>JARHVA010006212.1:180000-780000 GCA_037957365.1 Torreya grandis
TCATGGAACCATTGAGAAGAAATATGTTGAGATGGTTTCTATGACAAAGGGGTATAAAGAGATGGTTAAATGAGAGAATCCAAAAAAAATCATAAGAGGAAGCAAGGAGGGTTAGTAAAATTATGAAAGACATTATCCAAGAGCATATCTATGGGGAAATATATGAAATGTTTGGTGTGATTTTTTTGGATTGTTATATGCATGGTTATCTAGAGTGGAATATTATTGATTAATTTCAAGGAAAATAAAGCTTATAGTTTGGATAGAAGAGAAGTTAGATAGACTATGTAATATGAATACAGACTAGACCTGAGTGGTAGACTATTAGATGAGGACAAGGAATGATGATTATATTACCAATTTTTTATTAAAAGGATACACATCCTTTGAAGTTGTGCAAGACAAGGTTTTCCAAGGAAATAGAGGAATTTTTTTTTAGTGATTACCTCTATTGATAAACATTTTGGTTTAGAAAGGCCATGGTTCCTAATTCAGCAAACATGGAGTCAACACTTTGGACACTATGGGAATGCATGCAGGATGAAGTGAATGATGTGAGGCTAAGTAAAATATATTTTAACATGATCCCAAAAAATGGTAGATGAGAAGACTCAGAGTGAGAAGAAAATTCTAGGACTAAAAAGGGAATTACAACAATAGAGATGGTGGAATAAAGTAAGAGATCCAAAATTAACTATGAATAAGATTATAGATATGTTAGATGATGTTGGAGATGGAAATATATAGAGAAAGTGAAATCTATTGGAATAAAATGATGTGTAGAGTATGTAAAAGGGATATATGAAGTGCATGAAGAAATAAAAATGATGTAGATATGGAGATAGTGTAGTATGAAGAAGGTAAGCTGGTAAAAGAATAGTTAGATGGTAAAGGTAGATTTTAGTTAAGAAAAGGGTTTTTATCTGGACTTGGGAAGGAAAGTTCTTGGGAAGAATTTATATTTGAATGCATAAATATCATAGGTTTAAGTTTGAAGTTATAATCAATTCAAACTAAAAGTCATTCATTTCAAGAGTATGCATCCCCCCAACCCAATTTATTATTATAAAAAAGAAGAAATGTAGGAGAAGAAGTGGATATAGATTGGTTTGATTACTTTAAATAAAATTGTAGAAAATTGAGTGCAAATAGAAATCAAACATTAGATAGAAGGAAATTAGAAAAATCAGACTTACTTTGTAAGACACCTAAAAGGACTAGTACGTAGAAGGCCAGAGTCATAGTCAATAGTCCGCAGTCACATTAAGTCATAGTCACCAATGCATAGTTAACTTTAGTCATAATTACTAGATTTTATAAACCTATGGTAATAATTATAAGTGTGTTTAAATATGGTGATTAATATAGGTATGTTTTTTAACTTAATGCAATATGATGGACCTACAAATCTTGAGAAGTATTTAGTAACTTGTGACATGAAATAGAATGTAAAAGGGTTAACATTTGATGATGTTAAAAGGTGTGAACTCATAAGGTATCTATTAAGATGATCCTTAGAGTTAATATATAAAATAAATATAAATAGAATTGACTTTATGCAAGTCAGAGATCAATTAGCAACATAATATAAGGTAAAAAAATGTATAAGCAAAATTATCCAAGATTTAAAGGAGATTTTGCAAAAGTCTAGCGAACCAGTTTTAGAATAGGATCAAAGATTTTATGATGTCATGAATAGAATTTAATATATTATAAAAGATAGGAATAAGTATATTTGGTTTTTATAAAGGTTACAACAAAGAATTAGATTTACCATTGCATAGATCTAGTGCCTGAGCAAAGCTAACACTCGATCTACTACTCTGTGAGTATAATAAATTTAGGATTATGGGGATGTTACTTTATCTTATTTAAAGATTGATTTGAATATAGATGCATTCATGATAAGAATGGAAAAGATACATAAAAATTATAATCTTAAAATAATATTATGGTGCACATAATGTGAATGAGAAGAACATCATAGAAATGATTATTCTAATCTTAACAACTAGTTTTGTGAGACATGCAGTGTAGTAGGGCATATGACTTTTAAGTGACATCTTTTAAAACTCTACATACAAAAATCATAGGGTTTATTTTTCAATTTTTTAGTTCCACTAACCATGATGAAAATAATTTCCTAACATTACAATAGCAAAATGAAGATATTACAAAGAATGCCTTTGTAATGGAAGTACAACAAATATCGACTATAAAGTAGGTGATTCTAGGACCATATGTGGAGATGAAAAGTGTGAATAAAGGTAGTCTCAAATGGATGTCTACTTCACCCTTATATCAACCATAAGCTCTATAATTTTTTAATAATATGTCATCTCCATATTATCAATATTCTAGTTAGTATCAATAATCTTGGACCAATACGAACCTTTAACAATAAACGTATAATTGGGATTTGAGTTACCCTCAACACTAATATGGGGGTTATGATGTACAATAAATCCAACAAGGAGGATATGTGTTAAAATAGACACAAGTTTGGGGATACCAAAAAAATAAAGGTGGATATAGTGGAGGTTACAGGGGATGATATCATGGTGGATATCAAGGAGGCTGTAACAATGAAAATTACCAAACTTGATTGGCTATGTAATGTTATTTTTATGGTTCATACAATAATTATGTGAGGAATCATCCTTTTAATATGCATATACAAATATATTGGGTCTATTGTAGAGTTAAATGTCAGCACCAAACATAAGATTATCTATTACTTAAACAATAAAGGAAAGAGAAGCCAATGTGCAATGTAAACATGATAAATGTGCAACCCAAAGAGAATGTCTTTGTAAAAACAATCACCATGATCAATAATAATCTAGGATGGGATATTATTATTGTGTTATTATGATCAAAATCAAATAAAAACACACTAATAAAACTAACACCTCAAGCCTAGATACTCAAGGATCAAGATAACAATACAAATAACTATCAATATAAGATAAAACAACCTTTAATTACCTTCCTTAAGAGAAAGAGTTGTATGTTGGCCATGGATGGATGTGGTTGGTCATGTGATCAATGAATCTTTGGAAATGGTGCTTCTTGTATCATCTATCCTTGTCACCTTGGCAATATTGGGCTTGGATTTAGCTTTGTCTTGGTTCTATCTCAACAAATGAGCATTATAACACTACAAAGAGGGTCTTTAAAGGTATTTTTGCATCATAAAATTACACCAAAAGAGCTTGTTGAACAACGAGTGAATTCTTATATTTATAGCCTTCTAAACTAACTCTAACTCAAGTTTAGCTATGTTAGAGTTAATCTTAGTTATGTTTAGATTAATTGTAGCTTAGTTAAGGAGTGGACAAGTCATTAATATTTTGGATAGAGATCCCATTTATTAAGAATGGCTCTCCATTTCTGATTTTAAATCTTTAGGGGAAATATTTTCAATTCCATTAATTTTAGGATGGTGACATCATCATAACCTCATTTTTCTTGGAATTTCCTTTTTATAAAAAGCATTTTCACTAATTCCACATGGAAAATTCAATTAATCATTTCTTAAATTTGATTTTTTTAGTTAATTAATTATACTTAGCATTTTTTCACTTTAGGAATTTTTCAAGTACTTCATTTAATAGGTCTAAGGCCAAACTATCAATTTTATATGTCTCAAGTTGATTGGATATGAATCCATGAGACGTTACTACTACATACTTGATAATAACCCAAATAAGGATGTCTCAACAAAATTTTGAGCACTAATGTCTGATGTGCGGATGAAATTGGTACATTTAATGAATTATAAGATTAATTTACACTATTTCATAGAAATCAATTTAATGTATGGTTGTAACATAATTGTGGAAAATGGGGTGTCTACAGTTTGCCCCTATTTGGGAATATGTTATAAGACACAAGCACAGTAACATATTCTCAAATAATGAAAAAATCATTAATACCATGGTTAACACCATAGGAGGTGATGGATGAGACCTAGATGCCCCCTTGAGGGAGTAGACAATAAATAAGGTTGGTGAGCTTTCCCTAAAGAATAAAGAAATGATGCATCCTCTAGGTCATGGGGGTGTAAATACTGATTTACTCGAAGTTGGTTATAGTCAATGGCATAGTGAGGTTCCCTAGTAGGGAAGTTGAGTGATAATGATTTTCCCAAAAGTGGTTAGAATCATTAGCATAGTAAAAACATGCTCTAGTAGGGCAAATGAGTGACAATTATTTGTCCAAAGAATTTTATAATCATAAACATAATAAAAACATGTACCAATAGGGTAAATAGATTG
Source organism: Torreya grandis (assembly GCA_037957365.1). Taxonomy (NCBI): domain Eukaryota; kingdom Viridiplantae; phylum Streptophyta; class Pinopsida; order Cupressales; family Taxaceae; genus Torreya; species Torreya grandis. Next base: position 184,281 of record JARHVA010006212.1, read on the forward strand.
AAACATAATGAAGTTGGTTATAATCAGTGGCATAGTGAGGTTCCCTAGTAGGGAAGTTGAGTGATAATGATTTTCCCAAAAGTAGTTATAATCATTAGCATAGTGGTTACCCCAATAGGGTAGATGGAAGTGTGATATATGGCATCTTTTCCCTAGTGGAGTAAGAGTAAGTTGACATAAAGGATAAACTTGAATTGGGGTTACCTTCTAGTATGAAGATGCATATCCTAACTAGCATTGATTACATGGATTACTATAATTTTTTATTTCATTGCTCTATATTTGGGTAGTATTTGGGTAGTTTGGAAATTTTTAAGTGTGACCCAAGAGAATTACTATGGCACCATTGCTTGTAAGTTGTATTGAACTAATTTTTGTTGTATCTTGGGATATTATATATCATAGTTATATACAACTATAATAAAAATGTGCATCCAAAGAATGGGAAAATAAATTTAAATCAAATTATAAATCACTTAGGTGTAACATATGAACAATTAAATCATAAGTGAATATATTTGAATAAACTAAGTGGAGGAATGTACACAAATTCAAAATGTAAGTACAAGATATGGGTAATCAAGACTCAAGTGTAAATAAAGTATAAGAATCCTATAATAAATGAGAATAAAAAAGGAAAAGAGGTAAAATAAAACAAACAAATAAATAAATAAAATAAAACACCAATTAATTAACACAACAAAATATTAATAAAAATAAACAAATCAACAAACGAACAACAAAACACTAATAAAAAAATAAACACAAATAAAAAAAACATGGACACAAAAAATATAAATAAACTAAAGAAAGAAACAATGCAAAGCAAAGAAAAGTGCAATAAACAAAATATTCTAAATAGACAAAGCCAAAATACAAACAATGGTTAATCACAATGATAGTAAAAACACAAAAACTATTTTTCATGCATGTGTAATAGAGGTGTTACTCTTGGTGATAGGGTGACCCCTAAGCTAGATATCAACAACATAGGTAAAATAATGTAAGAACAAAATAATAACAATGTTTCCCCTAGGCCATATGGAATAATGACACAAAAATTAAAAAAGAGGGAATATAAGAAAAGGAAGGGGTAGCCGAGATGACTCTACATGCACTAGGCAAGTATAAATTGCCTACATAGTCCCATGAACACAAGGTCCAATGCAAAATTTAGGCCAAATGTAGTTCACTCAAGATATGGGATATAATAAAATTGATGATAAGAAAACATGATTGTCATGTAAAGGGAAATGGGAAGGTCTCATAAAATGGCAAGTACATGAGAAAAGAGGGGATGACATTTCACAATCATGAAAATTTCAACACAAACAAATCATGGAAGCACGAGAGTATAGTTTTAGGATAAAACCACACTAGAAGGTAACAAAGAAGAATGTACACATGAACTAGGTTCATATATCTTACTATGTCTAAGGTTGAGAATGAGAATAATCTCAAAAAATGAAGATATCATAAATAACTGACAAAATTTTGAGAGCATTAGAAATGGTTACTTGTAAAATGATGAGGTCGTAATAAAATCTAAGTGGTCATTAGTGCATAAAATTTGAATGCATAATGATCATAATATAAACTCGTAAAATGGCAAGAACATATGTCTAAGGCCAATAAGGATGGGAAAACTAAAGGACAAGTGATTACTTATGAAATAATTTCAATCCATTCCCCACACCCTTTTTGACCTTAGATCTGATCAATTGGTTTTTTTGGCACCTTTAGAGAGAGGATTCAGATGAAGTTTCAATAGTTGATTTAGTATTTTCCCACAAAGGCAGTATCTTGGGGTAGTATACAGTGGTTTAGTAATTGCATTAGTCATTTTTATTAAATTTTATCTCATTCCTAGTGTTACTAATTATAACTGCCTTTGAGAAAAACAATATCATTGATCTATGACATTGTTTCCTAATTATAATCACTTATGGTCAAATTAGGACCAACACCTTTACCATGCATCACCATATTACCATTACATTATTGTTACTATATTATCCCATTTTTGTAATTCATGAACTTGTCACTACCTAATTATATCTTCTAAACATAGAACTACAGTGACTTGATGTCTCATTTGAGACTCTATAGGTAGTGCTTAATTCAAATTGAGGTCAGTGCAGTCACCCTCCTTTCTATGCTCTCATTGTTTTTTAAGCATTTTAATATTTAAAAACTCTCACCATTTTGTGAGCATGTTTAAGCCACACTCTAATTTTTTTGTGAGTTGGACCATTATGTATCTCATAATTATCGATCAAGTTGAGATGCTTAGAAAATTCCAAAAACATTTGAAAACTTTCAAAAAATATTAAAAATAAAAAAATAATGAAAATTGGATTAGAATTTATATGCGAGATATAAAGTCATTAAATTTTTTTGGGTTGGGTCATCTTGTATGTTTAGTTTATTTCTAGACCATATTGGTTTTTTTCCTCCCATTTTTGGGAGAAATATATTGGCCTAAGATCTGCACAGACTATGTAGGCAACACTTGGATACATGGGTATCTTGGGTTAGCTCAATCGCACCTTCCTTTCTTCTTCAACCACTTTTTTACTTAAGGATACTTGTATTCATATCTATTTCAATATTAATCACTTATCCTTTAGTTTTCCCATCCTTATTGGCCTTAGCCATACACTCTTTCCATTTTTTGAGTTTATATTATGATCATTGTGCATTTAAATTTTATGCACCAATGAACACATGGCTTTTCTTTCACTCTCATCATTTTGTAAGTAACCATTTACAACACTCACCATTTTGTGATCTTATTATCATTCTTAACCTTAGATGGAGTAAAAATTATGAACCTAGTTCATGTATGTGCACTTGTCTATTACCTCTTAGTGTTGTTTTAACCTAAAACCATACTCTCACACTTTTAGAATTTGTTTGTGTTGATATTTTCATGATTGTGAAATGTCATCCCATATTTTCTCATGCGCTTGCCATTTTGTGAGACCCTCTCATTTTCCTTTACATGAAAATCATATTTAATATACATGACAATCATATTTCCTTATCATCAATTTTATTCTTTCCCATTTCTTTAGAGAACTACAATTGGCCTAAAGTTCACGTTGGACCTTGTGTTTCTAGGACTATGTAGGAAGCATACACTTGCCTAGTATATCTGGAGTTAGCTCAATACCCATTATTTTTCTTCTATCCCCACTTTTTTCATTTTATGTCTCATTGTTCTCTATAACCTAGGGAAAATATTTTTAGTCTTTTATTCTTGTGTTGTTTTACTTGCATATTTGCTACCTGGATTAGGGGTCACCCTATTGCCAAGAGTAACACCTCTATTACACATGCATGAATAATATGTTTTATAATTGTAATAACATTGTGACTAACCATTTTTTGTCTTTGGCCTTTGTCTATTTGGAATCATTTGTTTATTGCTCTTTTATTTAATTTGATTTCTTTCTTTCTTTCTTTCTTTCTTTTGTTTGTTTGTGTTGTTTAAAACCATGTTTATTTATTTTTTATTGGTGTTTAATTGTGTGTTTATTTTTGTTTATTAGTATTTTTTTTGTTCATTTATTTATTTTTATTAGTGTTTTATTGTGTGTTTATTTATTGGTGTTTTGTTTTGTTTTTTGTATTTTTCCTCTTTGCCTTTTTGTTTCTCAATTTCTATAGAATTCTTCTACTTTATTTACACTTTAGTCTTGATTACCCATATCTTTTACTTACATTGTGAATTCATGTACATTCCTCCACTTAACTTATTGTAATATATTCACTTAAGATTTGATTGTTCATTCTTTACATCTAAGTGATTTATACTTGCATTTAAACTAATTTTCCCATGCTTTGGATATACATTGTTATTATAATTATCTATAACTATGATATATAATATCCCAAGCTACAACAAAAATTAGTGAAGTGCAAATTACAATAAATGGTGTTGTAGGACTCCTAGTTCACACCTAGAAAATTTCCAACCTACCCAAATGCAGACTAATGAAATAACAAATGAATAGAAATCCCTACTAATTAGGACATGCATCTCAATAATAATAAGTAGTTCCAATTCATGTTTATGCTCTATGCCATCTTATTCTTACTTTGTGAGTACATATTTAGTATCTAACCCCCTCTTCTAATTTTCCCTAATAAGACAAAGACACCATATATCATGCTTCCATTAGCCCTTTTAGGAAAAACCATTGTGGTAATTATTATAAGCACCTTCGTGGAAATCATTTTGTTTCTATTTATTTTCCCTATTGGAGCATGTTTTTGTTATGATTATGATTATAACCACCTTTATACAAATAATTATCACTCATCCACCCTACTGGGGCATGTTTTTTACTATGCTAATGATTATAACCACCTTTGGAAAAATCATTAACACTCTATTGCCCTATTGGGGCACCTTACTATGCCACTAATTATAACCATCTTTGGGAAAATAAATATTTCTACCCTTGCTACCTATAGGTCACATCATTTTCTTCTTTTTGAGGGAATATTTGCTAACATTTATTTACCATACACTCTCTCAAGGGCCATCTAGGCCTAATCAATCACCTCATAGGGCATTAGCCAAGGCATTAAGTACTTTTTAATTCTTTTATAATATGTTACCATGCTCATGTCTTAAAACATATTCCAAAACATGGGAAAATTATAGACACCCCATTTTGGCCATAACTATGTTCCAACTAGACTTCAGATTGAATTATACCAAATAGTGTATATTAAGCTTAAGAATCACTTAATGTTCCAATTTCATCTATAAATCAAACATTGGTGCTTGAAATTATGTTGAGGCATTTTTATTTATGGTATTATATTTTACAAAATAGTAACCTCTCACAAATTCATCTCCAATCAACTTTTGAACTAGAAAATTGAGAGTTTGGCCTTTAGACCCATTAAATGGGGCACTTGAATAATTCTTAAAGTGAAAACATGCTAAGAAGAATGAAATAATTAAAAAAATAAAATTAAAAGTTTAAGTGAATTTCCCATGTGCAATTAGTGAAAATGAATTTTTCAAAAAGAAAATTCTAATAAAATGGAGGTCATGATGATTTCATCATCCACAAAGTCAAGGAATTAAAATTATCTCCCCTAAAGCCTTAAATTAATAAATAGAGAGCCATGCTTAATAAATAATATGTTTATCCCAAATATTAATTATTTTCCCCCTCCTTAACTCAACTAGGATTAATCTAAACCTAACCATGATTAAATCTAACCTAATTGTACTTGAGTTAAAGTTAGTTTTGAAGACTATAAATACAATACTTCACCCATTGTTAAACAAACTATTTTGGTGTAATTTTATGATGTAAAAATACCTTAAAAGACCATCTTTGTAGTTTTATAATGTTTATTTATTGAGAGATAGCCAAGCCAAAGCCAAGCCCAACATTGCCAACATGAAAAGGAAAGATGATGCAAGAAGCACCATTAACAAATATTCTTTTACAACACAAATAAACACATCCATCTATGGCCCACATACAACTCTTGCTCCCAAGGAAGGTAAATAATGGCTTTTTATCTTCTATTGATAATTACTTGCATTTTTCTCTTGCTCCTTGAGTGTCTAGAATTGAGGTGTTAATTTTATTAGTGTTTTTTTTTTAAATCATAATAACATAATAATAATATCCATTCTTGGTTTTTTATTTATCACACAATGGCATGCTCATTGGTACATGCACCCCACAAAGCTCTTCTAGCTACTTTTTAGGATATTTTACTAACAAATTTTATGCCAAAATTTTTAATTAATCTCCAAAAATTTGAAGAAATTTGAACTCACTATCAAGCCACATGGATCTATGACAATCGTAAAAAAATTAGGGTCAATGATTGGAATCTACATCGATTAGAGGAATTGAAAAGGGTCTCTACATTAGAAACATAGTCGAACCATAAACTAGAAATGTATTAAAGATCAAGTTTTTATTGCTTTTTTTAGGACCTAACAACTTATTTATTGCATGTATAACAATTTTATTGCATGGTAATGAGAATTTTCAAGTTAAAAATATTTTTTATAAAGTTTTTTCCTATAAAAACTCATTTATTTGTGGTGTGGTTATAGGAATCAACAATGATCACAATAGGATCAACATCAATCATAATAAAATCGACATCGATCATAGGAATTGGCCATGATCCCTACTTGTCATCAATGATTTATTTGTATTTTTTTTTTTTTAAAAAATTTGAGATTTAAATTATATGTTTGTATTAAGATAACTTGTAGGAATATAATATTGACTCAAAACAAACTAGTCCACTAACTTGTTTCCAAGGAACTAGGCCAAGAAAGAAGTTTGGATCCTTTTTAATCAATTTTCATTTTGAAAAGTACAAATTCTACAAAGGTTAAAACTCATTAAAATTTGGTTAAGGTGTTTTAAAATTCACTTAACAATTTATATTTTAGCATTTCTACAAGATTTTACAAGTGCAAACAAGGTCAAGGGGCCAAAAATCTCAAACACATTTTAATTTGGTGTTAGTAAAAATGACTCACATCTTTAGTTAGAGATCCTTAGAGCTTTTTTAATTTTTGTTTGTTATGTAGACTAGTTTTAAATTACTTAGATTAGATTCTTTTGATTTTGGAAAACATAAAATCTAGCATGTATATTCTTTCCCCATCCCTTTTAGGGAACTCAGGTGACCAAAAATGTTTAGTTTATTTCATTTATTTGAAAAGTGTATAGGAAAGAAAGTCATGTATGATCTCCCCAAGCTCTGAGTGACTTGGGTGATTCAAACGTGACCTCTAAAGTCTTTCTAGTTTTCATTTATTTATTTTTATGAAATTGGCTTGTGGGTGGGATTTCATAGCCTCCCCACAAGTTCTTTAGGTGTGATTTCACTTGGGGTTTCATCTACCATCATCATATTGACCCCACTTCATGATGGGGTATACAAATTGGATAAACCATTGGATGGGATAGTGGTGAGGATTAGCCTAACCATCCCACCAAATTATCACTAGGATTCCAAGAGGGGAGACTAGTATTTTGTTAGTATGATCAAAATCAAACAAAAACACACTAATAAAACTAACACTTCAAGTATAGAACTCATGGAGAAAGAGAGAAATATAAGTATCTATCAATAGAAGACAAAATAACCATTATTTAACTTCTTTGAGAGAAAGAATTATATTATGGCCATGGATGGATGTGATCGATCATATGATTGAATAATCTTTGGCAATGGTGATTCTAGCATAATCTTTATTTGTCACCTTGGCAATGTTGAGCTTGGATTTGGCTTGCTTCTCTCTTAATAAATGAGCATTATAATACTCCAAAGAGGGTTTTTGAAGGTATTTTTTCATTAAAATTATTATTAATCAAAATTTCACCCTCTATAAGGTAGTTCAAGCCTTCCAAATTTGATGTAAAATAGAAAAACTTTGAGGTTGTGGGTATCCTAATGGATATGTGAATCTCTACATTAAAGGGATAGCTCCCCTTGATAAATCACTTAGGATCAAACACTAATTTACCACTTGATAATAAAAGGGAGAAAAACCTACTCTAATGGAGGTGATGCACCAAATATTCTTTGATCATTACCAACTATTTTTAATTTCACTTCAACTTTAAGACTAACATTGGCATGACACTAATCCAAATCTACCTCTCTACATCAATGTTTCTCATGAAGGTTGTGAAGAGTGTTTGAGCTAGGAGGACTATTCAAGAGGTCATGACATGACACTATTGAAAATACCACTCACTAAACACTTACACCTTAATTTAACATTTTAAGAGATCTAAAATAAGGATTCCAAACTAAACATGAATGTTAAATAAGAACAAGCATGCCAAGGAAGTAAGATTATCACTTAGAAAAATCAACTAATAAAGAATGCATATTAAAAAAAATAAATGGAGAATGTAAAACCATACTATTTTCATTTATAAAATGTTACAAATGGTAAGGGCTTCACCATACCCAGATTAAAGATACAAACCTAGCCTATCAAGGATGAATATATATAAAAAGAGAGAAAAGAATGAGAGAAAGGCATAGGAGAGAGAGGGAGACAAGTGTCTAAAATGAGTTAAAATAAGAATAATATATGAAAATTCTCCATCAAGGCTTCAAAGACAAGTGTTAGTCTTTTTAAAATTGCTCTTCTACTCCATGTGGCATGGAAGTTTCAAACCTTACTTAATACCTTGCCTAGCTTTCCAAAACTTCCCTTTGCCTTGGCTTGTGGAAGGACAAGTGGCCTTATTTATTATTAGGTAATGTTGAGTTACATAATTTATCTACTATTTAACCTTTCAACTAATCACTAAAATTTTCCTTTGACACATCACTTCATTTTCTTGCTAGGTGTCTAGAAGTCTCTTTGTTTCACTAGGCTAATTTTGCTTACAATTGTAAAAACTTGAGTTCATCTTCTCCAATTCATAATCTCATCATTTATGGCCTATTAAAATCATATTAGACCTAGAAAAACTCATTTATAAGTCTCAAACTACCCCAATAACTCATTTTTCACTGAAAGGCCTCATTTAGCCTCATTCTTGGAAGCCCTAAAAACATTAAACCTCATTGTGTAGAAGAATGTATAGATATTATTAAGAAAATAATCATATATTTTAAGATCCAATATGTATTTACATCTTCATGATAAATTTAAATTCTTGACTCTAAGTGTGTGTCCTTTTTTTCCATTCTCTCTCCTTAATTAGGCTTCCTTGTCTAAAAACTATGTTTTAGATCTAAATCACTTCCACACATGTGAAACTTATGGGAAGTATGTGATTAACTTTATCCCTACTAAAGCCAATCTCCATGCCAATTTTTGTCCCCTGAGACCCTGTATAGATAGGTCAACCATGAAATGGTCAAAAACCCTAGTCTAGGTCATTGTGCAAGCATGGGAGACAATTTGAGAGTTTGTAAAGAATTTTGTAGGATTTAAGTCTTGAAAATATTTTATTAAGGCCTGTTACACCCTTAAGAAACCCAAACCATTGAGGATAGGTCTCTTGATGTATTTTCTAAGTCTACATATAGGCCATTTGGCTTATAAAACCATGCATTCTCACCTTCTTGACTAAGTAGCTAACTTGCAGGGTAGGAATCTAGAGAAGTTTTTGGATGATGGTATAAACTTTGTTAATTATCACTTGAAATTTTCACTTGATTTTGGATAAAATCCCTACTCTATACCTTTATAATCACACTTAAAGTTGTGTATTCTTCCCTATTCCATATAGTATTTTACCTATTCATGCCAATAAATACCTTGATTAGGTGCTCATGAAAATTTTGAGAGTAATTCAAGTCATTTATAGTCTAAAACAATTCATTTTAATGAATTTAAAGCATGTTTATCATATCGGGTACAATCCATCAACCTAAGAACCAATTCCCAAATATGGAAGTATAAAATCCTCTATAACACCCCCAAACTTATTTTTATACCATTCAAAACTTCATAGAATACCTAATTAAAAGTTGGTGGCTTCTCAGGTTGTCATATTACATTTTTTTGCGATCAAGAAAAGTTGAGGCATGTAGATGTTGTTTCTAAGTTTGGTTATACCTCTAAACACTTTAAGTAGATCAATGACAACCACATTGACTTATTTACATAGTTATCTAACCCTTTATATATCTACAATCCTACTTGAAATTTTAATTGTTTAGGCTAGGGTTTTCACATTACCACTGTTACTTACCCTAGTTGTATATTTTGGCCTCTTCTTGAATTTTTGGAAGGTTTAAAAACATTGTGAGGTGTTCCAATAAAATCTCTTTGAGAGTATAAATTCCTTCTCAGGTGTTTATTTCATCATTTTACACTCATCAAACAAATTTGATTCACCAAACTATTCATACATAAGGTTGTACATATGGCCTATAATCAATAGGCCTAAACAAGCCTCTTAACCCTGATTTCCCTTTTCTACCAACTAAGGTAATCACATTCAATCACATTATCACAAAGGATACTTCATCATATAAATTTATTCTTCTTCAAACCCTTAGTTCTTTCAAACAAAGACACATTTATTTAATATAGAAGATAGGCCTATGTACTTGGACTGATTGTGTATGCAGGGGTCAAAGTGAGTGTTTTGGTTATTCTCATCTGATTATATTTTGATTTTTCATGGCCTCACATGACTCCTTGCAATCATATATTCATTATCCTAAACTCCATTTCCATTGTATTCATTATTTATTCTTCAATCTTGTAGGTGTTTGAAAGTAATTGAGTTTTAAATTTTTTAAAAAGAAACCAATGAGTAAACTCAATAATGTATAATTTTTTAGGGTTTAAAAACTCTTTTCCTTGACACTATCAATACCTTACATCCAAAAAACATATGCCCTCCTTCTCTTGTCTACACATAGACAACTGTAGGTGATCATTTTGGTGATTAGAGTGTTAAGCTATGTAATAAGACCCTATTTAATTAGGTCATTGATAATCTAAAGGTAAATAAACTCCATTGGGATCTTATTATCATTTCACTAAAATATACATTGGCCTTTTCTTATCATTTTACAAACCTCTACCTTTTATCTTCAAATTCAAACCTGTGTGTGAATGCCTGGGCCTATAACCTGATCCACAACTCCTTTGATACATTGATAATCATATGAGAGAATTTTTATATTTAAATAAAAATTAGTATCTATCCTTCATAATTTTAATTTTTCATGTATACCTTCAACTATCTTCATGCGAATTCAAGGGTTCAAACTATAGAAAGGTTCATTCTCTGCCTGTAGCTAGTTATTATTTCTCTTGACTTGGGTCTTAAGACCATATCTTATCCATAAGTATATAAATTATAAATTATTATTACACAATTTTCATTCCTTATTCACTCCATTAGACACCATTTATAACAATAACTATTTCATATTGTATACAAAAGAGACCTACATGCCTAGATAGACTTGTATGTCTGCATTTTGATATAAGAAACTTTTGTAAGGTCTATTTTACCCTTTCTAAAATTTGAGGTCAATAATAATTAATTAATTTTTCATGAATTATATAGGATTTCATATCCTAAAACTACTCTCGAACAATGCAAAATAAGATCTTTTAGACCATTTCCATGCAAACAACCCTCTCACAGTCTTAAATTGAGGAACACTAGACGTTTCTTGGAACAATGGTATGAGATTAAAGCACTCTAAGAATATTTTATAGATTTTTGGGGAATTTTAAAGAATTTAAATATGATAGATAACCTTCATAAACATTATTTGTTTATTGAAGACCCTGAAACATTCATGACACCAAAACAACCACCCTGCAAACTAAGAATAATGGAGGTTTCTTGTCAACACACATGAAAATAAATTGTTGGATAATGTTATGAGAGTGACCTAAATACTATTTAGTATCATTAAAAACTGATCCCATGATTCAACGAGTTCATTCCTTCACTTGAGAGGGCCAAAACTAACCCTGTCATGGTTTTGATCCTCAAAAAAACACCTTAACTCTTTAGTAATTTTTTATAAATATAATGAGATAAATTAAATTATAAATGAAACTAATTAATATTACATAGTGGTCCCAAACTTTGAAAAAAATATTAGCCTCTAAATCTACTTATACAAACCATACCATTTGCTTGAAAATGGCCTTCATGAGCTTATGAAGAGAGCGATGGGAAAGAGGAAGAGTTTTCTACATATTTGAGAATTGAAAATTGATCCCAAGCTATAATATAATCTATGGAATCCCAAGAGACATCTCTACAATGTTTTCATCTGAAAATGAGTGCTTAAAGTCCATACAAGCACATTAAACTCCCTCTTTGGCATTGAAAATCAAGATTCTAACAATTTTATGACATCCTAAAATAAATGTAAGTTATATAACTGATCCAAAGACCTTTTAAAGAGTGTTATATAGATTATTGGAATTTTAAAGCTTTGACATACATGAAATTGAGAAAAAATCATCTTTTTCTTCATAAAACACTACTTTAATGTCCACAAAAAAAAATTAACTTCTCCAAAACATCATGAAGTACTTGTATAAGTTTATTAAGGCATGAAATGATCTTGAAAGACACACAAGGACCTATGACATCACTTGACCAATTTTCATTACTTCATGACATGACTAAGCTAGTACAAATCAAGGAAAGACCATTACCTTAATTTTTCCAAAATTACCTTAAACAATGCTAATAAGGTTTTATGAAGGATTTTTGAAGGCTATTAAAGCATGCCAAATCTATAAACTAGGAAAACAAGACATGACACTCAAATTTTCACCTATAGGGGTTGACCTTTTGACCTTGGGGGTCAAAATTCATCAACACTACCCTAAATTGCTATCTTTTTCCAAATACAAAATCAAACAAGGAAAATAATGACATTCGATCCTATCATACAATGTTGATCTGGTCCTTCTCTAGTTTTGGGAATATTATAAAGTTTCTCCCCAATTCACTATTTCAGTCTTTTATCAGTTAAACATAGTGAGATATTAGACATAAGTAGCTAATTTTGTCATTTTATTGCATTGTTAATTTTCTTTCATTTGTTTCCACATTATTAAATTAGGTATTTTAATTTCATTTTGTGTGTAAAATTTTTTTTTAAAACATTTTATTTTCTTCTATTTCATTTATTATAATTAGAGTAAATTACCACATTAATTCAAATTTTGATAAAACACTGCAAAAAAATCAATTGTAATGACATCTTAGTCCACCCTTGAAAATAGAAAATGGAAAAGAAAAATTTTATTTAACCTGCAAGTTGTAAACCTCTTTGAAATGTGTGTAGGTCATGTAAATCCAAAACATTTCCAAAATCTGGGTCTGATTTATGATATGGGCATTCTAGTGTATGAAATCACTTAAAAGCCCCTTTTATTTCCCCTCGCCATTATTTTCCAGCTCACCTTGAAATATTTCACCACCTATATATTAATTATGTATTTTATCTAAAATTGGATTAATGTCATAATAGCTCAAGGTTAAATTAAAAATTGAGGGTCAAGATCAATTGGAAAGGGTCAAGATTGAAATTTGATCTTGACCTTACTATTTAAATCTATATTGGGATAAGCACAACCTCGAAATGATAAAAGGGGTTAGAGATCTTTCTTTTCAAAATGTGACCCAAGAATTGTGGATGGGAAAAAAGAACTACAAATTCATACAAAATAAATAATTAAAAGATTAAAACATAAAAGACACACACAACTAAATACTTAATGCTTAAATAAATACCATATAAATAAAATAGATAATAAACATTATAAATAAAACTTATGTCAAATTTGAGTATTTATATTTAAGCCTTTTAATCTAACTATTTAGTGAAACTATAAACATTAAATTAAATGGAAAAAAAATACAAACTAATGTAAATGATTGCAATGTGTAAAACCTATGCCAGACACTTATAAAATAAATTTTTGATTCATAGATGAAATGCATTGTACACATTGAAGACGGTTCAATCAGACTAGTAAAAAACATAGTTTCACAATTCCTAAAATTTTAAAACTAATTATATTAAAAGTTTGTCTAATATTATAAGTCGTGTGAGAAGAGAGGAGAAAAGTAGACTTTAATATTTTGTATAATCACTCAAAATATAGTTTATGATATATCAAAATGTAATATCAACGTATGCCAAATGTCCTTTAGAATTGGAATTTAGACGGACCAAAAAAATCAAATAAAACAAATCCAAAAATGAGTTTAATTATTTGAAGTAATATTCAGACACAGAACCTTGCTAGAGCTGTCATATTTCTATTGAAAAGTTCATGTATGGATGTCTTGACCAATCTATTTTAATGACAACAAATGGTGAAATTGTGTTTTAGTATGGACAATCAATGAGTGAGATTGTTCCCTTGACTTTTATTCCATTCTATTGTCCACACAATGACCATTCAAATTGTGGTTGGTTAAATTATTGAGAATTAATAATGGAGAGGATCATGGACCAATCATTAACAAGCTAACTATTTAAGAGTGAATAGATGTCATTTTTATAATAAAAATTTGAATATAAAATAAATATCATAATAGTTTATAGATAGGTTGGAATTTTATGTATTTTTAAGGAGAGATTTTAGAGATAAAAAGATTAATTAGACAATAAAAACTTATCTTTCTATTGTATAAAATTTGAATATTAGAATTGATTAATATATTGTTTATTATAGATTTATTTTTTTATGTTAGATCATCATGTTTTGGGATGAAAGTAAAGGGATTCAACATGTACATGTAATTTTTTTATATATTTGTAAAATAAATTTATGATTTTAATTTTATTTATATAATTTAATTTAATAAAGTATAATTTTCTCATATTAAGAAGGATATTTTTAGGCTAGAACAAATATTTTGTCCTCTGACTAGGCATGATACAGGTCAATATCTTGGTCCTAGACATTACACACCACCCCCAACATGGTGGAACCCTTCATTATATTAATCCCTTATATTTTGTAACACTTCTTGTTTACATCAAAACACTATTTAAAGAGCTTACAAAGGCTTTATCATTTTGAATTCCTATCCTTTCAATTCTTTCCCAAAAGAGTCTTTTAATATTATAAAAAAAAATCTTATAAAATTATAAGCCGAATACATATAAAATGATATATATTATGCAAAATATTACACATCACACTTTTTATTCCTACATACTCTAGGATTTTGTACTTCTATGTCTACTAGAAACACTTTCCTAGATTTAAATAGTTGTCTTGTCTTGAGACAAATTCACAAGAAGTGCACTTAATAATGGATCTGGTGGACTTTTCTACACTGTACTGATGGGCTGGTCCAAAATTAATACTTTTTTTTAATCTCTCAAGGTTTCATTTATCAATCTCCATCCCTTGTGCATTACTTAGCCACCCTTTCAAGTTTTCGACTAACCAATATACTAATACACCACCCTTTGTAGTTTTTCAATAGATTGGTATAACCAATAGTCCACCCTTTATAGGTTTTTATCATTCATATTCCCACTCATAATGATTATGTCCTTCCTTACTTTTACATTCTTCAAATTTACAAAATTATAAAGACACAATACCTACTGAGATGGAGGAGGCATGGATTGCACATTTGCATAAGAAGGAGGCTATGGATATGGTGGTGTGACTGGAACCATTTCACATGATGTTTTTGACGATAAATATGGTGTTTAAAATGTTTTTTTTTTAAGATGATGTAGTAGCAGAGTCAACTTCTAAAGGCATATATTTTGGTTGAATTTGTTAATGTGTTGTTTTGATAACTTATTATTTTGTATCTCATATGCAATACAAGCCAAAGGAATGAATTAGGGTACTTCATAGTCATTGTAATGGATCTATTCAAGTGTGACAATTCAATCTTGAACTAACTACAATCCAATAAAATGTTCTACATCATATAAATTAATGTGTACAAAGAAGTTTGACTCTACATTAGATTTTATATGTCTTCATTCTCTATAATTGTGATTATGGCCCTTTAATCAAAGACCCTACACTGAATATCTTATGACATTTGCTCCATCCAATCTACGAAGCATTATGTATGCACACTAGTAAACACATTATGAAGAATATAATTTTTGCATGTATCCATCTTCTCCATGACAGTGTCTCTTGAGTTAAGAGAATACTTTAGTTCAAAGTTCATCTAATCAGGTGTGCCCATTTGATCTTATATATCTACTTTGGATTTGTCTATCGTGGATAAGTTTGGCTTCATATAACTCTAAGTGTCTTTTATTTTCTATGTTATATAGACCATAAAAAAATAAATTTGTGTGGCTTAATATGCAGTAGTGTCCAAGACTTAATCTTATTCTTATAGGATCTCTTATATTATCTTTGTTCCAACCTTTAAGTTTTGACCTTGCACTTAGAGATATTAGAGATCATACATAGCCACCCAGTATTTGGTGATTTAAGAGAGTAAAGTTATGGTTATTTCTCCTTTGACATCACCTGATATCTTAAGATGTGGACCACCACTATTGGGAAAGTCTCATCCATGATGATGCAAGCTTTGGCTAAGCATGCATGCAAATCTAGATTTTCCTCCCTCAACTAGAGGTTGTCTTACTCCATCTCAATTACCTCTTATGAAATCAATTCTTTGAATTTAGAAACTCCCTAAATATACTATTCTAAGGTGATTTTGGTCACATTGAGTGATGTATCCTATGCCATCTTAGTTAAATCTAGTGATGCCAAAGTAGTTGGTGACAATTTTGGCTGGTGTCAAATTTACACCACAAGAATTGTGAATGTCATCTTTCATTGTAGTTGATGTTTCACACACACACACACACACACACACACACACACACACACACACACACACACACACACACACACACACACACACACACACACACACACACACACACACACACACACACACACATTTCCTATTATGTGATGTCTCTTCTTGTGAATCTCCATAGGTTGACCTTAGGGCTTGAGATGTGTCATAAGGATATTGGGATTCAACCATGATTTCCTCCTTGGTCTCCTTTGTTAACTTTGTATCTTTCTCTCAATCTATAAGTTTCTACATATTTATTATGACTTCTACCTTCTTCTTTGTTTCTAACTCTAATTTTTCTTTGGTAGCTGCCTCTACATATGTCTTCACCTCTTTGTTCTTGTTCAAATTTTTGTAGAACATCCTTGGTTTCTTACTCTTTTTTAGTCTTACCATTCAACACCTCATACTTACACATGTCTAGCTTCTTTTTGTCCTCAACTTCCTTAGTTGTTATGTCAAACTAAACATTTATTTGTGTGTCTCTTACTCATTCTTTTGTTTTTTCAATTTATTATTCTTCATTTTTTCCTCTTCCTATTTCATCATTTTATTTATGTATTCCTTCTTTTGGTATTCTTCTTATTGATTCTTATTTTTCTCTTCTCTTTCCTTATTCTTCACTTCTTTCTACTTGGCCTTCTCTAGTTTGGCCTTTACCTCTTCTTCTTTTGCCTTGGTAGATTTCTCATCTACCTTCACATTATCATATGTTTTTTTCTCTATGTTATACACTTATGCTTATTATTGTTCCATTTATGGTTGCACTATGGGTTGTTATATTATGGATTATTGTTTCACAGTGGTTGCATCAGGATAAACTACATGAGTGGGGGTATAAGGGGAAATGAATGGAGAAGGGGGTGAAGGATTAAGTGGGGGATGTTATGGATAATGATGTGGGGAAGGTGGTGAGATGAAAATAATTCATTTTTTCACTGAAGATTTTAAGTGAGCAGGTGGATTCAAAATTTCATTCTTAGACTTATCATGGTAGGTATAAATAATAGGTAGTTATTCCACTCACTCTTATTTCAATTCATACTCATAAATATATTTCACCATGACAAAGGCTCCCTTGGATGATGATATTATAGGATAGGTCCTCATCATTGCATGAGATCATGGTCTATGCATTAGTGGTTATTGAGGAATTCCTTATTATTTTGTGACTTGCTCCACCCTCGATTGTTATGCAATTGTTTGTGTTGGTGTCATCATTGTAGATGATGATATAGAACCTAAATATCCTCCCTAGAATATGGATTTTGTTATATTTTTTCTCTTATTATTTAAAATAGTTTCCATAATGATAGATTGAGTTAGTGTATGGATCTAGACTAAAATGGTAGTTAGAACATTCGTTTCAACTGACATGTGTGTACTACTTTCCAAAAAATTAATTCTTTATCTTCTTACTCCTCATAAACATATTTTATTTTGTTATCCATCATGAAGTTGTATGCTTCTTGCATAGTGACTTAAAATTTCTTCAAGTTGTACTATGTTATAATCTTCAACATGCACTTATTCGTAATCCACATATGTGTGCATCAAGTTTACTTGTTTAGTGGTGATGATGGTATATGATTTAGATCTTTCCTATGACTAGTTATGATGATGATGTAAATGGCTCAAGTTTTGTCTATTAATGTTCTTACTCTTCTCCTTGTTCTTATGGAAACCTTTTCCCTACACCAATGACATAGATTATAGTGGTGGCACTAATCATGTGACTAATGATTTTTTCCTTATGACTTCAACTTACACATCCAACATGCTAATGAAAAATGAGAGTAGTGTGATTTATGACTTTATAAGCCTATATATTTTCATCTTAAAACCATCATAAAGTTTGTGACCATGGAACGTGGTCCTACATATTCCAAAATTTCAGTAGGCACCCAAGGGTGTTAGGAAATAAGTACCTTCATCTCTACCCACCATCAATTGAAATAACCAATTTGTACATTATTGGGTATGGATCGAGGTCATCAAAACTAAAAAGTATAATTGGCTAGATAGGTATAAAAAGTATATGATTTTATTTTTTGTATAGTCTTTCAGAACTATTTGACCTTATAATCTTAATAAATGGTATTAGAATGTGAAGAGTCTTTCCTTTTGAGTATATCAAAAGATTACAATGAGAGAGATTGCTTTGAAATGCTCTATTTATATAACTTAGATGTAATTAAATATGGTTTTGATGTGTGACAGAGATTAATACAATAGTCTTGATATGGTTATTTGAATTATTTTTTATAATTTTACTATGTAGATTGATTAGTCTATTTTTCTTTAACATCTATTATTTATTTAACATATGTTATCTTTATCTATATTTATTATTTATATGATTATTGCTTTCATAAGTACACCTTTATTTTCAAGAAACAATCTAGAATTATGAAGTATATGCCATGTTTATCTCTATATTTGTATCTATGCAAGCTATCCCTATGATTAGCATGTTTTAGAGTCTTATATAAATCTCTTTTTACAATGGTGTGGTGGGCATGGATCCATTGGGATGAAATATTTTGAGATGATTTCTATGACAAAGGGGTATAAAGAGATGGTTAGATAAGAGAATCCAAAAATTTTCATAAGAAGAAGTAGGGACTGTTAAAAAAATTATGAAGGACATTATCCAAGAGCATATCTACGAGGAAATATATGAAATGTTTTGGTGTGAGTTTCTTGGATTGTTATATACATGGATATCTAGGGTGGAATATTATTGATTAAACTCAAGGAAGATAGAGATTATAGTTTGAATAGAAGAAAAGTTATATAGACTATGTAATATGAATATAGGCTCGACTTTAGTAGTTGACTATAGGATGAGGACTAGGACTGATGATTATATTACCAAATGTTCATTATAAGGATACATAGCCTTTGAATTTGTGTAAGAGAAGGTTGCACATGAAAATAGAGGGAATTTTTTGTAGTGACTACTTACGTTTGATAAAAATGTTGGTGTAGAAAAGGCCATGGTGCCTACTTCTGCAAACATGGAGTAGACACTTTGGGTACCATGGGAATGCATGCATGATGAAGTGAATGACGTGAGGATGTGTAAAATATATTTTAACCTTATCCTAAAAAATGGTAGATGAGAAGACTTATAGTGGGAAAAAAATTCTAGGACTAAAAAGGGAATTACAACAATAGAGATGGTGGAATAAAATAAGAGATCCAAAATTGATTATGAATAAGATTATAGATATGGTAGATGATGTTGGAGATGGAAATATATAAATAAAGTGAAAGATGTTGGAAGCAAAGGATGTGTATATTATGTA
This sequence comes from Torreya grandis, assembly GCA_037957365.1. Classification (NCBI taxonomy): domain Eukaryota; kingdom Viridiplantae; phylum Streptophyta; class Pinopsida; order Cupressales; family Taxaceae; genus Torreya; species Torreya grandis. The sequence goes on from JARHVA010006212.1 coordinate 203,941, forward strand.
GAAGGGACTGATAAAGGGAAAGAAGAAAATAAAAATGATACAGATATGGAGATAGTGCAATAGGAAGAAGAAGGTAAGTTGGTAGAAGAATAGTTAGATGGTAAAGGTAGATCTCAATTAATAAAAAGGTTTTTATCTAGACTTAGGAAGGAAAGTTCCTAGGAATAATTTATATTTGAATTCATAAATATTTCAATTTTAATTTCGAAGTTAGAATCAATTCAAACTAAAAGTCTTTCATTTCAGGAGTACGCATCCCTCCAACCTAATTTATTATTAGAAAAAGAACAAATGTAGGAGAAGAAGTGGATATAGATTGGTTTGATTACTTTTTAAAAACTTTTGGAAAGTTGAGTGCAAATAAAAATCAATAATTAGATAGAAATAAATTAGAAGAAGTAGAATTACTTTGTAAAACACCCAAAAAGACTAGTACATAGAAGGTTAGAGTCATAGTCAATAGTATGCAGTCACATTAAGTCATAATCGCCAATGTGTAGTTATCTTCAATCATAATTACTAGTGTTTAGAAACTTATGTTAATAATTAAAAGTGTGCCAACTATGGTGCTTAATGTAAGTATGTTAGTTAACTTAATGCAATATGATGAATCTATAGATCCTCAGTAGTATTTAGTAACTTGTGACATGAAATAGAATGTAAAAGGATTAACCTCTGATGATGTTAAAATTTGTGAACTCATAAGGTATTCATCAAGATGATCCTTAAATTTCATCTATAAAATAAATATAAATACCTTTGACTTTATGCAAGTCATAGATCATTTAGTAACATAGTCTTAGGTAAAAAAATGTATAAGCAAAACTATCCAAGGTTTGTCAAAAGTCTAGTGAACTAGTTTTAGAAAAGGATGAAAGATTTTATGATGTCATGAATAGAATAGAATTTATTCTGAAAGACAAGAATAAGTCTATTTGGTTTTTATAAAATATGAAACAAATAATTATATTTACCATTGTGTAGATCCAGTACATGAGCAAAGCTAACACTCAATCTACTACTTTGTGAGTATAACAAATTGAGGATTATGGGGATGTTCCTTTATCTTGTTCCAATGTTGAGGTGAAGATATATTCATTCATGAGAATAATGGACAAGATGCATGAAAATGATAAGCCTAAACTAAGATTATGGTTCACATAATGCAAATGGGAAGGACATCATAGAAATGATTATTCTAATCTTAACAATTAGTTTTTTGAGATATGTAGGGTAGTAGGGCATACAAATTATAAGTGCCATATTTTAAGACACTACATAAAAAATCATAGGGTTTATTTTTAAATTTGTTTAATTCCACTAACCATGATGAAAATAATTTTCAAGCATTACAAGATTAAAATGAATATATTACTAGGAATGTCTTCGTAGTCGTAGCACAACAAATATTGACTATGAATTAGGTGATTATAGGAGCATAAGTGGATAGGACAAGTGTGAATCATGGTAGTCCTAGATAGATGTCTTCTTCACCCCAATATCAACCACAAGCTCTAGCATGTTGGAATAATATGTCATCTCCATATTATTAATATTCTAGTCAGTATTAATAGCCTTAGACCAATACGAACCTTCAATAATAACCATATAATTGGGATTTGAGTTCCCCTCAACACCAATATGGGGGGTATGATTTACAACAAAGCCAAAAAAGAGGGTATGGGGTATAATAGACACAAGGTTGGGGATACCAAAAAAATAAAGGTGGATATAGTGGAGGGTATCATGGGAGATATCAAGGAAGTTGTAATAATGAAAATCACCAAACTTGACCTCTTATGTAATGTTACTTTTGTGGAGAATACAATCACTATGTGAGGAATCATGTTATTAATCTACATAGACAAATCTATTGGGTATATTTTAGAGTTAAAGGTTAGCACCAAATAAAATATTATCCAGTACTTGAGAAATAAAAGAAAGATAAGCCAATGTGTAATGTAAACATGATTAATGTGCAACCTAAAGAGAATGCCTTTGTACAAAAAATCACCATGATCAATAGTAATCCAAGATGGGATATTAGTAATTTATTATTATGATCAAAATAAAAAAAAAAACACACTAATAAAACTAACACCTCAAGCCTAGATACTCAAATATCAAGAGAACAATACAAATAACTATCAATAGAAGACAAAACAACCATTATTTACAATCCTTGAGAGTAAAGGTTGTATGTTGACCATGGCTAGATGTAATAAGTCATGTTATCAATGAATCTTTGGAGATAGTACTTATTTTATCATCTCTCCTTGTCACCTTGGTAATGTTGGGCTTGGATTTGGCTTTTTCTTGGATCTCTCTCAACAAATAAGCATTATAAGAATAAAAAGAGGGTCTTTCAAGGTATTTTTGCATCATAACAATACACCAAAAGAGCTTCTTGAAAAATGGGTGAAGCCTTGTATTTATAGCCTTTCAAAATAACTCTAACCCAAGTGTAGTTAGTTTAGAGTTAACCTTGGTTAAGTTTATATTAACCCTTGTTTAGTTAAGGAGTGGATAAGTAATTAATATTTGGGATAATAATCTCATTTATTAAGCATGGCTCTCCATTTATAATTGTAAGTATTTAGGGGAGATATTTTCAATTCCATGAATTTGAGGATGGTGACATCATCATGACCTTATTTTTATTAGAATTTCTTTTTTATAAAATTCATTTTCACTAATTACACATAGAAATTTTACTTAATCATTTATTAAATTTTATTTTCTTAGTTAATTAATTATACTTAGCATTTTTCACTTTAGAAATTGTTCAAGTACCTTGTTTAATGGGTTCAAGGCTAAACTATCAATTTGATATGTCTCAATTTGATTGGAGATGAATCTATGAGAGGTTATTACTATGTACATGATAATAACCCAAATAAGGATGTCTCAACATAATTATGAGCATTAATATCTAATGTGCAGATGAATTGGTACATTTAGTGATTAATAGGTTTAACTTACACTATTGGTAGAAATCAATCTCAAGTTTGGTTAGAACTACACAAATTCATAATGTAATTACAAGATATGGGTAATCAAGACTCAAGTGTAAATAAAGTGTAAGAATATTATGATAAATGAAAGGAAAAAATGAAAAGAGGTAAAAGCAAAACAAAACAAACAAACAAATAAAATAAGACATCAATAAATAAACACACAATAAAACACTAATAAAAATAAACAAACCAAAAAGAACACCAATAAAAGAATAAACACAAAATAAAGCATCAATAAAATATAAATAAACATGGCCACAAATAACACAAATAAATAAAAGAAAGAAACAATCCAAAGAAAAGAAAAGTGTAATAAACAAAATATTTTAAATAGACAAAGGCAAAATACAAACAATAGTTAATCACAATGATAGTAAAAACATAAAAAAGAAAAAATTTGTGCATGTGCAATAGAGGTGTTACTCTTGGTGATAGGGTGACCCCTAATCTAGGTGTCAAAAGCATAACTACAATAATGTAAAAACAAAATAATAAAAATGTTACCCCTAGGATATAGGGAACAACAACACATAAAAATAAAAAAATGGGGAATAAAAAAAGGAAGGGGTAGTCAAGATGACTCCATATGCAATAGCCAAGTGGATGTTGCCTACATAGTCCCATGGACATAAGGTCCAATGTAAAATTTAGGCCAAATGTAGTTCTCCCAGGATATGGGATAAAATAAAGTTGATGATAAGGAAACATGATTTTCATGTAAAGGGAAATGAGAAGGTAATGTAAAATGACAAGTGTGTGAGAAAAGAGGGCATGACATTTCACAATCATGAAAATGTCAACAAAAACAAAGAATGGAAGTGTGAGAGTATAGTTTTAGGATAAAACCACACAAAAAGGTAATAAACAAGAATGCACACATGAACCGGGTTTATATATCTTATTATGTGTAAGGTTGAGAATAAGAATAAGCTCATAAAATGAAGATATCATAAATAAATCACAAAATGATGAGAGCATTGGAAATGATTACTCATAAAATGATGAAATCATAATAAAATCCACTTGTTCGTTAGTGCATAAAATTTGAATGCATAATGATCATAATATAAACTAGTAAAATGGTGAGAACATATGGCTAAGGCCAATAAGGATGGGAAAACTAAAGGACAAGTGATTCATTTTGAAATAATTTCATTCCCTTCCCCCCACCCTTTTTGACCTTAGTTTTGATCCATTTATTTTTTGGGCACCTTTAGAGAGGGGATTCAGATGAATTTTCAATAGACGATTTATTATTTTTTCAAAGAGGCAGTATCCTGGGGTGGTATGATAGTGGTTTAGTAATTTCATTCTTCATTGTTGTTACATTTTATCTCAATCCTATTGTTACTAATTATAACTACCTTTTGTAAAATTAATATCATTGATCTATGCCCTTGATTCTTAATAATAAAAACTTATGGTCAAATTAGAACCAACACCTTTACCATGCATCACCACATCAAATTTACATTACTATTACTATATTATCCCATTTGTGTAATTCATTAACTTATTGCTACCTAATTATATCCCCTAATAAACATAGAACTATAGTGACTTGAGGTCTTATTTGAGACTATATAAGCAGTGCTCGATTTACATTAAGGTCAATTTAGTCACCCTTTTTTCTGTGCTCTCATCCTTTTGTGAGAATTTTAAGATTTAAACACTCTTACCATTTTTTGATCATGTTTAAGACATGCTCTCACCATTTTGAGAGTTGGACCATTATGTATCTCATAATTATCAATCAAGTTGAGATGGTTAGAAAATTCTAAAAATATTTGAAAACTTTCAAAAAATATTAAAAATCACAAAAGAATGAAAATTTGATTAGAATTTCCATGTGAGATATAAAGTCATCAAAATTTTATAGGTTGGGTCATCTTGTTTGTTTAGTTTATTTCTAGACCATATTGGTTTTTTTCATCTCATTTTTGGGACAAATATATTAGTCTTAGATCTGTACAGACTATGTACTCAACACTTGGATACATGGGGTATCTTGGGTTACCTCAGTCGCACCTTCCTTTCTTCTTCAACCACCTTTTTTCCTTAATCATACTAGTATTCATATCTATTTCAAAAGTAATCACTTGTCCTTTACTTTCCCCATCCTTATTAGCCTTATCCATATACTTTTGCCATTTTTTGAGTTTATATTATGATCATTATGCATTCAAATTTTATGCACCAATGAACATTTGGATTTTCTTGCACTCTCCTCATTTTATAAGTAACCATTTCTAACACTCATCATTTTGTGAGCTTATTCTCATTCTCAACCTTAGATGCATTAAAACTTACAAACCTAGTTCATGTGTGCACATTTGTCTATTACCTCTTAGTGTGGTTTTAACCTAAAACCATATACTATCACGCTTTTCTAGTTTGTTTGTGTTGACATTTTCATGATTGTGAAATGCCATCCCTTATTTTATCATTCACTTGTTATTTTGTGAGAACCTCCCATTTTCCTCCACATGACAATCATATTTCCTTATCATCAATTTTATTCTATCCCATTTCTTGGGAGAACTATATTTAACCTGAAGTTCACGTTGGACCTTATGTTCCTGGGACTATGTAGGAAGTATCCACTTGCCTAGTGCATATGAAGTCAGCTAAATTACCCATTATTTTTATTCTATCCCCCTCCGCAACTGCCCCCCGCCCCCCATTTTTTCTTTTTATGTGTCATTGTTCCCTATTACCTAGGGGAAACATTTTTAGTCTTTTATTCTTGTGTTGTTTTGCTTGCATCATTGCTATCTAGCTTAGGGGTCACCTTATCACCAAGAGTAACACCACTATTACACATTCATGAATAATTTGTTTTATTTTTTTACTAACATTGTGACTAACCATTTCTTGTCTTTTGCCTTTATCTATTTGGAATCTTTTATTTATTTCACTTTTATTTAATTTGTTTGGTTTCTTTCTTTTGTTTGTTTGTGTTATTTGCAGCCATGTTTATTTATTTTTTATTGGTGTTTTATTGTGTGTTTATTTTTATTTATTGGTGTTTTGTTGTTAATTTATTTATTTTTATTGGTGTTTTGATGTGTGTTTTTTATTAGTATTTTGTTTTATTTGTTTTATTTTTATTTTACCTCTTTACCTTTTTGTTTCTTAGTTTCTATAGAATTATTCCACTTTATTTACACTTTAGTCTTGATTACCCATATGTTGTACTTACGTTGTGAATTCATGTACATTCCTCCACTTAATTTATTGTAATCTATTCACTTAGGATTTGATTGTTCATATCTTACACCTAAGTTATTTATACTTGCATTTAAACTAATTTTTTCATGCTTTGGATTCGCATTGTTGTTATAATTGTCTATAACTATGATATATAATATCCCAACCTACAAAAAAAATAGTTTAGTGTAACTTACAAGAAGTGGTGTTGTAGTACTTCTCTTAGTTCACACCATGAAAATTTCCAACCTAATCAAATACTATGCAAATGCAGAGTAATGAAATAAAAAATGAATATAAATCCCTACTAATTAGGACATGCATCTCCATACTAACAGGTAGGCCTAATTCATGTTTATCTTCTATGCCATCTTATTCTTACTTTATGAGTACATATTCAGTATGTAACCCCTTTTCTAATTTTCCCTACTAGGATAAAGACACCATATATCATGCTTCCATCAGCGCTTTTGGTAAAAACCATTGTGGTAATTATTATAATTGCATTTGGGAAAATAATTTTGTTTCGATCTATTTTCCCTATTAGGGCATGTTTTTAATATGATTATGATTATAACCACCTTTGTGAAAATCATTATCACTCTACTACCTTACTGGGTTGTGTTTTTACTATGATAATGATTATAACCACCTTTGAGAAAATCATTATTACTCTACTACCTTATTGGGGCACCTCACTATGCCACTGATTATAACCACCTTTGGGAAAATAAATATTTATACCCTTGTTACCTATAAGTTTCATCAATTTCTTATTTTTGATGGGACATTTACTGACATTTATTTACCATCCACTCTCTCAAGGGGCACCCAAGGCCCATCCATCACCTCCTAGGGCATTAGCCAAGGCATTAAGTACTTTTTAATTCCTTGAGAAGATGTTACCATTCTTATGTCTTCAAACATCTTCCCAATCATGGGCAATTGTAGATGCTCCATTTTGGCTACAACTATGTTCCAACTAGACTTTAGATTGATTTATACCAAATAGTGTAAATTGGGCCTAGGAATCACTTAATGTTCCAATTTCATTTGCAAGTCAGACATTATTGCATGGAATTGTGTTAAGGCATTCTTATTTGGTTTATTATCCTGTACATAATAGTAACCTCTCACAAATTCATCTCTAGTCAACTTGTGAACTAGAAAATTGAGAGTTTGGCCTTTGGACCCATTAAACGAGGCACTTACATAATTCCTAAAGTGAAAACATGCTAAGAAAAATGAACTAAACAAATCAAATTAAATGCATAAGTGAATTTTCCATGTGCAATTAGTGAAAATGAATTTTGTAAAAAGGAAATTCTAATAAAAATGAGGTCATGATGATGTCATCATCCACAAAGTCAAGGAATTAAAATTATCTCCCCTAAATCCTTAAATTACAAAATAGAGAGCCATGATTAATAAATAAGATCTTTATCGCAAATATTAATTATTTTTCCCCTCCTTAACTCAACTAGGATTAATGTAAACCTAACCATGATTAACTCTCACCTAATTACACTTTGGTTAAAATTAGTTTTGAAGGATATAAATATAAGACTTCACCCATTTTTAAACAATCTATTTTGGTGTAATGTTATGATGTTAAAATATCTTCAAATACCCTCTTTGTAGTGTTATAATGCTTATTTATTGAGAGAAAGCCAAGCCAAAGCCAAAGACAAGACCAACATTGCCAACATGACCAAGAAAAATGATGTAAGAAGCACCATTAGCAAATATTCTTTGATCAAATGACTAAGCACATCCATCTATGGCCCACATTCAACTCTTACTCCCAAGGAAGGTAAATAATAGTTGTCTTGTCTTCTATTGATAATTACTTGTGTTGTTCTCTTGCTCCTTGAGTGTCTAGAATTGAGGTGTTAGTTTTACTAGTGTGTTTTTATTTTATTTTGATAATACTAACACAATAATAATATCCCCTCTTTTATTTTTATTGATCACATAATAGCACACTCATTGGGACACATACCCCCAAAATCTCTTCTAGCTACTTTTTTGGATATTTTACTAACCATTTTTATGCCAATATTTTGAATTAATCTCCAAAAAATTACAAAATTTTGACTCTAAACCAAACTACATGGATTGATGACAATCATAAAAAATTAGGGTTGATCATTAGAATTAACATCAATTCAAGGAATCGATAAAGATCTCTGCATTAGAAACATAGTCGAACCATAAACTAGAAATGTATTAAAGATCAAGTTTTTATTGATTTTATTAGGGCCTAACAACTTATTTAGTGTGTGTCTAACATTATTATTACATGGTAATGAGAAGTTTCAAGTTTAAAACATTGTTTATAAATTGTTTTTATTTAAAAACACAATTTGTTTTGGTGTGGTTGTAGGTATCAACAATGATCACAATAGAATCAGCATTGATAATAGGAATTGGCCACAATCTCTACTTATTGTCAATGATTTATTTGTATTTATATTTTTAAAAACTTTGAGAGTTAAATTCTATGTTTTTATTAAGATAACTTTTAGGAATATAATATTGACTAAAACACAAATTAATACACTAACTTGTTTGCAGGGAACTAGGCCAAGAAAGAAGTTTGGATGCTTTTTAATCAATTTTTCATTTTGAAAAGTACAAACTCTACAAAGGTTAAAACTCATTCAAATTTGGTTAAGGTGTTTTAAAATTCACTTAACAATTTATCTTTTATCATTTTTACAAGATTTTAAAAGTGCAAACATGGTCATGGGGCCAAAAATTTCAAACACATTTTAATTTGGTATTAGCAAAATGACTCACATATTTAGTTAGAGCTCCTAAGAGCTTTTTCTATTGTTGTTTGTTCTTTAGACTAGTTTAAAATTAATTAGATTAGATTCTTTTAATTTAATAAAATAAAAACTCTAGTGTGTACGCTCTCCCCTTGTCCCTTTTAGGGAACTTGGGTGACCAAAAGTGCTTAGTTTATTTCCCTCATTTCAAAAGTGTGTAGGAAAGAAAGTAATGTATCCTCTCCCCACGCTCTGAGTGATTTAAGTGATTCAAAAGTGACCTATAAAGTCTTTCTAGTTTTCATTTATTTATTTTTATGAGCTTGGCTTGTGGGTCGGAGTTCATATTCCCCCGCCCCCGCCCCCCCCCCCCCCCCCCCAAACGAGTTCTTTAGGGGTGATTTGGCTTGCCCAACTTCATGATGGGGTATACAAATTGGATAAACCATTGGTTGGGATAGTAGTGAGTGGTTAGCCTAACCATCCCACCAAGAATGCCATTATCAATATGATTCCAAGAGGGGAGATTAGCATTATGTTACTATGATCTAAATAAAATAGAAATATATTGATAAAACTAACACCTCAAGTTTAGACACTCAAGGAGCAAGAGAGAACTATAAGTAACTATCAATAGAAGACAAAACAACCATTATTTACCTTCTTTGAGAGCAAGAGTTTTATGATGGATATGGATGGATTTAATCAATCGTGTGAATGAATAATCTTTGGCAATGGTGATTCTAGCATAATCTTTCCTTGTCACCTTGGCAATGTTGGGCTTGGATTTGGCTTGGTTCTCTCTTAACAAATGAGCAGTATAACACTCCAAAGAGGGTCTTTGGAGGTATTTTTTCATCAAAATTGTTATCAATCAAAATATTACCCTTTAATGTAACATACAAAAACCTCAAGGTTATGGGTACCCTATTGGATATGTGAATTTCTACATTAAAAGGCTAGCTCCCCTTGATAAATCACTTCAACTCAAAAAATAATCTACCAATCGCTAAGAAATGGGAGAGAAACCTATTCTAATGGAGGTGATGCAACCAATATGATTTGACCACTACTAACTATCTATAATTTCACTTCAAATTTCAGACTAACTTGTGCATGACACTAATCCAATCTACCTCTCTAATCAATGTTTCTCTTGAAGGTTGTGAAGAGTGTTTAAAATAGGAAGAATATTCAAGAGGTCATGACATGACACTACTGAAAATACTACTCACTAAACACTTACACCTTACTTTAGCACTTCAATATACCTACAAGAAGGATTACAAACTAAACACGAATGTTAAATAAGGACAAGCATGCCAAGGAAGTAAGACTATCACTTATCAAGATCAACTAACCAAGAATGCATATTAAAACTACTACATAGATAAGGTAAAATCAGACTATTCTCATTGATCAAATGCTAAAAATGGGTAGGACTTCACCATACCTATGATGAGGATATAAACCTAGCCTAGTAAGGCTAAATATATAGAGAAAGTGAGAGAACAAGGAGAGAAAGATGTAAGAAAGAGAGGGAGATAGGTGTTGAAAAGGAGTTAAAAAAAGAATAAGGTATGAAAATTCTCCATTAGGTCCTAAAATACAAGTTTTAAACTTTTTTAAAGTGCTCTTCTGCTCCATGTGGTGTGGAAGTTTCAAGCCTTGCTTGACATGTTGCCTAGCATTCCAAAACTACCCTTTGCCTTTCCTTGTGGAAGTATAAATGGCCTTCTTTACGGTTAGGTAATGTTGAGTTATATCCTTTCTCTACTCTTAAACCTTTCAACTAATCTCTAAAATTTCCCTTCAACACATCACTTCATTTTCTTGCTAGGTGTCCATAAATCTCTTTGTATCATCAAGCCAATTTTGATTACAAGTGTAAAAAATTGAGTTCATCTTCTCCAATGTAGACTCTCATAATGGATGGCCTATTTATATCATATCAGACTTATAAAAAATGATTTTGAAGTCTCAAACTACACCAATAAATCATTTTGTACCAAAAGGCCTCAATTAGCCTCATTCCTGATAGCTCTAAAAACATGTAAACCACATTTTGTAGAATAATGTATAGAGATTATTGAGAAAATAAGAATATATTTGAAGATCTAGTATGGATTTATTTCTTCATGTTAAATATTAGGTCCTGACTCTGAGTGTGAGTGTCCTTTTTCTTCCATTCTATCTCCTTAATTAGGCCTCCTTGCCTAGAAACTAGGTTTTGGATATAAATCACTTCCACAAATGTGAAATTTATGTGAATTATTTGATTAAATTTATCCCTACTAATTCCAACCTCCATGCCAATTTTTATCCCCTGAGACCCTATATAGATAGGTCAACCATGAAATGGTCAAAAACCCTAGTCTAAGTGCTCGAGCAAGCATGGGAGACAATTTGAGAGTTTGGAAATAATTTTATAGGATATAAAGCTTGTAAATAGTTTATTAAGGACTGAAATACCCTTACTCAACTCAAACCATTTAGGATATGTCTCTTGATGTATTTTCTAAGCCTATATATAGGTCATTTAGCTTATAAAACCATGCATTCTCACCTTCTTGACTAAGTAGCTAACTTGAAGGAATTATATATCATATTGAATGATATACAAAATTATTTAGATGATGGTATAAGAGTTGATAATTCCCACTTGACCTCTTCACTTGATTTGGGATCCACTTCTTACTCTACACCTTCATAAACACACTCACAGTTGTGTATCTTACCCTATTCCATATATTATTTTACCTGGTCATGCCATCAAATACCTTGATCAAGTTCTCATGAAAATTTTGAGAGTAATTCAAGTAATTTCTAGTCTAAAACCATTCATTTTAATGAATTTTAAAGCATGTTTATCATATCAGTTCATTATATCCTTCTAGGCAACTTAGTAGTGCTTAAGGGTCTTAGAAATAATTCATATCATACAATTCACCAACATAAGAATAAATTCCCAAAGATGGAAGTAGATAGGCCTCTATAACACCCATAAACTTATTTTTCCACCATGAAAAAATTTATGGAATACCTACGTAAAATTTGGTGGCTTCTCAGATTGTCATAGTAAAGTTTTGTGCGGTCAAGAAGAGTTGAGGCCTATAGATGGTGTTTCTAAGTATAGTTATGACTCTAAAAAAATTAGGTAGATAAATGAAAACCAAATTGACTTATTTCCATAGTTATACATCCATTTATATATCTTAAACCCTAATTTAGCTTTCAATTGTTCAGACTAGGGTTCTCACAATACCATTATTACTTACTCTAGCTATATATGTTGGCCTCTTCTTGAATTGTTGGATTGTTTGAAAACCTTGTGAGATATTCCAATAAAGTATCTTTGAGACTATAAATTCCTTTTTAGGTGTTTATGTCATCATTTTACCCTCATTAAACAAATTATATTCACCAAACTATTCATACATAGGGTTGTATGTATGGCTTAGACTCAATAGGCCTAAACAAGCCTCTTAACTTTGCTTTCATTTTTATACCAACTAAGAGGATTGAATTCAGTCACATTACCATAGAGAAAAATTAATCATATAAATTTATTCTTCTTCATACCCTTAGTTCTCTCAAACAAAGACACATTTATTGAATAGGGAAGACAATCCTGTGTACTTGGATTGATTGTGTATGCAGGGGTCAAAGTGAGTGTTTTGGTCATTCTCTTCTAATTATATTTTGATTTTTCATGGCCTCACATGATCCCTTTCAATCATATATTCATTATCATAAACTCCATTTCCAATTTATGCATGATTTCTTCTTCAAGAAGTTTCAAACCAAGTTTATAGATTGTAGTTACTCAAACAGTCTTGTAGGTGCTAGGTGTTTGAAAGTATTTGAGTTTAAAAATTTTATAGAAGAAACCAATCCTTAAAATCAATAATTGACACCTTTTTATGGTTTAAAACCTCCTTTCCTTGACACTATCAAGATCTTACATCCAAAAATCAGATTCCTTCCTTTTCTTCTCTACACATATACAATTATAGGTGTTCATTTTGGTGATTAGAGTGTAAAGCCATGTAATGTGGCCCTCTTTAGTTAGGTCATTGAGAATATGAAGGTAAATAAACTCCATTGAGAGATTCTTCTCATTTCACTAAAAGATACATTGGCCTTTTTTTAGCATTTTATAAACCTCTACCTTTTATCTTCAAACTAAGACCTATGTGTGAATGCCTAGGCCTATATCCCAATCCTCAACTCTTTTGATGCATTGATCATCATATGAGAGAATTTTTATGTTTAACTCAAACTTATTAAGTCTTATTAATTATTTGAATTTTTCATGTATACTTTCAATTCTCTTCATTTAAATTCAAGGGTTTAAACTGTACAAAGGTTCATTATCTACTTATAGCTAGTTATTATGTCTCTTGACTTGTGTTGTAAAACCAAATATTATCCATTAGTCTAGAAATTATCAAATATGCTTACATAGTTTCCATGCCTTATTAACCCCTTTATACACCATTTAAAACAATATCTATTTCATATTGTATATAAAAGAAACCTACATGACTATGCAGACTTGTAGGCCTGCATTTTGATACAAGAAACTTTTGTAAGGTCTATTTTGACCCTTATAGACACTAAGGTAAATCTTAATTAATTAATGCTTCATTAATTCTATATAATTCCATATCCTCTAACTATTCTTAAATAATGCAAAATAAGATCTTTCATACCATTTCCATGCAAACAACCCTCTCATAGTCTTAAAGTGAGGAACACTAGATGCTACTTGGAAGAATGGTATGAGATTAAAGCACTTTGAGAATATTTTATAGAGTTTTTGGGAATTGGAAAGAATTTAAATATGATGGATAACCTTCATCAACATTATTTGTTTATTTAAGACCCTGAAACATTCATGAGACCAAAATAACCACCCTACAAACTGAGAACAATGGAGGTTTCTTGTCAAAGTAAGGCCACACATGAAAATGAAGTGTTGGATAATGTTATGAGAGTGAATTGAAGACTATTTAGTATCATTAAAAATTGATCCCATGCTTCAGTGAGTTCATTCCTTCACCTGAGAGGCCCAAATCTAACCCTATCATGGTTTTACTCCTCAAAAAAACACCTTATCTCTTTAGCGATTGTTCATAAATATAAGGAGCTTAATAAAATGACTAATGACACTAATTTAAATTACATATGGGTCCCCAAATTTGGTCAAAATATCCTCTAAATCTACTTATACGGACTGTACCATTTGCTTGAAAATGGCCTTCATGAGCTTATGAAGAGAGAGAGATGGGAAAGAGGAAGAGTTTTCTATATCTGTGAGAATTGAAACTCAATACCAAGATATAATATAATCTATTAAATCCCAAGATACACCTTTATAATGTTTTCATCTAAAAATGAGTTCTTAAAGTCCACACAAGTGCATTAAACTCCCTCTTTGGCATTAAAAATCAAGATTCTGACAATTTTATGACATCCTAAAATAAAGGAAAGTTATATAATTGATCCAAAGACCTTGAAAAGAATTTTATACATATTATTGGCATTTTAAATCTTTAGCATACATAAAAGTTAGCAAAAATCATCTTTTTCTTCATAAAACACTACTTTAAAGTCCACAAAAGAAATTTAACTTCTCTAAAACATCATGAAATACTTGTATAAGTTAATGAAGGCTTGAAATAATCTTGAAAGACACCTAAGGACCTATGACATCACTTGACCAATTTTCATTTCTTCATGACATGACTAGGCTAGTACAAAGCAAGGAAAGACCATTACTTTAATTTTTCCAAAATTATCTTAAACAATGCTAATATGGTTTTATGAAGACATTTTGAAGGCTATTAAAGCATGGAAAAGCTATAAACAGGGATAACAAGATATGACACTCAAATTTTTACCTACAGGGGTTGACCTTTTGACCTTGGTGGTCAAAATTTGTTAACACTATCATAAATTCCTATCTTTTTCTAAAGACAAAATAGAACAAGGACAACAATGACATTAGATCCTATCATTGAATGTTGATATTTCCCTTCTCTAGTTTCTAGGGATATTGTAAAGTTTATCCCCGATTCACTATTTCAGTGTTCTATCAATTAAACATAGTTAGATATTAGACATAAATAAATAAGTTTATCATTTTGTTGCATTGTTAATTTTCTTTCAATTGTTTCCACATTATTGGATTAGGTATTTTAATTTCATTTTACATGTAAAAATTTTATTTAAAACATTTTATTTTATTCTATTTCATTTATGATAATTAGGGTTAATTATCACATTAATTCAAATTTTGATAAAACACTACAAAAAAATCAATTGTAATGATGTCCTAGTCCACCTTTGAAAATAGAAAATGAAAAAGTAAAAATGTCTCTTACCTACAAGTTGTAAACCCCTTTGAAATGGGTGTAGGTCATGTAAATCCAAAACATTCCATGAATCTAGATTTGATTTATGATATGGGCATTCTAGTGTATGAAATCACATTAAAACCCCTTTTATTTTCCATCCCCATTACTTTCCAACTCACCTTGAAATATTTCACCACCTATGTATTAAGTATGTATTTTATGAAACGCTGGATTAATGTAATAATAGCTCAAGGTTGAATTAAAAATCAAGGGTCAAAATCAATTGGAATGGGTCAAGATTGACAATTGTTCTCGACCTTACTATTTAAATTTGTATTGGGATAAGCATAACCTCAAAATAATAAAAAGAGTTAGAGATCTTTCTTTTCAAAATGTGAACCAATAATCATGGATGGGAAAAAAGAACTACAAAATCATACAAAATCAATAATTAAAAATTTAAAACATAAAAGACACATACCATTAAGTATTTAATGCTTAGATAAAAAGCATATAAATAAAATAGTTAATAGACATTGTAAATAAAACTTGTATCAAATTTGAGTATTTATATTTAGCCCCTCTATTCTAAATAGTAAAACTAGAAACATTAAACTTATGGAAATGCTTGCAATGTGTAACATCTATTCCACACAATTATAAAATTAATTTCCGATTCATTGATGAAATGCATTATAAACATTGAAGACGGTTCAATCAGAGCTAATAAAAACATAGTTTCACAATGTATAAAATTTTAAGACTAATTATATTAAAATTTTGTATAATATTATAAGTCGTGTGAGAAGAGAGGAGAAAGGCAAGCATTAACATTTTGTATAATCACTCAAAATATAATTTACGACATATTATTTAAATAGTAATATGAGGCAAGTACATTATCAACATATATCAAAATGTAATATCAACATATGCCAAATGTCCATTAGAATTGGAATTTAGATAACCAAAAAGATTCCAATAAGAAATTTCCAACAACGAGTTTAATTATTTGAAGCAATATTCGGACACAAAGCCTTCCGTGTGCTGTGATAATGATTTATTGTCATTTGTAAATAAATCTTACCAAAAATTAGACTTTAGCAATATCATTTAATGTCTAGATGGGCCATTATGGAAAAAACACGCACATGGTTAAAATTGACCTGTCAATTGGAATGGTCAAAATTGATGCTACCATGCATTAAATGATCGGTCTATTTTAATGACAGTAAATGGTGAAATTATGTTTTAGTATGGGCAATCAAGCAGTGAGATTGTGTTTTGGTATGGACAATCAATGAGTGAGAGTGTTCCCGTGACTTTTATTCAATTCTATCATCCACCTAATGACCATTCAAATTGTGGTTGGTTAAATTGTTAAGAATTAATAATGGAGAGGATCATGGACCAATCGTTAACAAGGTAACTATTTGAGAGTGAATAGATGTCATTTCCATAATTAAAATTTGAATATAAAGTAAATATCATAATAGTTCATAGATATGTTGGAATTTATATATTTTTAAGAAGAGGTTTTAGAAATAAAAGATTAATTAGAGAACAAAAATTTATCTTTTTATTATATAAAATTTATGTTTTAGAATTGATTAGTATATTGTTTATCATAGATTTATTTTTAATGTTAGATCATTATGTATTGGGGTGAAAGTAGAGAGATTTGACATGTACATGTAATTGTTTTATATATTTGTGAAATAAATTTATGATTTTAATGTTATATACATAAGTTAATCTAATAAGTTATAATTTTCTCATATTAGGAAGGACATTCTTAAAGATAGAATGGGTATTTTGTCTCGTAACTGGGTGTGATAGAGGTCAATATCTTGGTCCAAGACATTACACACCACCCCCAACATGGTGGAAATGTCAATTTTAAGTTACAAATCACTGGAGGTTGATATCTGTATTAATGACTTGAACAAGGAGATGATAATGTTACCATTTCTATAGATACATATCTTAAGTCTTTTATACATTTTGCAACACTCCAAAAAATGAAAATTTTGTACTCATATAAATTTGAGAAATAGTGCAGTGCTTCTACTAGGTCAAATCAATGTAATTTTTTGGACATTCAATAATAATTTTAGTACTTTGAAACCTTAGGCAAGGTTAGTGTTAGGACTATTAGTAATTAACATGTCAATTTTAAATAGTAAATATGATCATTTATTATTTTAGTTGAACTATTCTTTGATGACAATGATTTTTTTAACATTTAACATTATACTAAGATAGTTTGGCTTTGATGTTGGTTACCTTATTTCTAAATTCTTGTATGAAACACTCTATTTCTAAACTATTTTATGAAAACCCTACACAAATTTCCATCAAATTTTTACAATAAGGATACATTTGGAAATTATCCTTGTTGGTTGACCCATGCAAAAGTGTTTATTTATTCACTGAGATGGATGAACTCATCTATCTGTTGTTGGAAAATCACATGGCAGACTTAGTTACTATCAACATTTTTTTGGACTTTCAAAAATAAACTAAAAAACACGCCCATTGTTAACTCCATATTTATTATTAAAGTGGTTGGAGTTATGACTTGAGTTATGTCTAACGTCTCCATGATCTCTTCTTGTATATTATCCACTTCAGATTGATAAAAGTAGCTCATGGATTTTATAATGTATTTAGTCTCAGCTTCTTTTTGTATAATTGAGCTCCAAGAATGATGCATAAACCATACCATCAATTTTAATACATCAATTTTAAAGCTAAATTATTTTTTGATGGCAATGATTTATTAAGCATTTTACAAGAAAGAAATATTAAAGATGATAAATATGGCCATATAACCATCAAATTTAGTTTTGAAATAATAATGCAGGCCAAATTGTATGCATAAAGATGATCACTACAAAATGTGAACACACACATAAAGATACCCATAGAAGCCATAAAGACATACAAAATATGATTTCAATAAAATGTAGGGTTAGTTCCATATAGGCATACAATACCTAAAAGGTGTACATTACAAAATAGGCATACATCAAATTACATTATGTAAGAGATATCCTCTTCATCAAAAATCCTCCCTCTCTTTTCCTTGATTGTAAAAGGTTCTCCCTCAGATTACTTGTTCATAGATGGAGATCCCTCAAATTCCTTATATTACTCCAAGATCATACTATGAGTACTTTTACACTCATATCTCACCTATAGATGAATCTATTCATATACAAATATTGTTATAAACTTTACATACTAGACATGCAACCAAGTTCATAAGTTAGCTTTAAAATGATCTTTTACACTCATATCTCACCTATAGATGAATCTATTCATATACAAATATTGTTATAAATTTTACATACTAGACATGCAACCAAGTTCATAAGTTAGCTTTAAAATTATATATATATATATGTGTGTGTGTGTGTGTGTGTGTGTGTGTGTGTGTGTGTGTGTGTGTGTGTGTGAGTGTGTGTGTGTGTGTGTGTGTGTGTGTGCACTTACCATGATATTATGGTCACACTCAATTTTCTTCTAGTACTCAACAATGTCAATGACATGTTGAATGTCATGCATAAGAATGTGGAAGGGAGAAAAAATGTGAGTTACTACCCTATTTATCATCTCAATGAAACTAACATATGTCATTAGATAACTCTACATACATAATATATTCACATTAGTTATCTTTGTACAATTAAAAATGAAATTTTTTAAAACAAATATAATTTCAAAATTCAACATTACAAGTTACCATACATCAGGGAGTTACTTTCCAAATGAAATCACAATAGTAATGTGTATGTTCATTATGGCTTCTATAGATGGATGATTCTTCATGTTTTGGTCTTCAACTTAAAAAACAAAATATGATTCTTAGTTAAGCGTATCTATATAAATAAATATATGTACATGAAGTATAATATTAATAAAAAAAATTCCTCTATATATGTATACGTTGACTGAGTAACAATAACATATGCAATAGTAGACAACCCACAATCTAGTTGTGAAAATGATGGGACCATCTCCTTATGAAACACAAAAATTTACTTAAATATATAATTAAATTTTATATTTAAATTAATTATTACCTTTTAAATATAGATATATCTGAAATTTAGCATGTCAAATATTATTGATTTTTATTTTTATTTTTTGTAATATGTCAAATATATAAGATACATGCACAAGTGAAGTTGAGGTGTCCACACCAAATATATGTGAAAAAAAATAGTCATTCATAACCATAACATCTAGCCCCTATAAGCACCACCATCCTCATCAGAATGTAAAGTGCATATAGGACCATAATATTTACAATGGTGTTACTGGCCATAATCACTAGCTGGAGCATCCCCATGTCTACCCTCTCTAGCATCGATGTTATAAGGCTCACTCATATACAAAAAAGGTTAGAATAATCACATTGAGTACATGTAAATTGTTAATATATATAACCTCCTTAATTATAGATTGGATTATCTTGGGCTAACATGGATTTTAGATATAGACTCTTGCAAGTTGATTAGGTGCATGATGTGTACATGGTCTATCCTGTGAAAAGCCTTTTCCTCAACCCTAAAACTTTGAATAGTTGAAATAATTAGGAAATTAATTATGGATAAACATGGGGAAAAAATTTATCAAAAAAATACAAAGGAACCTCATGGTTGTTTCAAGGTGTGTAATCAAAGACCATCCAACATCAGTCCCAAAAATTATCTCTATCAAATAATATTGGCACTATTGGATTGGGAACCATCTACATGATAATAGTATTAGCTGATGGATCAATTAATATTGTACAAATTTCATATTTTATTCTTTTTATCTCGCACACCAACCACTAATAATTCATTATCATAGTAAGACCTACATCACTCACAAACGAGCAACTATTGGTAAATCTGAAAAAGTTTAGTTTCATGTAAGAGGAGCAGATATATTTGGGTTTTATGATCTCAAAATAGGTTTTGGAGATGGATCATGAGAAGGTGAGATCAATTTTTATTGGCCTTCACTAAAGAACATATTTAAGGCACAAATTTTCCATGGGTTAGTTAATTTCTATAGAAAATTCATCATAAATTTCAATGGTATATGTGCACCCATTATGGAGACTACAAATGGAGACAAGAAGAAGTTTTAGTGGACTATTTTAATAGAATATATATTTCCATTTTTAGAGAAAAAAGTGACATAAAAAATAGTTTTAGCCATACCATATTTTGTAAATGTATTTTAGGTTGATTTTAATTCAAGCATAACAACCATAGGAGCAATGACAAGTCAAGAAGGTAAGCCCATTGCCTATTTCAATGAAAAGTTTAATGAAGCAAAGAAAAAGTATTTAGTGTATGACCAAGAATTTTACACAATGGTAAAATTTTTCAAGTAGTGGTGAAATTACTTGTTTTCAAAGGAGTTCATGTTGTACATGGATAATCATGCATTTTGATTCATAAATAACCAAGGTAAGCTAAATAAATGCCATATGAAATGGGTAGAGTTTATTCAAATATATTATATTGTCTTGAAGCATAGGAGTGGGACTTGATGTTGATGGTGTTACTGGCCATTATATTGTCTGGTTGGTGATAAGCCCAAATAGTGGGACTTGATGTTGGCATAGGTTGAATTTGAATATAACGATTCAGCAAATAAGAATACAGGTATGAATTTTTTTATATTATGTATGGAATCATCCCTAGATGGGTATGTGATTTTAGAAGTAAAGTTGAGATGAGTATACAAAGTGCATAGGGTGAATAATATACTTAAGCTATGCATGAGGTAAATCAAGAAGTGAAGAAAAGCCTTGAAGAGAATTTTAGAAAATACAAGCAACATATTGATTTACATAAGAAAGAAGTGAATTTTAAAGTTGGGGACTTGGTGTTTCCAAACTTGTGCAAGGATAAATTTTTGAAAGGTGAGTATTACAAACTAAAGTGGAAAAATATAAGATCATATAAAATTTTGAGGAAATTCATAGCTAATACAAATGAGTTAGAGTGGTGAGATGGAGTAGTCATCTCACCTATCTTTAATGTGATTGATTTGTACCCTTATGTTGAAGGGAAAACAAGTGATACATGGATATTTTAGATAAATAATAGGGGTAGCTTCCATAAGAAAATAATGAAGAAATCAAAGTTATTCTAGACATTTGCATTTGCAAGAAAACACTAGGCCACGAGTACTACAAGTAATTGGTCAAATGGAATGATAGAGAAATTAAAGATTAAACTTGGATGAATTCATCCAAGGTTATCAAGCATGTAAAATTAGTAGAGAATCTCAATACAGGTTCATGACTAGGAGCTCAAGGTTCATTTCATCTACCATAGCTGTCTAATGTGGGAGCACCCATGGTGGATAGGCTATCCTGTATTGCACAAAAAGAGAATGTTTATTTATATTTTATTATTTATTTGTTGTTTTTCTTGTGTGTATTGTTCCATATGGTTGCCTCAATTTCTATCACAACCATTCTCCTTATGGATTGCTTGTTTTTATGATTCACATATTCTACTTTCATCATCCATCCTCTAGAGATGTAATTTTCCTTGGTCTCTTATTGACAATCTTCATCTTTAAAAAATGACTATCTATTAGCTTTAATTAGAAAATCCTAAGTCTAAATTAGGCATTGTGGTGAAATTAATTGATATGTAGTCATAATCAGATGATTTTTTTATCGATTTGATCTATGGAATATCTTGATTGAACTTGTGTTATTTTCTTTAGATCTAAGTTACAATTGGGTTATGGATGGATTGTAAATTATTCTCTCTATTTTAATTCAGTTTATTTCACTATTTGGAACATTGGATGAATGTTAGGAATAACACTTTGTATTTTAGTGTTCTCATCCCAATTTGGTCATTGGAGGCATGTTTTATATCAATAATTTCTTGACTTAGATTAATTCCTTGAGGTGTTCTTTGAAAATAAATAATGGATAAAATAGTTTTTTGTATGATTTTATTGCATGAAGAGGTCATGAACATGTCTATTTGATAATGCCTTTGTATTCGGGTTCTTGAGTCATGATTTGTAATAAGTCTCAATTTTGAAAGACCCTCTATGTTATGTAGAGTTCAATTTCAAGTTTAATATCACTATATTATCATGGTGGTGTAATATTTTTATTCATAAATGGATTCTTGGTTACATCTTAAGGGAAACACATTTCTAGTATGACTAAGTATATATACACATTATTTGATTCGATATTTTTAAACACAAACACTATTCAGATATTTTAGGATGAGGTGGAGGATGTATAACCATCTAGGGCATAGGACTAATTATCCCTCCTCATGAAAAGGTTAAAATATGACCTTTTGGCCATCAAAGCAGTGGGCTTGCATAATGTCATGACAAAACCAGAGGTAATGCCCTGCATTGACTTGCTCTTTGATTTATTTGTAAATGGAAAAATTAATGGTAAAATAATAAAATATAGGCCCAATAAAACCACCACATCCTACATTGGTGGAAATGATTTTGATAAATATTACAGTCTCCTAGTTCTTAAAATCACTTATGGCCAAGTTATGGTTAATTCATGGTAACTTTCTAATACAATCCCTGGTAGATTATAGTAGTGGCCCGATAGCTAAATAAACTTCATGATTCAAGGTCAAATTTCCTCCTTTACAATAGTTATGTTTAGACCAGGGATAAGGATTTGCAAATACCTATTAAACTGACTATATGGTTTCTACTACATTTCATACATGCATGAGATATGGGTCCCATTGTTGGACGTCATTTTGAGTTCAAGAAAAATAATTTCCCTAGGCAAAATTATTATTTTTGAGTTGATGTATCATATCAACAACATAAAAAATCAACCTAATGGGAATTTATACATATTTTCATACATGGTGGATGCCATAACCGCCATAGAGCATCCATCTTATGAAGGGCCCTAGGAACCACCCATAGAATATCCAAAAAATAGGATTTGTGATGAGTTAAATTATTCATGTGCATAAATTAAGAAAGAAGACTAAGAGGTTGAGAAAAAAAATTACCCTATGGTATATGGGGCTATTTATGGTAGAATATGCCCATATTATCATATCATATCAAAAGGACTATCAATAAAATGGGTGACTAATAGTTCTACTCAGAGTGCACATAATTGGGATAGAGGGTATCATAACATTATTCATAGGTTGCAAGTATCCAATACATACTACTAGACATAGTCTAGATGGAGGATGCATGAAAAAAATCATTGCATAGCTTCAACAAATACCAAGACATTATCAAAAGGTAGTTCAATAAAAGCTCCAAAATAAAAGCCTTTAGGATATCAGACTTAAGGATTTTGTGGGATAAAACACATGAAAATAAAAAATAGAATAACAAGCTCACTCCTTTGTGGATTGGATCATACCAAATCTCTAAAAGTTTGGGTAATAATGTTTTTAATCTAAAGGACTTCTAAGGTAATGATCTTTATTTTCCATTAAATGGATAACGTTTTGAGACATTATTTCATGACTATTCCAAATGGATATGCTTATGAATGACTGTGATTTTAACCTTATAAGTAGGATTAGATTAAATTTCTTTCTTTCTAGAATAAACTCCTTGATTTTTGTCATTTTCTTTTTTAGACTAGTTTGCCAACTTTTGTAGATCAATTTCCTATTTTCAACATTTGCATTCATAGTTAGTTGTTATGATTTTTAGATTAGTTTGATTTTCAATGTAAAAAGGTCAAAGCTATTTATTATGATGATTCCATCAACATTATCCGAAAAGAGGATAAATAAGAAGGATATGCAAATTTGTATTCATTGAGGATTGATCCATATGGGTCGAAAGCTCTGATTAAGGTATTTATCATGACTAAAATAAAGATCTTATCTAAAATAAATAATTTCACTAGGTCTTTGAAAGTTTCTTTGATATCCTCATGAAAATCTTAAAAAGACATTTTGTTTTTAAAGATCAACAACACTCTTACATTGAAAAACTTGAATGAGAGATAATAAACATTGAAATAGACATATTCTGGAAGCGATGTATTGATAAAAATAAGTTTTATTATACATATACCCAAAAACTTATGTGTTACCAACACTTCTTCCATTTATGTTTCAAAAAAAAAAGATCAAATCATACAAACTTATGGAAAATGGTGATTTAAGTAAACTCTATCAAGGCTATGGACAACTGGATAGAAGTAGAGCAATGCTTATATTAGAATTAGTGGTACCTTTGTCAAGGCTATGGATTCATGGATGATATTAGATAAATTCCCAAGCTTCCCTTACTATTGTTATAAAGTTAAGAAATCAAAATGAAACATACAATATATATCTAGATATATATCAAAACTCACATAACAAGGGATGAATTATACATAATCACACATAGATCCTAGAAATGAAAAGGTTTACTATGTTGTGTGAGGGGCTTGAAGTCTCTTTCAGTTATTTGGTTTATTTATTCTTTTCTTATAAGGTTTGAAATTATGTTATAGTGCATTAACTGAGATTTTGGTTCTTAAATATTTAAGATTATTTAGCCATTGAGTCACCATTTGTTGTGACCTAACACACCCCATTTTGTATTTAGCAAATAGGGACCCACTTTTATACTCAAAAAATTTCTTCAAAAGGAAATAATTAAAAACATGATCCATAATTGAGAGAACCTTATAGTAAAAACATTTTTTTATCAAAAATGCTAAGGTTAAAAGGTTACTTAGGGTATTATATTATTTTAGTAAGAGTAAAAAATAATCATGGATATATTATTTATGAAAACATTTAGTTTTGAAATGATCCCTTTTAGATTTGGATGACTAATGGACTAACATGTTATGTTCTAGTTTAATCTTTGATTGGTTTTATCTTAAACAAGATACTATGTTTGAATTTTCTTTTTTCCATTTCATCTTTGGGACATATCTAAGCTCATCTGATCACACCACATGACCTTTATTTTCTCTTCCACAACCTTTGGTGATATAACAAGTCAAAAGGTTATTTGAGAAAGAAGATCATTGAGATCTGGCCAAGTGTCTTCATCGCATTCACCTAAAGCCCAAACAGTGAGCATAAGTCATGAAGTTACTTGGGCAAATGTTTTATTGGGATGATGCCACATGGCATCATCTTTATTACCTATATTTTGAAATGAGCAACATACAAATCAAGATTTTAATAATCCTTTGGAGTATCAATATTGTTAGAATTAGCTACATGATCTAATGAATCTAATAGAAAGCATGAACAAGAGATAAAATAGTAACAATAATAAACAATAACTATATATCCAAGATAATAAATGAAATTAATAAATAACTTAAATAGTGTGAATTACTTTGATAATTAACTATTAATCTGATATATAATACACAAACAGTCATTGCTTATATAGAGCAAGGCATGCATGATAAAGATCAAGGAACTCACATAACATGTGTAGTTCAATTGATATTTGACTACATGAATAGTGGAGTTCAACTCCACACTAAAAAGATAGGTGTCCAACTTGTGTAAATGATCAACACAAGTTGACTACTAGTTAAGCAATTTTATCCTATCTTACCATGAATAGTGGAGTGGAACTCAACTGTAACAAGATAGGTGTCAAAGTTGACTACTAACTAAGCAAGCTTATCCTATCTAGTGTAAATTATTAATAAACATTATAAAATAATTATAATAAGTAATTAGTGCACCAATATAAATAATAAATATAAGTAAATGTAATAAATCAAATAAATACACCAACACCCCCCATAAGCAAGGATTAGATAGGGCTATGCAGATAAGAGTCCCGACAATGTATAGCTATATTAGGTACTAAATACAAATAGATGAGGAAAGAAGAAAACCCAAAGGAAAAAAATCCTCCTCAAAATGAAGGTCTAGGAGACCCCCCTAAAGAACTGATGTCATGCACCCCAAAAGAGATTGTAAGTGAAGATACTTTCTCTCAGTGAAAGGTTTGGTGAAAATATCTACAATCTACTCCTCCATAGGACAATATTGTAGATCAATGATCTCCGCATGAATCAACTCCCTAATAAAGTGCATATGGATCTCTATGTGTTTGTTTCTCTGATGATGAACCAGATTCTTCAATTTCTGATTAGTACTCTAGTTGTTTTAGTAGATGACTAATGGAATTTGAAATGGAACACCAAACTCAGTGAGAATATTATAAATCCAAATAGCTTTAGTAGTGGAATTAATAATGCAATAATACTCAGCCTCTGTATATGAAAAAGAAATAACATTTTTCTTCTTACTCTGCCAACAAATGGAGCCAGATTCAAAGTGAAATTTATAAATTTAAGTGGACTTACAATCATCATAATCGCCATCCCAATCAGAATCTATGTCTCCCACCAATTCTAAACCTGTATGTGTTATATAGTGAATCCTATATCTGATGGTGCCCTAAATGTAGCTCAAAATGTTATTAGAAGATCTCCAATGAAGTTCATGTGGTATCTGCATAGAGCATGAAACTATGTCAACTGCATATGAAATATCAAGCCATGTATGAGTCAGATAGATGAGGCTACCTACAAGCTAGAGATATAATATAGCATCAGCCAAAAGAGTGGAATAATGAAAGTCAAGTCTATCTCTATATAAGAAAGAAGTCAGTGCAGGCCTACAATCAACCATGTGAAATCAAGCTAACAAGTTCATGGCATACTTAGGCTATGAAAGTTTAATCCCAAAAGAAGATTGTGTTATCTAAATCCCAAGAATATAATGCAATAGGCCCATGTCTATCATATAAAACCTATCATAAAGTGCAGTCTTAACACTATTGATGATAGATGTACTCCCTATAATAATGAGATCATCAACATAGATAACCAAGTACAATAGTGAATCCTCCTACCATAAAATATAGACATTCAGATCTGAGTGACATCTTGAGAACTAAACTGAATGAATAAATGTGTCCATCTTAGAATACCAAGCCCTTGGGGCTTGTTTTAGACCATAGAGAGATTTATGAAAGTGGTACGCTAATGAATATTCTTAAATGAGCCCCTATGGTTGCTCCATATATATCTCCTCATGAGTATCCCCATGAAAAAATGTGTTTTTCACATCCATCTGATGTACAACCCAACCATGAGTTGTACCAATAGCTAGTATCAAGTGAATGGAATTCATCTTAGCAATAAGCATAAAGGTTTCTATATAGTCAATGGCTTCCATTTGGGAAAAATCTTTGGCCACTAAGAGTTCTTTATACTTATCAATATTTCCATCCACTACAAACTTAGTTTGATATATCCACCTACATCATACTAATTTTTTTCCCTTAGGAACAGGAACACGATCCTAAGTGTTGATCGTAATCAATGAGTCATACTCTTCTTCCATTATTAAATCCCACTCAATTATTCTTATGGCTTCCTAAAAATATTTTGGATCAGAAGATATGGAAATGTAAGAATGTAGAAGATCATGATATGAATGTGTTCTCCTTTTATATAACGGAACTCTAACAAGAGGGCATGCATCTGCCAAAGTATATTTAGCCCACAAAGACATCAACGGATGAGGATTTGGAAGAGGAGGAGGAGGAACATGTCTTACTAAACCTTGTTGGTGAGTTATTACCTCATCATCCCTATGAGTAGATGAAGCAAGAGTATCATCATCACTGTTATCTAACTCTTTCAAGGAAGAAGAATGAGAAATGCTAGAAGACATGTCTGAAGGAATTCCTTCAAAGTAAAAACTTCTCTCTATAATAAGCTCATATGAATCTAGATAAATGAGTTGATATCCTTTAACACCATCAGGATATCCCACAAATATGCAAGTCTAGCTTTGTTTTTCTAAAGCACAGTGCTTATCTGAAGGTATGTGAGCTCATACTAGACTATTGAAAACTTTGAAATGATGCACATTTGGCTTCCTATTACAACAAGCTTCAAGAGGTGTTATCCACTTTAAAGCTTTTTTAGGAACTCTATTCTATATATATGCATCACAATTAATCACTTCCACCCAGTACTTAGGTACTAATAATTTTACATGAATCATATAACTTGCCATCTTTTTTAAGAATCTATTCTTCCTCTCTACTACACCATTCTACTAAGGTGTGTATGCAACTAAATGTTGAAGATCAATTCCTTCAAGAGCACATAATTGTTCAAACTTGTTGTTCACATATTCCCTTCCATTCTCTATGTGAAGGATCTTGACATAATTCCTAGATTATTTCTCTGCTAGAGGTTTGAACTCTAGAAATCTATCAAATACTTCGCTCTTGAGTTTCAAAAAATAAACAAAAGTATATCTAGAATAATAATCATTAAATGTGAGAACATAAGGGGTTTTACTAATTGATAAAGTAGATAATGGACCCAATAAATCACTATGAACAAGTTAGAGTACTTATGTAGCCCTCCAATCCTTCCCTTTATCAAACTTATCCTCTAGATGTTTGCCTAAGGCACAACCATGATGTACACCCCCTAAAAACTCAATTTGTGGAAGTCCTGTAACCATCTCCTACTGACTAATCTACTATAAATAGTGGTAGTTTAGATGACCAAACCGCTCATGCCATAGCTTGTTGACTGAATCAGTGTGTGAGAGTAAAGTTGTAGAGGAAGACTAAGGTACAAAGTGGGAGACTGATTAAAGCTGAGTATTATTTTTGACTTATTTCACTGAAATTAAGGCATTATCCTCCAATTTTTTGATTAAAACAGAATCAAGTGTGAACTGAACTTTTCTACTAGTATCCAAGTGGGTGATTTAGTAGATAGAGAGAAGATTTGTTGATAATTTTGGCATGTAGAGGACATCCTCAAATATGCCACCATCAACATCAATTGTACCTTTTATTATGACATATACCTTAGAATCATCACCTATGAGAATATGAGGTAAGGAAGTTGGTTCTAATCTAGAAAATTGTTCTTGATCAAAACCCATATGGTGCGAAGCACCTGAGTCAAGTACCCATGACTTGGGATAATTTTCTAGTGCAACTAGTGCCATAGCTTTCCCTTTCCCTAAATTTTAAAGAGTGGAAGAATTCTTTCATTGATTGATGTTATTATTATTGTGAAGACCCTTAAGGTCATCAATCTCTTTATTCCAACAATATTATTCACTATGAAACCCCTTTTTGTAATAAGGGAAATGAGTGTCAGTCCTTTTTTGTGAATCCCCTTTCTTATTAGTGGATTTATATTTCCTTGTGAGGAAGAATTTTGCCCTTTATTCTTATCTTTCTTTGAATTATTTTGATTATTATACTTCTTTTCACTTGAACTTGTATTTGATATTAATGTTTAACCTTGCTTATGCTGAGATTGACTTGCAACTAGAGCTTGAGATTTGGATGACTTGATTAGACCGATAGCTATTAAATTTTCTTCTTCAGCCATTAAAATCTTAGAGAATACCTCAAATGTGGGCATTTGATATGATGTGCCTAATATGAGCCTATGAGTCTGAAAGCTAGAAACAAAAGATGAATATTCAGGACCTAATTTGTGTAAGGCACTGAAAATCAATTGAATATCTTTTTTATCAATTTTACATTCAGAAAGTTATGCTGTAAGATTTATGACTTTTCTGATGTAGTCTTGTATTGTAGCATAATTTTTAAAATCCAAACTAATGAGTTCACTGTCAATTTGGTAACCACGAACCTCACCTATTTTACCAAAAAATGATGATAAGTTATCTCAAGGCTCTTTTGGAGTTGTACATTTGCCAATATGAAAATTCAAATCTAAAGACATGTAAGATTGAATGCATCCAATTACCTTAGTAGTTTCAAAGAGAAAGTGGTGTAACTCTTTTACATGAGTAGGTGGAGTAAAAAGAGTTGTTATATAAGGCATATATCCTAGCATCATTAATGCATTCTAAGCATTATATTTTCATGTGTTATAGTTGTATGTTGTTAATAGTGGGAACTTAGGATTCCCCATGATAAAATTGGAAATAAGTTGTCATACAATAGAAATCAAAATACAGAATACACCAAAAAACCTCCCTAAATTACTTAGTTTTATTCCACCTAACAAGTATTTTTTGGTACTTTATAATTGAATGTAGTTACAAGGCTTGATTATAATTGTTCTAGTTTACAAAAATCTCAATTAGGCCTTCTAGTTTAAAAGTACAAAATATATGGACTTTATTATAAAAATTTCAGCACCAATGTGTTGTGCTTGAAAAAATATTAACATTTTTAAAAAAATGGGACATCAATAAGAAGTCATATTTGAAAGTTAAGAGCCTCTAAAATTTCAAAAATGAAGATGGGAAAGAGCTATTGTAGGAAAACTTGAGTTCTTGAAAAATCTAGATAAATCAATAAAAATTTGAAATTACAGTAGTAAAGAGCATGAAATTTTAAGCTATTTTTAAAAATAATTTGCTCAAAAATACCTTCCAGTGTTCAAATGGCGAGCTCCCAAAGTTTCCATTTCAAATCTGCTTGCTAATCCATGAGGCCTACTAGAAACAAAAATTATTTTTTGCCTGCACAGTCCATACGGTCTGTATGATCATAGCTAGGAACAAAAAAATATTTGTCTTCTGGGTGACTGTGTCCAAATTGGACAAATTTTATATGGATCTATAGGTTTTGATGCTTTTTGAATGCAACTGTGAAGTCCATTTTGATTAAAAAAATGCTTTGATTTCTAGGTACCCATTGGATTTGAGCGTGGTGATTTTGGATCAAACCCTATCTAGTTTCACCTCCTATGCCCAATTTGAACAAATTTATACATGATTTTGACTATATCAAGCACTCTGAACTAAATAGTGAGCTCAAAACTTCTCCATAAAGCTCTAATTTGTACCTGTATATAAAATCAAAAAAATAATCCTATATCTGGGTATTTTTCTCTTAAAATTTTAATAATTTACAAACTCAAAATAGCTCTAAAATCATGCTAGAATTAGCTACAGGATCTAATGAATCTAATAAAAAGTATAAACAAGAGATAAAATAGTAATAGTAATAAACAATAACTGTATATCCAAGATAATAAATAAAATGAATAAATATCTCAAATATAATGAATTACTCTAATAATTCAATATTAATCTGATATAATATACACAAATATCCATTGCTTATATAGATTAAGGTGTGCATGATAAAGATCATGGAACTCAAACAACACATGTAGTTCAACTGATATCTAAATACATGAATAGTGGAGTGCAACTCCATACTAACAAGATAGGTGTCGAACTTGTGTAAATGATTAACATAATTTGAATACTAGTTAAGCAATCGTATTCTATCTTACCATGAATAGTGAATTAGAACTCCACTATAACAAGATAAGTGTCTAAGTTGACTACTAGTTAAGTAAGCTTATCCTATTTGGTGTAAATTATTAATAAATATAATAAACTAATTACAATAAGTAATTAGTGCAATAATATAAATAATAAATACAAGTAAATGTAATAAATCAAATAAATGTAACAAAAAATATTTCTCCACTTGTCATAATCCCATTAACCTGTAATTTTCACAATGTATGATAAAAACTTTTACACTCTGGGCGACCAGATCATCAAGATCTTGCCAAGTGTCATCATCCCACTAACTTGTGACCAAAGAAATAAAGTACAGAAGGATAGAATCCAATCCTCAACATATTAGTAAGATATAATCATGTGTCCCCAAGCCAAATATGAAAACAATAAAGACATGAAATTGAGTTCTAAAATTATGGAAAAGGGACATCTATCATATTAAGAAGACAAGGCATTTAGGAGTTGCAAAAACAAGTCAGACGGTAATAAAATATGAATATATGGGCATTACAAAATAAAAATTCAAATAAGAAAAGGTAGATCGAAAATGGACCTAAAAATAGTATTACCATTAATTTACATGAATTGACAAGTTAATGCATTCAATTCTCATAGCTTATGAATCTAAATCAATATATGCATTTTTTAAGATGTGATTTGATCAAATTTACCCCTAGACACCTACTGAAAACTATGAATTTTATCTCTATTATGATTAAGATAATTTCAGCTTTCTAAGATCATATAATTATTTCATAATTTTAATGGCATCATTGTATCACACTCTTCTTTATATCGATTTAATTTATGGAATGACTGAGTATACATACACATTGTTTGATTTGATAGTTTTTCAACACAAACACTATTCGACCATTTTGGGATGAAGTGGAGGCTGTATAACCATATAGTGCATCGGACCAATCATCCCTCTTCATGAAAAGGTAAAAACATGACCTTTTTTCCATCAAATCAATGATCTTACATAATGTCATGACAAAACCAGAGGTAATGCCCTGCACTAACTTACTCTTTGATTTATTGTAAATGGACAAATTAATGGTAAAATCCTACACTATAGACCCAATAAAACCACCATGACCTACATTTGTGGCAATGATTTTGAGAAATATTACAAGTTCCTAGTTCTTAAAATCACTTATGTCCAAGCTATGGTCAATTCATGGCTACTTGTTAATACAATCCCTGGTAGATTACAATAGTGGCCTAATAGCCCAGTCAACTTCATGATTTAAGGTCTAATTTACTCCCTTCCCATAGTTACATTTAGATTAGGGATAATAAGTTTCATGTACGTATTAAACTAACTATATGGTTTCCATAGCATTTCCTATGTGCATGAGATATGGGTCTAATTGTTGGACGTCATTTTAAGTTTAATAAAAATAATTTCCCTAGGTAAAATTATTTGTTTCAATTTGGTGTATCATATCAACAACCTAAGCAAGAAACCTAATGGGAATTTATACATGATTTCATATGTGGTGGATGCCATAACTACCACAAAGCATCAATATTATGAAGGGTCCTGGGAACCACCCACAGAATATCCAAAAAATAGGATTTGTGATGAGTTAAACATTAGTCATGTGCACAAATTAAGAATGTAGATTAAGAGGTTGACCAAAAACAATTACCCTATGGTATATGGGCCCATTTATGGTTAAAGTATGCCTATATTATCATATCATATCAAGAGGACATAAATAAAATGGGTGACTACTGGTTCTACCCAGAGTGCACATAATCAAGATAGAGGTTACCATAAGACAACCCCTATATTTACCATAGATTATTCCAAACAAATAAGCTAAGTAATTATATGTCACACAATTAAATGATATTGTGGATGTCTAGTTGAGGAATGAAAGATAGGCAATTTTTCATCTAACTCCTCTTAGGATTGGCCACATTTAATACATAAAATGGTAACATCCTCAATCTGTGGGAAAAATTAGGATGCATTATGACTTGAAGGTGGAACCCTTTAGATATCGGGACCCTAGGAATAATGTCAAGGAACACTAGAATAAATATAAGAAAAGGGTTAAAATTAATGATAGATTTGAATCATATGATCATTATTTCATATTCATGAATTCTCAAGATTATTTTAATCTTGTTATCAAAATGCACAATGTAAAAAATTCTATGGTAGTAGCCTAGAAGATCCAGAATGATCCTACAATCACATAGGATGATGCCAAGAGAATCAACAGTAAACATTGAAATTTTGTGCCAATTCATAGGTTTCCTTCTTAATCAGGAGAAGAGGAGGGAACTTAAATGGAAAGGGATTCCAATGTGCCTACGGAGGTAGACTCCCAAGATGTATCTAATGTTTCCCAAGGGTCCCCCACACATTCAATTTTTGTTTCTTTTCCTCATCCCACTACTAGAATATAAAAATATGTAGCACCTAGTGCAGTGACTATACCATTCTTCATGACACTTCTACATCCATTAACCATGGTGGAATATGTAATCCTCCCTCCTTTCTCATCATAATTCCTTGTTGTTCCTTTATCACCAACTCTTATAACAATGCCACAAATGGAAGTGTTATAGTCTATTAGGCATCCTTCTACATATCCAATGAGTCTACTAGTGGTTACTACTATTCTCACTCCATCTATCATTATTTTAGTCACTTCATCTTCCATTACACCTCCCATAAGGCCAAGTCATAGTCTTTTTGGGTCATCATTTATCACATATAAAATAAAGCCGAGGATCCATCTTTTATCTCCCTAACTTATTTAATAATCAAATAAGCAAGAGAAAGAGAAGGGAACAAAGTAGGAAGAGCTGATTAAAGTCTATGATAGTAGTGACAATGAGTAATATAAGACAAACTAAGAGTGGGCATTTGAGATGGATAATGAACTTGAATAAACCAAGTTGTTTTAACAAACAATGAATTAAGATGAAGAAACTGGATGTAGGGGACTAAGATATTAAAAGAGTCTTCAGAGGTTGAGTAAGAAAAGTTTGATTACATGAGGAAAAGAAGTTTCTAAGATATAATCTCCAGAATAAGGGCCATCATCAACCACACGTCCAAAATCTTTATCTCATATTACCATGGAGATAATAATATAAAAAAATATCCCTTCTATTTCCCCCTAACATGTAAGTACACAAGTAACTTCTATAATTTCTACTACTACAATTGTTGTAATAGGGACCACCCATTCTTTAATCCACCAAATTATCCTTAAGTATCTATAATGCCAATTTGTCCAACTACAACCTAGGGTTCTATGGCTTTGGATTTTCCTCCACTTGATCAACCTACTAAAGATCCCCATACTACTAATATTACCATTGGAGTTTCCCACACATTAATTATTAATTATATACAAAACATGTTCAACACTCTAGTGACATACTCATTCATTAGTGGGACTAGTCCCCAAACCCCTGATTCAAAAAAGTAGGTGCCTTTTGAAATATTGGTATATGCCTCTATTTTTACTACACATGATACACCTCCCATGCTATCTACACATCTAGGTATGCTAATTTCCCAATTTACCCAAGCATATACTTCTACACTTTCAGTGCATAGGAAATCTAGTAATACCAAGTATATTATTGACACCCAAGCATAGAATAAACTAAATAAATGGAGGAAGGCCAAACCTTATTTCCATGAATTAGGTACACATTCCCTAAAACAATTCATCCTCTAGGACAATGTCCTTCATTTATTCCTACATCCACATAGCAATCAGGGCAACAAATTATATTGAATATCCCATCATGGATTCAATAATTACAACAAGAGGAGGTAGATATATAGGACTTAGTGATTTTTAAACAACCAATGGTGAGATTCCACTTTGATAGACAAAAAAACACATTAACAAATTCTAGAGGAAAACTATGATGATGGCTAAGGGAGAAAAGGTTGAACTAGAATAAAGAGAAGATATATTATCTCTAACAAAAAGAGAAATGTAAACCCCTCAAACATAGATGAATATAGGTAGGATCCCTATAGTTTTTTAGATGTAACTTTGGGAGTGGTAAAACATATTTTTAATAGATATGACTTTTTGAGGTAGATGTTACAAGATAGGGGTACCATCCAAGCCCCCAAGTAAATTGTTGATAATGTATTTGGTGTAGACAAAATGTTATATGACATCATTCAATTAATAATGTATGCAAAGGTTGAATCCCAACCTAATTGGGGGGATATATTTCAACTATAAAATAAAATGAAGGATATCAAAAATAATCTCAACTTCGTAATCCAATCAATGAGGAACAGAGCTTATACCCACTTGAATTTAATAACAGTTACAAAGGTCGTATGGGCCCAAAATCACATGGCAACCAAAAGAGGTGGCTTGATTGATTGGAATATAGAGATGCAAACTTTATTTAAAAAATTTAAAGGTAATTGAAGAGAAGCAATATCTATTTTGAAGGATATAAGGGTCACTGATGTAAGCACTCCCTTTGGTTAGTTAGTTCTTTAGCCTATTTTTGAGAACCTTCTTCAAACTGTAGCTAATAGATTTTGATTATAAATTGAGGGAACCATTTTTAAATTGAATGAATATATCATTTAATTAGTAAATTTTGATGTAGATAAGGTGACATGAGAAAATAATCTTTACTTACAAGTCATAGTTGCATGACAGATGCATAGAAAGTTGATGGACAACAGATGTTCAAGAGACAATTGCTAGATTTTGAAATCATTGAGATTGATTTTTAGGCTAGCCATGCCATATATTTACATATGAAAACTTTAAAACAATTCACTTCTATAACATGGATTCCATTGGCACCTCCCCAAGGCACTCAGCCTCAAGCCCTAAAGTATACATTAGTGCAAACTCAAACCAAGCCGACTTATCTTCCACTTCTGACTTTTACAACTACAATAATGGTGCTCACTCAAGTTCTAACTCAAATTGTAACTACAACTATAGTAGCTACTACAAACATGCATGTTCCACCTTTGAGTACAACCACATCATAGGTAGCTTTTGATATAATTGCATGTTCCAATTTTAATTGGGGTCTATTTTGGGCTTTAATATTTTATATACTTAATATTTATTTGGGAGAAAAGTAATATTTATGATCATATTGTAAATGTGTATGTCATGCATGTGTTTTTAGACATCTGTTTCCTAAATTAGAAGTGTAAATTTAAACATTACTCAAGAGATGAGGTGTCCCCATACCAAGCCTATATATATTTGTATCCTATTGATTTAAAATGGAGGAGAATTTTTGCTATTAAGGTGAATAGGAAGTTATGCATATTTTTTTTATAAGTTCATATTGATATGTAAATATTTATTCTTCTCCAAATATTGTAGTTCATTGAATAAGTTCCATCATTCTGGTAATTTAGTATGTGGGTTGTTTATGAGTGTCTATTTCAATAAAATTATTTAAATTGTGTTATTGCTAATTTGAATGCTTTTATTTTTAATAATCATATTCTCCCTTGAAGGTGTGCTATTGAAACCTCACATAGGCATCAACCTTTGAATATGGGCATTTAAGTTTACTATGTTTTGGTTTCTTTTGACATCTAATTATGATCGTAGGTTTTATGTGATAATATCACCCTAAAATAATCATTGGTTCTCACTCACTTTCCTATCTCATATTACAAGTTCCAATTTATAAGTTGTTTATTTATATTTGATCAATAAATCTTCCTTCCTTCCTTACCTTTCCCCCACTTTGCAATTTTTGATCTAGTCCACCTTAGGTTAGTTTCACCTAGATATCTGAACCATCTAAGGAAAATATCCCATTGCTCACTATTATTCCACCATAAGGTTATTTACAAAACTAAATACCCTAAAACTCATGCTTTAGAGTGAATTTAATTTATTCATCTTAAAATTTTAAAGGTTACCATTGTCTCCATATCTTGCACCCTAGAAGAGGGTTGTTTAGGCCTCCTCAAAATTTGGGCAATGTTGGGACATATCTAGGCCTGTAGGTGTGCATATAAGTGAAAATTAACCTCTAGTTTGAAAGGGCTAGCTCCTTGTATTACCTTTTTGTGCAATAAAACTATTGAACCAGTTTGTATGAGTGAAAAGAGTCAAAAGTTTGCATAAATGAAAATCCTAGTCTAAAATGGTGATACACCAAGAATTAGTATCGACATGTATGGCCTATGCATATTCACAATATAGTATAATATAGTCTATACCTAAGCTCTAGAATATTCCAACATAAGTATTTTAATGTAGAAAATCTCATACAGCTAGAATGCACTCTACATGACCTATTGGATCAACTCTTTCCTCAAAATCATGAAGGATAGAGAACATAAGGATAAAACATCACTTGTCACTCTGTGTCTCTTTTATGCCCAAGAAAATGCTGATAACTTATAAATAAAATAGACTTGTACTTCTTTGCTCAAATGCAAGAAAATGGTAGAACATTCTAGCAAGGCTTCACTATATTATCTATGGATGATAAAACAAGAGCCCAAGGGTCCTATTTATATAAAAAGAGGGAGAGAAGAGAGAGATATTGCGTGTCAAAATAGAAGTCTCCAAAATGGTTTATCATCACCATCTTGGTGAAATTGATTCTAGTTGTTCTCTCATTCAGTTGGAGTTTGTCTTTTTCTTTCATTCACCCTCTTGAAATGATTAGGATCACTCCAAAACCAATGGTGAGATGTCCATCCATAAGAAATGGCTTAGATCGCTATTACAAACCTTACATTCTTCCTGAAAGCTTTTATGTTTTGTACTGTAGACCCATTCAGGCCTTCTAAATGGATTTACTTATAAAACCTATAAATCAAGCATGTTCAAAAACCTGATTTGCACTATCCTTGATCTTTTAGGTTTTTTGATTGATTCTACTTATAAAATTCATAAACAAAGATCTTTTGAAAACTCAATTTTTCTTTGCTTAAGACTCTCAATTTTTCTAAATGGATTTACTCCTTGCTTTCTCCTTCGAGTTCTTTGATTGATTCTCCTTATAAAAGTCATAAGTCAAGCATATTGGGAAACATGATTTTCACTACAGAGTCATTCAAGTTTTCCTAGTCACTTCAATTCTCACTTGAAGACTTTGGGCATGAAATTTGACATCCTACATCACGTCACCAAGTTTCACCCCAAAGGCTAGTTGGCCACCCTAAATTTGACGTCTTGTAGCATGTCATGTCTTTGAATCCAAACAGCTAGTTGGCCACCTTGAATTTTATGTCCTATGGCGTGTCATATCTTTGAATCCCAATGGCTAATTGGTTGCATCAAATTTGACATCCTATGGCACATCATGGGAATCCATTTGGGTTGAATAATTTTCTTGAAGTAATTTGTTTAGATAATTTATTTGAAGGAATTCCTTCAAGAATTTTGGCTTCTAGGCAACAACTAGTTCACTTGGGAACTTTTCCCAAAGAACACTTGGGAAAGTGTCCTTCAAAAAAGTTATAAATGACATTTAGGAAAGCACACAAGGTCCCTTCAAAAAAATTTGAATGGCATTTCAAAAGGAAATAGCCCTTTGAAATTTTTTTGAAGGGCATTTCCAAAGATAAAGGGCCCTTCGGGAAAAATTTTGAAGGGTAACTTTGGAGAAAATGGGCAAAAATGCCCTTCATAAAAATTCCAAAGGGACACTTGGGAAAAAATTGCCCTCCAGAACTTTTTCTAAAGGGTCACTTTGGAGGAAAGGGCAAGGCAAGTGCCCTTCAAAAAAGTTCTAAAGGGATACTTAGATGAAAAAGTGCCCTTTAAAACTTTTTTTAAGGGTCACTTGGACAAAAAAGTGCCCTTCATAAAAGTTCAAAGGGTCACTTGGGTGAAAAAGTGCCCTTTGAAACATTTTCGAAGGGTCGTTTGGACAAAAAGTGCCCTTCAAAAAAGTTTGAAGGGACACTTGGGGGGAAGTCTAGGTAAGAAGGGCCCTTCAAAAAAGTTTTGAAGGGAACTTAGAAGGGAAGTTCCCCTTTGAAACCTTTTTCGAAGGGCACTTTAGGTCAAAAAAAATCAAGAAAGGCTAAGGCAAACAAGGCGAAGGGAAAAAACAAAGAATAAGGTAGAAGAGCCCAAACCAGGAGAGGCAAAAGGAAAAAGACAAGCAACAAAGTAAGTGACCAAACATAAAAAATGAGCAAGGGAGAAATGAAAAAAGGTAAAGGGAAACATAAAATGGTCATGTAGAAAATGGTTAACATTCTGGTGATTTCTAGGGGAGACATGCCCACTATGTCATAAGACTAGGTGCCTAAATCCTTCCATTGGGCATGAAGTCACGCAAGGCAAACAAGAGTTGAAATAATAAGCC
Organism: Torreya grandis; assembly: GCA_037957365.1. Classification (NCBI taxonomy): domain Eukaryota; kingdom Viridiplantae; phylum Streptophyta; class Pinopsida; order Cupressales; family Taxaceae; genus Torreya; species Torreya grandis. The sequence continues at coordinate 243,954 of JARHVA010006212.1, forward strand.
ATGGCCAAACACACAAGTTGGAAAGACACACGCATAGCCAAAAAAAGGAAAGAAAACACCTAAAATGGAAACACTATGCTCCAAAGCACTTAGCAAAAATAAATACAACAAAGGAAACACACCAAAACAAGATATATACAAGACATGGACAACAAGGGTCAAAAGAAAGGCTTCAAATGGATTCCATTCACTAGAATAAGTAGCTCTTCTCCATCCATCTTAGATAGCTAAAAGGAATTTCTTTGTGTGCACTTGCTGATGATGTAAGGACCACTCCACAAAGTATCAAACTTTGTATGTTTGTGTGGTTTTACTCTATCTTCATCCCATTTCAAGACCAAGTCACCTTCTTTGAACACTCTTTCCCTTACCCTTTTATCAAAGGATTTCTTCATGAGAACTTGATGGTTTTCTAAAGCTTTGTGTGCATCATCTCTTGCCTCTTGTAGCTACATTAATTCTATCAATCTAACCTCTATGGGAGTGTTTTCAAGTAATTTTAGCTATTATGCAAGTTTTAAGGTAGGGAGCTCTTGTGATATGGATAGCCTAGCCTCTCTTGCATATAAAAGTACAAAGGGATAATTACCAATTGACTTGTTGGGAGTTATTTTGTCTACCCATAAGGCTATTTTCAGCTTATTATACCATGCTATTTGATTGGTTTTCAACATCCTCCTGATGATCTTGATAAGGTTCTTATTGGTAAACTCAGCGAATCCATTACCTTGAGGGTAGTATTTGGATAAGGTACTCAAATGAACTCCACTCTTTTTTTCTCAATCAAAAGTTTTAGCACATATGAAAGTAAGTGCATTCTCTAAGATGATGACATGAGGAGATCTAAACCTTGATATAATGCTATCATAGAACTCCAAGATGGCATTTTCATTTTCTTATTTTAAAACAATAGCCTCTACCCATCTTGTGAAGTAGTCTATAACAATCAATATCCATTTGTGTTCAACACTTGATGGAGGGTTGATCATACCAATGAAGTCAAGGCCTCATTGTATGAAAGGTTGGTCCACTTGGATAGGATTCAATGGAAAAGAAATAATATTTTTTTTTCCAACAAAGAAATCACATTGAGGACAAACCTTAGACCAATGATAACAGTCCTTAAAAATACTAGGCCAATAGTAACTATCTCTCATTATTTTTGTAGTTGTTGTTCTAGGAAAGAAGTGACCACCATCTACACCATTATGAAACATTTTTAGTAGCATATCAAATTGGTAATTGTTAATGCATCTTAGCAACACATTTCTCACATCCTTATTAAAGATAATTCCATCCACAAGACATAAGGAATAGATTGCAACCTAAAACACCTTCTTTGATATTTGTTCAAGCCATTGGGACACTCACCATTTTGAAGAAAACCAATGATGTCTTGTGTCCAACTTTGATTTTACATTTGATCAGCTAGCTAGTCTTAAACTTGACTTACCAATGCTTGCTCTTTTGGCTCTTGAAAGTTAGATGCTAAGTGCTCACATAAAAATCTTTCCCTTACCAGTCTGGTTACCTTGATGTCAGATTCATATTTCATCACCTTCACGACCCATCTAGCTCTCTTCTAATCAATATATATGCTTAGGAGAAACTCTTTGGTGTTGGGATGGGAGACCCTAACATGGATTTTTTGTTAGAAAATAAATTCCTAAAAAATGTTAATCCTCTGATGATGGTTAAAGCTTACTTCTCAACAAAAAAATATCTCACTTTATAGTCTTCTAAGCCTTGGCTAAAAAAAATGGTTTCTCAACATATTCATCATTCTTTTCCATAAGCATAGATGAGATTGTGTCAATGTTAGTAAAACTATAAAGAATGAAATATTTAGAAAAAATTGGATTTAAGAGAGTGGGAGATGCTATAATTTATTTCTTGATTATCTCAAAGTCGGCTTTATCTTCCCTTGTCCAAGTAAAAACTTGGTTCTTTCTTAACATGGTTGTGATAGGCTTTACCACAGTTGCAATGTTTGGGTTAAACTTCTTTACGAAGTCTAATTTTCCCAAGAAACTTTTTAGCCCTTTCTTGTGTTGAGGAAAAGACAAGCCTAAAATAGCTTCAATCCTTTTGGGGTCAGTAGATAAGCCTTCTATTGAAACAACATGACCTAAAAGCTTACCTTTATGGACAACAAAGATGCACTTCTTTGGATTGAGGGATATGTCATACTCTCTAAAATTCTTAAAAACTTTTCTTAGCTATCCCATATGATTAGCATCATCTTTGAGAAAAATATTTATATCATCAACATATACAAGCAAAAACTTATTGATCAAACATTTGAAAGCCATGTCCATTACCCTTTGAAATGTAACTCCAGCATTAGATAAACCAAATGACATATTGTTTTAGGAAAATTTACCCCACTTGGTGGTGAAGGATATCTTTAATTGATCCCCTTCATTTACCAATAATTGATTATAACCTAAATAACCATCAAGAAGTGAGAAACGTTAAGAACCTGAAACAAATTGTAGACTTTGTTTCATGGAAGGGAGTGGATAATGATCCTTGAGAGACACTTTGTTTAGATCACAAAAATCCACAAAAAGTTTGATTTTCCATTCTTATTTTAAACCAGCACAAGGTTGGCTACCTAGGTTGAGTGCTTTATAGGAAAGATAATCCTAGACTCAATCAATTTGGTCAGCTCTTTCTTCATGATTTCTTCTACCTTAGGGTTGATAGGCCTTTACTTTTGTCTTATCGGTTTAGCTCCATGATATAACTCAATGGTGTGATGAGCTAGACTTGGATCAAAGCCTTTCAAGTCTTTGTATTCCTAGGCAAAGATGTCATGAAACTCTTTACATAATGCAATAAAAGCTTACCTTTCTAGCTGAGAATAAACCTTGCCAATCTTCAAAAGTTTGTCCTTAAAAATCAAAACTCTCTCATAGTTCTCTTTTTTTGTTGACATGCTCATTCTTAGGTTTTTCTTTTGATCATCCTCATTGAAGACACTCTCGAAGGTAATCAGCCCCTTGGGTATTTTATTTGTCTTCAGCTATATAATTTGCTCTTCATAATGATCATGCAACTTATTTTGATTTATTGAAGAGAAGCCTACCTAATTTTGCAAAAAGTGTACAATGTATTGATCACTTTCAAACACTTGATGTGACACTTCATTATCTACAATGGAAGGTCTCACAATGATCTTGATATGGGATTGATCCTTCTCTTGTTCAACATCAACAACTGAATCAAAACGTGCTCCTATTGAAACCAATCTATCAACATGCTTGTTCAAGTCTCTTGGTATGGGTTGGATGTTGAAGGCATCAAAATCTTTAAGTAGATCCCATACCCTATGCTTGTAGGACTTAAGAAAGGGGTTCTTGGCTATAGCTTAACTTCTCACTTGATGAATGACCAACTCATTATCTCCATATACTTTCAAAAGCTTGATTCCTCTCTTCTTTTCCCATTGGAGACCATGAACTAAGCCTTCATATTCTACCACGTTGTAAGTGAAGCTAAAGTGAAACCTATAATAAGAGTAGTAATGATTATTTGATGGGTAAACAAAAATGACATGAGCTCCTATTCCTAATTTTCTCCTTGAACCATCAAATAACATTTCCCACATGCCATCAAGCTCATGATCTTTATTGGTGAGTGAAGGAATTGGGGCATTCTCCTCATGCATGTGGTAAACTCCCAAATCAGTTTCCTCAATGAAAATGTAAGGATCAAGTCCATGTGTTTTAGTGCTATACTTATCAAGATAGAGGTTGGAAATACCTTCAAGAGGATAAGATGTTTCATTATTCAGGACTATTTATTCCTCTTTGCTGATTAGACAATTTTGATTTGTAATTGTCTCCAAGTATGGCTTAATGTGGAACCTTGCTAAGGGCTGAGTCCTTATGGTTACCTTGGTTCCATACCTTATCTGGAAAGGTATAAAAGACCAATGAGTAGAAATATATCCTCCTATCTTGGCCATAAATTCCCTAGACAAGCATATAGCAAAGTGTGATGGAAGTTCCACCACCACAATATCTTGCATGATAGGGAAGCTTGGGCAGCCATGTAAAAACACTTTTAGACCTTTAACCAATCCTACCATCTTGGTTGTATTTCCATTCAACTGTAACACACCTTTACTATGTGGCTCATAGTTCAAACCCAACTTATCATCCACTACGTTAGGCATAACACAACACTCCATATGAGTACTCTAGTTTTTTGTCAACACCATATATAGGTGGTTTTCCTCATACACATGTAGCAAAGGTGCAATCATAGACAAGGTGACTTTTTTATGACCTTTATGAGTTTTAAACTCTTCTTAAAACTTGAAAATAGACTCCTTTTATTTTCAAGGACCCTACCTAGCTCAAATAATCAATTGCAAAATGTTTGGTTTCCAAGAGGACACCTGTAGGTGCAAATTCTGAGTTGTATGCATGGAGTGAGTAGAATATGGACAATGTGCATTATTTAGGCCTCATGAATAGACCAAAACTCTTTACTAATTTAACAAATGGTTGGTTATAATTATTATGTTCTTTGAACCAACTTCAAAAAATCCATTTCAACGTGATTTTATTCCTTCATGGCACCTATACACATTCATTAATGGCTACCTAACTGGTAAGTTGCATATGGCTACACCTTCATGGAGAATTGCTTGCAGAATGAGCCTATAAATGTTGGGGGGGGGGGGGGATAGGGGGGGTTAATAAAACATTTAAAACATGGTGATTAAATTATCTACACTCTCTGAAACCATTATCAAAGCTTGGATATTTTTTAGATGGTGAAAACCTACATATCATCCCAAATGAGACTATTCTACCAACCTGAGATGATTTTATCACTAAAACACCTTAAAACCTAAAATATCATGGAGGGCATTAGATAAGAGATAAAAAATCTTATAGAGTCAAAATCACTAATTGGTTTATATGGACTTGTCCAAAATGGAGAAAAACCTATAGGGTGCACAAATTACTAAGTAAAAACATAGAGTCAACTTCATTAGGATTATTCATAAAGCATAGGATACCATTATTTGAAATATTTTTATGGAAATTAATCTCTCTTAGTTTACTTTCACCTCCCAAAGGTTTTTTGACCTGGAAGCCCTCCAACTGTCTGTACCAAGTACAAACTTGAAGATTGGTTTTATGTGTCTAGAAGGGTGAAAAAGGAACAAAATAGTTGTCTTTAAAATGGCACTTAAAAATCATTTAAATCATGTAAATTAACCTTATGAATATTAAGGGTCATATTAAAACCTTATCCCATGTGAAAAACTCTCCCATAGGCCGTACAAGTGCCAAACTCTTCTCTTTTCCCAAGAAAACTATTCTTTCTTCTAAAGGACCAGCCACTTTTAGTTATGAAGAATTGATTAAGGCATAATAAGACACATGACAAGTGACATAACCATTATTACACCTTAACACTTCCCTAGGAGGTTGTACAACTCATTTAATTCCCTATTTTGACCCCAAAATGACTCAACATGATATGAAGACTAAAATTACTAACGATCAAGGCTAAAGTGATATGGAATAACATAAAAATACATATAATACACCATATAACATAATATTAGACCCTTAAAAATACATAAAACTCATTTTTTCTCCTATAACGATCTCAATTTGACTTGTGAGGCCAAATTTGGTCAACAGTAATTCAATCCTTTTAAATTTGATGTAACATGTAAACACCTCAAGGTTATGGATATCCTATTAGATAGGTGAATCTCTAGGTTAAACTTATATCTCCCCTTGATGAATCACTTAGGCTAAAACACTAATCTACCACTTGATAAGAAAATGTAGAGAAACCTACTCTAATGAATGTAATGAAACAAATAAGATTTGACCATTACTAACTAGTTGCAATTGCACTTCAAACATGAGACTGACCTGCACATGACACTAATCCAAATCTACCTCTCTACATCAATGTTTCTCATGAATATTGTGAAGAGTGATTTATCTAAAAGGATTAGTCAAGAGCTCATGACATAAAACTATTGAAAACACTACTCACTAAACACTTACACCTTACTTTAACACTTCAAGAGACCTATAAAAAGGATTTCAAGTTGAACATGAAAGCTAAATAGGGACAAGCATTCCAAGGAAGCAAGACTATCACTTAGAAATATCAACAAATCAAGCATTCATATTAAATCCAGTCCATGGAGAAGGTAAAACCAGAATTTTCTCATTAATCAAAGGTTGTAAATGGCCAAGGATTCACCATACCCAAGTGGAAGATACAAACCTAGACTATCAAGGCTGAATATATATAAATAATGAGAGAATAATGAATAAAGGTGTAGGAGAGAGAGGGATACATGTGTCCAAAAGGACTTACAATAATAATAAGGTATGAAATTGCCCCATCAGGTCCTCAAAGATAAGTGTTAGTCTTCTAAATGTGCTCTTATGCTCTAAGTGGCATGGAAGTTTCAAACCTTGATTGACACCTCGCCTAGATTTCCAAAACTACCCTTTACCTTGGCTTGTGGAATGATAAGTGGAATCATTAATGGCTTGGTTGAAGCATAATAATGTGTCCCACTTTTTGGTGCTAAGGGGACAACAAAAAATGAAAATCTAAACATTTCTCAATTTGTATAGACAATAGTGACTTAACCGTATAAAACATGAAAATGGTGTAAAATGATGAAATGTTTCATTTAAAGTGTAGATTGTATTTATTAATTTTTTGAAAAAATCAAAATAAATAAATAAATAAATAATACCAAAATACACAGTGTGTATATTTTGTGTATAAAAAGTTTTATTGAGTACTTGATTTATCCTCATAATTTTTTCAAAACATAATATTTTCTCAAGATTTTTTGCAAAGAGGTCTTAGAAACATAGACGTAGTGCAAGGTTATTATTTTATAATTTTTTGATTAAAAAATAATTTTTTATTAATTTTTTAATGATCAAGGAAAGGAATATCCATGCTTATGTCTTCTCCTCACAATATTTTTTAATATATATGTCGAAATAGACTAATTTTTTCACCATTAGAACAAGGACATCAATGTCTAGTGCATTGATATTTTTCAAAAAAAATTGTCCATAGTCTCTTATTTTTTTCTCGTGCCTCAAACATATGGTACTTTATTTTATAAATAAGTATATTTTACTAAATAAATAAAAATAAATACTAAATATAATTAAAATTTTAAAAAATCATATTATTAGAAAGCTCATAAAAATAACTATTTATATATAAAGCCACATGTTTTTATTTTATTTTTTCATACTAATACGTGGCATCCGAAGTGGCAATTTTAGGCCAATAGTGGATTTCTACTTCAATGGGTGAGGATTTCATGCCACATGGGGTTCGAAGGAAGGGGGTTCGAACAAACCCCCTTCATTCTAACCCCCCCACCCAAATATCATTCTAATTAATAAAAAATTAATCAAATGCTAAAGTAAACCTTTCACCTCCTTCATTTGAACCCCCTTCAAAAAGTACATGTGGGGGTTCAAATGACCCCCCTTTGAATGAAGGAGATTTGTTCAAACCCCAATTTTTTTTCAAGTTTGCATACACATGGCCATCAAGTGGGACTCACTTATGTGCCAGAGCTTGGCTAGGTCATTTTGAGTTACATACTTTCTCTTCTGTAAAAACTTTTCACTTAATCTTTGAAATTCCTTTGACACATCACTTCATTTTCTTGCTAGGTGTCTAGAAGTCTCTTTGTCTCATTAAGCCAATTTTGCTTACAAGTGTCAAAACTTGAGTTCATCTTCTCCAATTAATTATCTCTCCATGGATGCCATATTCACATCATATCAAACCTATAAAAACTCATTTTGAAGTCTCAAACTACCCCAAGAACTTGTTTTACACCAAAAGGCGTCATTTAGCCTCATTCCTTGTAGCCCTAAAAATGTGTAAACCTCCTTGTGTATACTGATGTATTTAGAGTATTGATAAAATAATCACATATTTTAGGACCCAATATAGGTTTACAATTTCATGCCAAATTTTAGGTCCTGATTTTGAGTTTAAGTCTCCTTTTTATGTATTCTCTCTTCTCAATTAGGCTTCCTTACCTATAAATTGAGTTTTGGCTCTAAATAACTTCCACACATGTTAAAATTTTGATAAGTGTGTGATTCACTTTACGTATTATAAGGCCAACCTCCATGACAATTTTTATCCCCTGAGACCTTATACGAATAGGTCAACCATGAAATGGTAAAAAACCCTAGCCTAGGTGCTTGAGCAAGCATGGGAGATAGTTTGAAAAGAATTCTTTAGTCTATGAGGCTTGGAAATAGATTATTGAGGCTTTAAATAAACTTATGAAAATCAAACCATTGAGGATAGGTCTCTTCATATATTTTCTAGGCCTGCATATAGGCCATTTGAATTGTAAAACCATGCATTCTCACCTTCTTGACCAGGTAGCTAACTTGTAGGGATTGTATATCTCTTCAGGAACCTAGATAAGTGTTTGGATGATGTTAGAACCTTTATAAATTCCCGTTTTACCTATTTAATTAATTTGGGATCCACTCCCTATTATACACCTTCATGAACATACTTACAATAATGTATTATGCCTTATTTCGTATAATGTCATACTTGTTCATGTGAACCAATACCCTGATTAGGTGATCATGAGAGTTTTAAGAGTCATTTAAGTCATTTCTAATCCAAAACCATTTATTTTAATGTATTTGAAATCATGTTTCTCGTATCAAGTCATTTTACCCTTTTTAAGGGTCTTAACAATGATACATACTGTACAATCCATAAACCTAAGAACCAATGCCAAAATATGGAAGTTTTTAAACCTCTATAGTACCCCCAAACTCTTTTTGTCCACTGTACAAAACATCATTGAAGATCTAAGTGAAATTTGGTGTATTCTCGGATTGTCATACTACATTCTTGTGAGGTTAAGAAGAGTTGAGGCCTGTAGGTGGTGTTTCTAAGTTTAGTTATGCCTTATAACACTTTAGAGAGATCGATGAAAAAAAACATTGACTTGTTTCCATATTTATCCAATTCTTTCTATCTCTAAAACCTTAATTTAGATTTCAATTGTTTAGGCTAGGGTTCTCATAATACCATTATTACTTACCCTAGCTATAATTGTTGGCCTTTTCCTAAATTGTAGGAGGGTCTTAAAAACTTATGAGGTGTTGCAATGAATTCTCTTTGAGGCTATCAATTCCTTCTTAGGTGATTATTTCCTCATTTCACCCTCATCAAAAAAATTCTCTTCACCAAACTATTCATACACATGGCCTAGATTCAATAGGCCTAAACATGCCTCTTAACCATACTTTCCCTTTTCTACCAACTAATACAATCACATTCAGTCACATTATCACAAAGGAAACTTCATCATATAAATTTATTCCTCTTTATACCCTTAGTTATCTCAAACAAAAAAAAAATTATTGAACAAGGCAAGCATGCCTATATACTTGGATTGCTTGTGTATGTAGGGGTTAAAGTGAGTGTTTTATTCATTCTCTTATGATATTATTTTGAGTTTTCATGGCCTCTCATGACCCCTTATAATCATATATTCATTATACTAAACTCCATTTCCACTATATGCATGATCTCTTCTTCAATAAGTTTGAAACCAAGCTCGAAGATTGTAGTTACTCAAATGGTCTTATAGGTGATAGGTGTTTGAAAGTATTTGATTTTAAAATATTTCCAAAAGAAACCAATGAGTAAAATCAAGACTTTATACTATTTTATACTTTATAAAATCCTTTCCTTGATACTCTCAAGACCTTACTTCCAATAAACATATGCCCTTCTTCTCTTGCCTACACATATATAATTGTAGGTGATCATTTTGGTGATTAGAGTGTTAAGCCCTGATATATTAGCCTTTTCTTAGAATTTTATAAACCTCTGCCTTTTATCTTCAAACTCAAACCTATGTGTGAATGCCTAGGCCTATAGCCCAATCCTCAACTCATATGATGTAGATATCACCATATGAGAGAATTTTTAGGTTTAACTCAAACTAATTAGGTCTCCTTCATTATTTAAATTTCACATGTATACTTTCAAGTACCTTCATGCCAATTCAAGGCTTCAAACTATACAAAGGTTCACATTCTGTCTATACCTAGTTATTATGTCTCTTTACTTGGGTATTAAGATCACATTTTATCCATTAGTCTATAAATTATCAAATATTATTACATATCTTTCAAACATTATTCATCTCTTTGGACATTATTTAAAATAAAAACTATTTCATATTGTATGCAAAAGAGACATATAGGCCAAGGCAGACCTATAGGTCTGTATTTTGATACAAGAAACTTTTGTAAGGTTTATTTTGACCTTTATAGACTCTAAGGTAAATATTAATTAATGTTTTATGAAGTCTATAGGAGTTTAGATCTTAAAAATACTCTTGAACAATGCAAAACAAGATCTTTTAGACCATTTCCATGTAAACAACCAGCTTACAGTCTTAAAGTGAGTAACACTAAATGTTACTTAGAAGAATGGTATGAGAGTAAATCACTTTGAGAATGTTTTATAGAGATGTGTGGAAATGTAAAGAAGTTAAATATGATGGTTAACCTTCATCAACATTATTTTTTTATTGAAGACCCTAAAACATTCATGATACCAAAACAACCACTTTATAAACTGAGAACAATAGAGGTTTCTTGTCAAATTGAGGAAATATGTGCCAAGAAACTATTTTAGAATGTCACGAGAGTGAATTTAAGACTTATGAGGATCATTACAAATTACTTTCCTACTTCAACGAGTTTATTCCTTCACTTGAGAGGCCCAACACTGACATTATCAAGGTTTTTCTCTTAAAAATAGTACCTTAGCATAAACATAAAAAGATCAATCAAATGACCAATGCCACTAATTAATATTCCATATAGTTCTCCAAATATGATCAAAATCTTAGCCTCCAACTCTACCTATATGACCTGTACCATTCATTTTAAAATGACCTTCATGAGCTTATGAGGAGAGTGATGGGAGAGAGGAATATTTTTATGCATATGTGAGACCTGAAATTTTATCTCAAACTAGAATCTAACCTATATAAGCCTAACAGACACCTTTGTAATGTTTTCATCTAAAAATGACTCCTTAAAGTCCATACAAGTGGATTAAACTCCCTCTTTGATATTGAAAATCAAGATTCAGACCATTTTATGGCATCTTGACATAAAGAGAAGTTATGTAAATCTCCAAGGACCTTGGAAAGAGTGTTGTATAGATTTTTAGTATTTAAAAGCTTTGACATATATGAAATTTAGAAAAAATTATCATTTTTTCATAAACCACTAACTTAAAGTCCACAAAAGAACCTTAACTTCTCCAAAACATCATGAAATGCTTGTATAAGCTGATTAATGATTGAAATGACCTTGAAAGACACCTAAGGACCTATGACATCACTTTACCAAGTTTCATCACTTTATGACCTGACTAGGCTAGTACAAAACAAGGAAAGACCATTACCTTAATTTCTCCAAAATTACCTTAAACAATGGCAATAAAGTTTTATGAAGACTTTTTGAAGGCTATTAAGGCATGACAAAGATATGAATAGGGATAACAAGACATGTCACTCAATTTCTCACCTATAGGGGTTGACCTTTTGACCTTAGGGATCAAAATTGCTCAACACTACCCTAAGTTCCTATTTTTTTTCCAAAGACAAAATCAAACAAGGACAATAATGATAGTATATCCTATCATAGTATGTTGATCTTGTCCTTCTCTAGTCTTTTCGGATATTGTAAAGTTTGTCCCTGAATCACTATTTTAGTCTTTTATTAGTTAAACATAGTCAGATATTAGATAGAAATAGATAAGTTTGTCATTTTGTTGTAGTGTTAGTTTTATTTTAATCATTTCCACATTATTGAATTCAATATTTTACTTTTATTTTTCATGTCAAAATGTTAATTAAAACATTTTATTTTCTTCTATTTCATTTATCTTAATTAGGGTAAATTACCAAATTAATTCAAATGTTGATAAAACATTACAAAAAAATTACTTGTAATGAAATCCTAGTCTACCCTTGAAAATAAAAAATGGAAAAGCAAAAGTCTCTAACCTGTAAGTTGTAGAGACTTTTGAAATGGGAGTAGGTCATTTAAATCTAAAACATTCCCTAAATTTGGGTCTAGTTTATAATATGGTCATTCTAGTGTATGAAATCATTTTAAAAATCCTTTCATTTCCCCTTCGTTATTACTTCCCAGCTCACCTTGAAATATCTCACCACCTATATATTATGTATGTGTGTTATTTAAAATTGGATTAATGTAATAATAGTCCAAGGTTGAATTAAAAATTGAGGGTCAAGATCAACTGGAATGGGTCAATATTAATGGTTGATCTCGACCTTAGTATTTGAATCTGTATTGGGATAATCACAACCTCGAAATGGTAAAATGGGTTAGAAATTTTTCTTTTTAAAATGTGACTCGAGAAATGTGAATGGAAAAAAGGGACTACAAAGTCATACAAAATCAATAATTAAAAGGTTAAAACGTAAAAACACACACCATTAAGTGATTTATGTTTAGATAAGGATCATATATGCAAAGTAGTTAAAAGATATTGTAAACACGGCTTGTCTCAAATTTGAGTGTTTATATTAAAATTTTGTATAATATTATAAGTCATGTGAGAATAGGAAAATTGTAAGATTTAACATTTTTTATAATCCCTTAAAATAAATTTAATGATTTACTATTTAAATAGTAATGATAGGTAAGTACATTATCAACATGTATCAAAATGCAATATCTACATTGAATAGTAATTTTAGTACCATGAAACCTTAGGCAAGGTAAATGTTATGATTGTTAGTAGTTAACACGTCAATTTTAACTTGTCGATTTTAAAATTGAAAATATGATCATTGATTATTTTAGTTGAATTATTCTTTGATAATGATTATTTATTCAACATTCAACATTATACTATGATAGTTTGGCTTTGATGATGGTTACCCTATTTCTGAATTCTTGTATGAAACAATCTATTTCTAAACTATTTTATGAAAACCCTACACAAATATCCATCCAATTTTTACAATAATGATACATTTAGAAATTGCCTTATTGTTTGACCCATGCATAAGTGTCTATTTATTCACTAATTTAGATTAACTCATCTATTTTTTGTTGGGTAGCCACATGGCAAACTTGGTTACTATCAACATTTTTTGGACCTGTGACAATTAAAAAAAACACTCCCAAAGTTAACTCCACATTTCTAATTAACGTGGTTAGAATGATGACTTTGTTTATGTCTAACATCTCCATGATCTCTTCTTGTATATTATCCACCTCACATTGATAGAAATAGCTCATGGACTTTATAATGTATTTAGTCTTAGGTCCCCTTTATACAGTTGAGCTTAAAGAATGGTGCACAAACTATATCATCAATTTTAACACGTCAATTTTAAAGTTGAATTATTTTTTGATGGCAATGAATTATTAAGCATTTTATAAGAAGGAAATATTAAAGATGATAAATATAGCCATAAAACCATGAAATTTAGTTTTGAAATAATAATGCATGCCAAATTATATGCAAAAAGATGTTTGCTACAAAATCTGTTCACACACACACAAACACAAACACACCCATATAAGCCATAAAGACATAAAAAATATGAACACAATAGAATGTCGAGTCAGTTCCATATAAGCATATAATACCAAAAAGGCGTACATTGTAAAATAAGAATACAAAAAATTACATTATGTAAGACATATCTTGTTCATCAAATAACCTCCCTCTCTTTTCCTTGATTATAGAAGGTTCTCCCTAAGATTATTTGCTCGTACATGGAGATCCCTCAAATTCCTTAGATTCCTCCAAGATCCTACTATGAGTACTTTTACACTCATAGCTCATATGTAGCTGAATCTATTCATATACACACATTGTTAGAAACTTTACACACTAGACATACAACCAAGTTCAGAAGTTAGCTTTAAAATGATTATATATATATATATATATATATATATATATATATATATATATATAAACAATCACTTACCATGATATCATGGTCATGCTCAATTTTATTCTAGTGATTATCAATGTCAATGACAGGTTAAACATCATGCATAAGAATTTCAAAGAGAGAAACAATATGAGTTAGTGTCTTGCTAATCATATCAGTGGGACTATCATATGTCATTGGATAACTCTACATACATAATATATTCACATCAGTCATATTTTCATAATTACAAAGGTAAATTATTAAAATAAATATAAATTTAAAATTCAACATTATAAGTTATCATACATTAGTGAGTTACTTTGCAAATGAAACCATAATAGTAATGTGTATGTTTGTTTTGGCCTGTATAGATGGATGAGTCTCCACTGTGGTCATCAACTTAACACAAAAAATATTATTTTTAGTTTATAATATCTATATAAATAAATAGATGTACATGAAATATAATATTAATAAAAAATTTACCTCAAGATATTTATACATTGGTTGAGCAATAATAACATATGCACTAGTAAACGACCCATAACCTGGTTGTGAAAATGATGGGACCATATCCTTATGAAACATAAAATATTACATATATAATTAAATTTTATATTTAAATTAATTATTACCTTTTAAATATAGATATATCTGAAATTTAACATGTCAAATATTATTGATTTTTATTTTTATTTTATGGAATATGTCAAATATATAAGATAACTACACAAGTGAAGTTGAGGTGTCCACACCAAATATATTTAATAAAAACTTGTCATTAATAACCATATCATCTATCCCCTAGAAGCACCACCATCCTCATATGAACGGATAGTGGCATATAGCACCACAATATTTACAATGGTGTCACTACCCATAATCACTAGTTGGAACATTCCCATGTCTACCCTCTCTAGCATAGATGTCAAAAGGCTTAATCATATTCAACAAAAGGGTGTTAGGAAGAACATTGAGTATATTTAAAGTTTTAATAACAATAACCTCCTTAAATTCATATGGGATTGTCTTAGGATAACATGGATTTTATATATAGATTCTCGTAAGTTGATTAGCTGCACAACGTGCACTTGGTCTATCCTGTGTAAAGCCTTTTACTTGACCCTAAAACTTTGAATAGTATAAATAATTATGAATTTCATTGAGGATAAACATGGAAAATATTTTCATCAAAAAAATACAAAGAAACCTCATGGTTGTTTCAAGGCAAGTAATCAATGACCATCCAACATTGATGTGAAAAATTGTCTCTATCAAATAATGTTGGCACTAGTTGATTGGGAACCATTTGCATGATAATAGTATTAGTTGATGGATAAATTAATATTATTAAAAAAAATTATTTTCTTATCTTTATCTCCCACACCAACCACTGATAATTCATTAGCACAATAAGACCTATATCATTGAAAGAGGAGCAACTATTAATAAATCTTAAAAAGTGCAGTTTCATGCAAGAGGAGTGGATATACTTGGGTTTTGTGATCTCAAAATAGGGTTTGGAGATGGATCATGATAAGGTGGTATCAATTTTTTATTTTTATTCACAAAAGATCATGTTTAAGGCACACATTTTCCATGGGTTGTCTAATTTTTATAGTAAATTCATAATAAATTTCAATGGTATATGTGAAACCATTATGGAGACTATGAATGGAGACAAGAATAAGTTTTAGTGGAATATTTAAATAGAATATAGCTTTCAATTTTTTAATAAAAAAGTTATATAACAACTAGTTTTAAACTTACTAGATTTTATAAAGCTGTTGTAGGTTGATTGTGATGCAAGTGTAAAAACATACGAGCAATGATAAGCCAAGAGGGTAAACCCATTTCTTATTTTAGTGAGAAGTTGAATGAATCAAAGAAGAAGTACTTATTTTATGACTATGAATTCTATGGAATGGTGCAATATCTCAAGTACTGATGGCATTACTTGTTTCTAAAAGAGTTCATGTTGTACGTGGATAATCATGCTTTAAAATTCATAAATAACCAAGGAAAGCTAAATCAATGCCATATGAAATGGGTAGATCTTATTCAAATATATTATTTTTTCTTAAAGCATAGGAATGGGAATTCTAATAAGGTAGTGAATGCCTTGAGTAGGCGAGCTCTTGTAGTAAATGAGTTGAAAGTAGAGGTCATTGTATTTTAAGCCATGCCAAATTTATACAAGGAGTAGTTATATTTTTGAGATTCATGGCCAACATGTATGAATCCAATAGATATAGATAGGAGACTATGGTTATAGTACATGATATATGATGGTATTTTATTCAAGGGACATAAGTTATGCATACTTCAAGGTTCCATGAGAGAGAACTTGTTGAAGTATACATAAAGGAGGGCTTGCTAGTCATTTTGGGTATGGCAAGATGTTGGCACATATAAATGAGAGATACTATTAGCCAAAGATTTGTACAAATGTGAATAAATTGGTTTAGCAGTGTAGATTTTATCATCATGGAAAAGGAAGAAGTCAAAATGCTAGTTTGTATTAGCCTTTACCCATTCTAGATAGACTTTAGGATGCATTAAGCATGGATTTTTTTGTTAGTTTGCCAAGAACACAACAAGGTAATGATTCTATCTTTTTTATTGTGGACAAATTTTCAAATATGGATCACTTTTTCACTTTTAGGAAGAGTAGTGTTGCCACACACATATCTAATCTATTCTCTCAAGATATTATGAGGTTGCATGGATTACCTCATAGTATTATATTATATTGAGACACAAAGATGTTTGGATAATTTTGGAGGACACTTTAGAATAAAGCAAGAACTAGATTAGACTTTAGTTCAGCCTATCACCCCAAAATGAATCAACAACAAAGATGGTTAGTCATACTCTAGGTAACATGTTATGTCTGGTTGGTGATAAGCCTAAACCATGAGACTTGATGTTGGCATAGGCTGAATTTGATTATAATGATTCAGTAAATTGGAATACAAGTATGAGTTCTTTTTAGATTGTATATGTAAGTAGTCTTATAGGGGTATGTGATTTGAGAAGTATAGTTGAGATGAGTAGACAAAGTGCATAGTGTGAATACTATGCTCAAGCTATGCACGAGGATCATCAATAAGTCAAGAAAAGTCTTGTAGAGATTGTTGGGAAATACAAACAACATGTTGATTTGCACAAGAAATAAGTGAATGTCAAATTTTGGGACTTGGTGTTCGAACACTTGTGCAAGGAGAAGTTTTTGAAAGATAAATATAACAAGCTAAAGTGGAAAAATATCAGACCTTGAAATTTTTTGAGGAAGTTCACAGCTCATACATATGAGTTAGATTGGGTGGATGGAGTAGGCTTCTCACCTATATTTAATGTGGCTGATTTTTACCCTTATGTTTGAGGGAAAATAAGTGATATCATGGATTTTTTAGATAAATATTAGGAGTATCTTCCACAAACAAGTAAGGAATAAATGTAATTTATTCTAGACATTTGCATTTATAGGAAGACACAAGGTCATGAGTACTACAAGTACTTGGTCAAATAGAAAGGTAGAGAAATTGAAGATGCAACTTTGATGAATGCATCCAAGTTTTTTAAGAATGTAAATCAATAGAGAATTTCAATGTAGGTTTATGACTAAGATCTCAAGGTCCTTTTCATCTACCATGGTTGTCGAATGTAGGATCACCCATGGTGGACATGTTATCCTGTATTGCACAAAAAGAGAGTGTTTATTTATATTTTACTATTTGTTATCATGTACGTTATTCTAGATGGTTGCCTCAGTTTTTATTACAACCATTCTCTTAATGGCTTACTTGTGTTGATGATTCACATCTTCTATTTTCATCATCCATCTTCTAGGGTTGTAATTTTACTTTATGTCTTACTGGCAATCTTCATCTTTTAAAAATGACTATCTATTAGTTCTAATCAAACATTCCTAAGTCCCAATTATGTCTTATGGTGAAATTAATTGATATGTATTTGTAATTAGATATTTTCTACCCAGTTTGGTCTATGGAATACCTTCATTGACCTTTTTTATTTTCTTAGACTCTAAGTTCCGATTAGGTCTTGGGAAAAATTCAAACTATTATCTCTATTTTAAATGGGTTTATTTCACTAACTGAAACATTGGATGAATGTCAGGACTGAGCCTTTGTATTTCAAAGTTCTCCTCCCAATTTTTTCATTAGAAACAGTTTTTGTATCAATCGTTTCGTAATTGGGATTAATTCCCTAAAGTGTTGTTTGCAAAGAAATAAATGGAGAAAACATTTATTTGTAGGATTTTATTACATAAATATTTCATGAACACGCCCATTTGATAATGCCTTTTTATTTGGGTTCTTGAGTCATAATTTTCACTAAGTCTTAATTTTAAAGGACCCTCTATGTTATGTAAAGTTCAAGTTCAAACTATGTCTCGCTATATTATCATGGTGGCACAATAGTGGCACATATTTTATTCTCAATGTTTTTTGGAGGACCAAATCATGTAAAGATCTTATATCATAACAAACATATCATAGTGCTATGTGGGAATACAAAGCCCGACTAGGTCATGGTAACTTGAGATTGGTTTTGGCACTGATAAACCTTGACAGGGTATTAAAATACATGATTTTCATTTCCAAAATCTTTCTAAGGTCTATATAATGAGAAAAGAGACTAAAACATCTGATAAGGTCTTGTAAAGACCAAAATGTGTATAAAATACTTCTATTTCACTTTCAAAACCAAACTAGGTCTATAGTGAAGACCAAAACATAAGATTTGCTCAAATTTGAGCTCCTTGATTTAAAATGCCTTTGAAGGTGGAAAGACACAGGGGAAAACTAAGAGATCATTCCATTCCCACTACTTATAGCCAAATGGATTTCAATTTTGGGTTCCTCATTCTAGTATTGAAACCTATTAGTTTTTACATTGCACTTTAATCTTCCTCTAGATTTGTAATCGGTGAAGAGTTATGTTATTAAAATTTTGATTTAAACAAACTTATCACTTAAACTTGTTGTAATATTGAATTCCTTCAAGTTGAATACAAAGAATATTTGTGTGAGGAATCCAATGTTTCATTTTCTATTTTGGTTATCAATTTATGCTCGTGTGTTTGCCAAAATCCTACAACGTGGTTTGAATGGTTATCCTTAGGTAAAACCTAGACTACATATGCATTAGAGGGTTAGGAGGGTTTTGTGAATTAATTTATTCTTTTCTAATTCGCATACTTTGTATTTCACTTGAATGAACTCTAAAAAACAAATAATAAATGGTTTTAACAAAAAAATAACGCAAATCCAAAAAAATTGCTAATTTTTTAGTTAATTGGCTAGAATTTAGTTTAATTAACTCTCCTCCAATGTAGTATTATCAATTTGTCGATTTAATTGGCAAACTGAAGTGGCAATGTGAGGAGAATGAAATGGGGAATTAATTGAAAAGGTGGGTATTTTTTTTTACTATGATAATTTAAATGCAGATGTCTTATCTTGCATCTGCATTTTTAGTTAAAAATAATACGCAACCTAAAAAAATAGCATGTACATAATATCTTAATAACACATGCATTTTTTAGTTAATTCATGAAAATATATGTGAATTAGCCCATCAACTATTTACACTTAGCCTCAAGTATTCAAGATATTTATAGATGGATTAATATAGTCAAAAGAACACAATTTCACAAAACACTCTAAGTGGGATAAATATGTGAGATCGATTCCCTCCTTGGACTATTGCATACATAGGGAACATTAAGTTGTCATGGGGGTGATTTGGGTCATCTCACCCAATTAAACTCTATTTTTTTTATTGTCATGCTTTCAATCATTGTTTTTCATATCAGGGTTTCAACCTTGGGGAAGTTATTTGTAGATCTTCTAGATACTTTCAAAAGTCAAATCTATACATACATACCTAATTCTAGTTGCTACAAGTGATTATGGCCTAAGTTCCTATTTTTTTCCAAAGACAATATCAACCAAGAAGGACAATAATGAAAGAATATCCTATATAAATATGTTGATCACGTCCTCCAATTTTAAATGTATTTTCTAGGGACATTAAAAAAGTTTGTCTCTAATTCACTATTTTAGCCTTCTATTATTTAATCATATTTAGATATTAGACATAAATAACTAAGTTTGTCATTTTGTTGTGTTGTTAGTATTCTTTCAATTGTTTGCTCTTTGTTAAATTCAATATTTTATTTTCATTTTGTCTATCAAAATGCCATTTAGAATATTTTACTTTCTTCTATTTCATTTATCTTAATTAAAGTTAATTACCACATTAATTCAAAATTTGATAAAATACTACAATAAAATAAGTTGGCAATATGTGCAAGTCCACCCTTGAAAATAGAAAATGGAAAAGAAAAAATGTCTCTATTGGAATATAAGTTAAATCAAAACACATTTTCTTAATTACTACATTTTTTTTCCTTACATCATTGAAACATCAATGATGTTGGATGACCATTCAAAACATATTATTCAAGAATATAATAATTTAAAAATGTAATACATGATTTTAATATAAATAAATAAAAATGAAGAAAATTTAAGATTGTTGGTATTTTTTCTTCTCATATGGTATTTATGTGGTACATATTAATATGCTATTGAACATTAAGCGAATCTATTTTATTCTTTCATAAATTGCATAACAATCATTTGGTGCAAATACAAATTAAGTTTAAAATATACTAAATATAAGTTAAAACAAGAATTTATAACTATTATATTTATATCATTCATTGTATATATATATATATATATATATATATATATATATATGTATATATATATATATATGTATATATGTATATATGTATGTATATATATATATATATATATATATATATGTATATATATATATATATATATATATGTATGTATATATATATATATATATATATGTATATATATATATATATATGTATATATATATATATATATGTATATATATATATATATATATATATACAATGAATGAGCACAATTACATAATCATATTAAGTGAGAAAACTATGTATGGTTTGATTTCTCTACTTGAAGTATTATATACATAGATAACAATCATTAATCAATAGAGTAATTGGGTCAATGTAACCAATTACACTTTTTAAATTTCTATAGAGTTATATCCCTCATAAACATAGCTAAAGTTTCAAGCTATAGTGATCACTGAAATATAGTGTTATACACATCATCTAGATTTGACATTATATATATGAAACTTTAAAATATAAGTAAAAATAATCATATGATCATAAACATATATTTATTTCAATAATAATCAACATTATATAAAAACATAAACGTTCAATTTGGATATATATCTTATAATTAAACTGGATGAACAAAATATTGTTGATGAAAGTTGGTTAACAAATTTGGTTTTCGCAATGTGCAATCGGTTTTGTAAAACATTATATATTGTGTATATGTTGAAGTTTGGAGTTTTTTTGTTTTTGTCCTAGATCTTATTTTTTGAGCGGTACATCTAAATTAAAGTCGTTATTAATTCATTCAAAATCCATCCTTTCAACTATACACATTATATTCTAAATTAAAGATAAATATATTAAGATTAATATATTGTTACCAATTTTTAAATAAATATATTAAAGATATTTATAATAATATATTAATTATTTTTATTTATTTATATTAACTTTTTAATGATTAAATTTATACAATATTATTTATATATTTTCAAAAAATTTAAACGTATAAGTTATGTCAGAAAAGATGTAATTTTTTGTTTTTAATAACATAACATTTTGTAAAGTAAAAAAGTGAAAAATTGTATTCAAATATCATTTGAAATTCATGATCCTTGACCTTATCTCAATATTTATGTATGAAGCGTTAATAAATAATAGTTTGATATATTTGTTGGAGGTGATAGTTGAAAATATGGTGGTGCATTCCTTCCTATGATATGGCAATGACTTGTGTAGGGAGGAGATGTTTCATTTTATAAAGAATTTGAGTAATAATAAAATTGGCAGGGAAGAGTAAAACCATACAAAAATAATGAAATATTTCAAATAAATTTCAGCAATGATAGTGATGGAAAATGATAAAGTATTTCAAGGGATGGATTCAAAGAACTATGTACTAATACATGTACAAAGTTTAGTGATATGTCACATATGTTAATACAATATGTAGTTTTCATCAAACTATCTAAGTTATCCAATACATGATTGAAATATATATCATCTAAATGGAATCACATGTCAAATATTGAATAACTCCTTTAAAAATATAGAGAATTCATCAAATATCAATTTAAACATGTTTAAAATTAATTAAATAGATTTTTTTTACTGTTTTAACTATATAGAACCAAATTAAATAAATCTAAAATAAATTAAACTAAAAATTAAAAAAACTTCCTCACTGAATGGTGATGCATTTCTAAACTTATGAAATTCATATAGATAATTTGAACATATAAACTATGCTTCTTATATTCTTGGAACATATTGATTAATGTTTTAGTGTGACTCACCCTCTCTCTATATAAAATTATTTTTAACTTATTTTAAAATTTGAGGAATTATTACTTCAAGTGGATGAAATATAGACAAAGTTACTAGCACTCGATGAGAAGGTAGAAGATGATCTTTTGGTCTAGATTACCTTGAGAGCACTACCTTCCAAATTCAAAGTGTTCATCATGACACTAAATTTTACCAAGTAATCAATATCATTCAAAGAGCTCCTGAACCTATTATAGCAAGAATAAGTTATCAACTCAATCTACAATATATTTGAAGATAAAGCTCTTATCTCAAAGAGGTAACAAGGTCAAAAGTTTTGTAAAGGGCTTTTAGAGAAGCAACCAGAGAAATAGAAGTAGCAATAACAGTCTCAACATCAAAAATCTTAGAATTTGAAGAGATGGTGTCATATCTATCGAACCAATACTCACAACGTAGACAACGACTAGTATAATATCCAAAAACAAGGGTCTACCAGCACATCAAGGTGAGATGATTCGCAAAAATTGAAAAGATATCCCCATCAATGGAAGTAGAAAGGACATCTCGCTACTCAACAAGATTATATATCTGAAGAAGAGATATTTGATGAAGACAAGAACTTGGTACTAATTTCCTAGACCTCACAACCCATATAGAATATTTGGTTGATTGATTTTGGTGCCACCAAACATATGCCAAGTGATAAGAAGCTTTTTGATTCATTGTCAGAGCAACCCATTGGAGATTAGGTTAGGATCATAGATGACAAAGAGTACGTTGTAGAAGGAATAGGACAAGTTACCATTCCTCTCAAAATGTGAAAATGTACACTAAAAAAGGTAATATATGTTCCTAGTTTGAAGTCTAATCTCTTATCAGTTAGCTAGTTGCTGAATAACCATCTCAAGGTGGAATTTATTGTCAAAAATGGCATCAAAACTTTCCTAATAATAATAAAAGGTAAAGTTCTTGCTAAAACTTTTTTTAAAGATAGATTATTTACTCTAGATGTTGTTTCATCTTCTGCATTAGCATTATCTACCTCAATGGTAGAATCCACTACCCTCTAACACTATTGATATGGTCATTTATCTACAAGTTCATTATATGAGTTAAGTACTAAAGGGATGGTGTGTGGACTTTCCAAGCTTCCTAGTTCCTTGCCTGTTTGCCTTGGTTGCCTTATAGGAAACAACATAGGGATCCATTCAAAGGAATATCATTTCTTTCTAAGAAATTATTGGAGGTTATTCACACTGATATGTGTGGCTGACCACTTGTTTCATTCTCAAGATACAAGTACTTCTAGCTGAATATATAGAGAAAGTGAGAGAATAATGAGAGAAAGGCATAGGAAAGAGAGGGATAAAAGTGTCTAAAAGGAGTTAAAATAAGAAGTTATGAAAATTATCCATCAGGGCTTCAAATACAAGTGTTAGTTTTTTTAAAAATTCTCTTTTACTCAATGTGGCATGGAAGTTTCAAACCTTACTTAACACCTTGCCTCGCTTTCCAAAACTACCCTTTGCCTTGGCTTGTGGAAGGACAAGCGGCCTTATTTATGGTTAGGTAATGTTGAGTTACATACTTTCTCTACTCTTTAACCTTTCAACTGATCTCTAAAAGTTCCCTTTGACACATCACTTCATTTTTTTTCTAGGTGTCTAGAAGTCTCTTTGTCTCACTAGGCCAATTTTGCTTACAAGTGTAAAAACTTGAGTTCATCTTCTCCAGTTTAGACTCTCATCATGGATGGCCTATTAAAATCATATTCGACCTACAAAAACTCATTTAAAAGTCTCAAACTACCCAAATAACCCATTTTTCACCAAAAGGCCTCATTGAGCCTCATTCTTAGTAGCCCTAAAAATATGTAAACCTCATTGTGTAGAATTATGTACAGATATTATTGAGAAAATAAGTATATATTTAAATATCCAATATAGATTTATGTCTTCATTCTAAATTTCAAGTCCTGACTCTAAGTTTGAGTGTCCTTTTTTTGCCATTCCCTCTTCTTAATTAGGCCTTAATTAGGCATCCTTGTCTAAAAACTAGGTTTTAGATCTAAATCACTTCCACACATGTGAAAATTATGAGAATTATTTTATTAAATTTATCTCTAATAATTCCAACCTCCATGCCAATTTTTATCCCTTCAGACCCTATACAAATAGGTCAACCATGAAATGGTCAAAAACCCTAGTCTAGGTGCTTGAGCAACCATGGGAGACAATTTGAGAGTTTGGAAAGAATTTTGTAGGATCTAAGGATTGAAAACATTTTATTAAGGCCTTTTAAACCCTTATTCAACTCAAACCACTGAGGATATGTCTCTTGATGTATTTTCTAAGCCTACATATAGGCCATTTGGCTTGCAAAACCATTCATTCTCACCTTGATTAAGTAGCTAACTTGTAGGGATTATATATCATCTTGAGGGATATAGAGAAGTATTTGGATGATGGTATAAGATTTTTTAATTCTCACTTGACCTTTTCACTTGATTTAGGAAATAGTCCCTACTCTGCATCTTCATAAACACACTTACGATTGTGTATTCTTCCCTATTTTATATAGTATTTTACCTGTTCATGCCAAAAAATACCCTAATTAGGTGCTCATGAAAATTTTGAGAGTAATTAAAGTCATTTATAGTATAAAACCATTCATTTTAATTAATTTTAAATCATGTTTATCATATTGGGTCATTATATCCTTCTAGGCAACTTAGGAGTGCTTAAGGGTCTTAGCAATGATTCATATCATACAATCCACCAACCTAAGAACCAATTCCCAAATATGGAAGTATAAAATCCTCTCTAACACCCCCAAAATTATTTTTATACCATCAAAAATTCATGGAATACTGAAGTAAAATTTGGTGGCTTCTTAGGTTGTCATATTACATTTTTGTGCGATCAAGAAAAGTTGAGGTTTGTAGATGTTATTTTTGAGTTTGGTTATGCCTTTAAACACTTTAAGTAGGTCAATGAAAACCACATTGACTTATTTACATAGTTATCCAACCCTTTATATATCTAAAACCCTACTTTGTATTTCAATTGTTTAGGCTAGGGTTCTCACATTACCACTATTACTTACCCTATTTGTATATGTTGGCCTCTTATTGAACTGTTGGAAGGTCTAAAAGCATTATGAGGTGTTCCAATGAAATATATTTTAGGGTATAAATTCCTTCTCACATGGTTATTTCATGATTTTACCCTCATCAAACAAATTTTATTCACCAAACTATTCATACCTAGGGTTTTATGTATGGATTAGACTCAATAGGCCTAAATAAGCCTCTTAACCCTGATTTCCCTTTTCTGCCAACTAAGGGGATCACATTCAGTCACATTAGCACAAAGGAAACATCATCATATAAATTTATTCTTCTTCAAACCTTTTAAATTTTAATTCACCCTTATTCATTTTTTTCATGAACCTTCCCTAAGCGAAAGTCGACCCACCATCTTACCTTTTTGATCATATGTTTCTTTCTTAAGTCAGCTCTTTGTTTTGAAATTTTATCTGCTTGTCTTCATATGTGAAAAATTTCTTTAGAATTGAACAATTGAACTTGAACTCTTTTCAAAGTTCAAGAGTTCAATGGTTCAAGAGTTCAATGGTTTAATGTTTATCAAAAGTCATGAACTGCTGGTCCCTTTGTGTAACTCAATTCATATCTTTAAACCTTCACATTGAACCTCATTTCAAGAGTTCAAAGGTTCAACAGTTCAAAGGTTCAACATTTCGTGACTTTAGTCCCACCTTTCCCTAAGTATTTTAAGTCAAAATTTGTAGGAAAAGAAGTAAATAATTTAGAGGGAAATATATCTCAAACATTTTATGAAATAGAAAGTTCTAATTTTGAAAGGTTATGAGTAATCATTACACATTAAGGTCGTGTGTGAAAACTACTTACAATTAATGCATCTATCAGAATTTGTATCCTATCAAGCAAGTTCAGCATAAGTTAATTGATCCAATAATTATTTGACTTAATTTCATGCTTTTATCAAGAAAGGACAAGCCATTTTTAATAGTAAACACACAAGTTCGTGCAAAGGAGAGCAACGCTGGATGTATAAGATTTTTATTGCACTGTTTCAAAGTAATTTTTGAGCCATTAAAGGTGAGTTTGACTTTTCCTATAAGCTGATTCCATTACTTTATTAGAAAGGAGAATCATTTTTTTTATTATTATTTAAGAAGTTCAAATCATTTTTCATTATATCCTCCAATCTATAGCCATGAAATATGCTTGTCTTGGTTACAAACACGGTCCTCATCTTGTTTGTTCTCTTCCTAAATTTGGGGATACTTCTCTTGCTCAATATGATTTAGAGGATTTTAAGGAGAGGGTTAAAAATTATATATTAACTCCTATGATAGAGAAAATAGTGGAAATTAGTTTAGTCTAAGCTGCAACATTTCCCATTGTAGTAAAATGCCCTGAATTAGTTTTAAAATGTATGAGTAGATATGACCCCCAAAATAGGTGTATCGAAAACATGGATGGTAATGTGTTACTACCTGTCAATAGACAAACCCTAATGGTTGTGATGAATTGTTTTCCCAAGGATCCATATTTTGATCTTAATATTACTTCCTCTTATGGTCATTTTTCATTAAAGAAAGTAAACTACAGGAGCATAATTGTGAGAAATTGGTTACTAAAATTTCAAAAAGAAGGTTCAAGACTGCCTAGACCACTAACAAGAGATCACTTAATACTAGAAGTAAAGTATATTGTGTTGTTGCTACACAAGCTAAAGGGTAACTCCCAAGCATTTTATTGGGAGGACTAGATGTACTTCTTAATTTAGGTGATCCTCTAAGGAGAACAGTATTTGGATTGGGCAGAAATCATAGCTGAATGTTTTCATTTGGGTTTGAGTAATTATTTGGGAAATAAGGATTTTTATATGTCTTCATATCTCTTTTACTACTTAACATCTACAAGAGAATGGAGAGGGTTTCCTCATGCATCCTTAGTTAAAGACAACAAAATTTATGATTATTACCCACATTTACAAATGCAAAATTGTTATGAAAACTATGGAAAGGTTAATGATGTTTTTATTGGTAGGATGACTTATGAATTGGCAGGCAATGCTAATAAGAGAATGTTTGATGAAGCCATGCAGTTGATCAGTATTTATGGTAGTTTTTTCATTTAGTTTTCCAAATTTACTTATATTAGAGTTGGTGGTTTTGACGATGAACCAGTGAAGCTACCTAGATATGTTTTTGACCACTTTATATTGATAGAAGTTTGCAGGCAGCTAGCCCGTGTAGATAAGAAATTTCCAATAAAGAAAGAATCTAGTATATCTTTTCCAATTAAACTAGGACACTATTCATGCCAGTCAATTTATAACACCTTAAATTTAGAGGTGGACCTAAAAAAGTTCAATCTTTAGTACTATAATGCCAGACCCTAGTTTGACATCAAAGGTTTTGCTAGGGACAATCTAGATTTTGGAATGGGATTTTCACATGTTCCCCAGATTGAAGACTATTGGGAGTATTGTCCAGATGAATTTGAAGTTAGAAGAAAGATTTATTGTAGGTTCTCCTTGGGGAAAATAGTTACACTTAATCTGAGTATGCATATCTCTGAAATAATTGATGATGAAGATCAGGTGTTTGATCCTCATTTTGAACATGTAAAATAGCTACCTATTTAGAACTTGATTGGAATAAAGATGAAGAGGATTGGGTTGAATTCAAAACTCTCCCAGTGATAAGGAGAAATAACAAATTGTTAAGGGGTTGTAGACTGAAGGAGGTTCAAAATGAATATTCTCAGTGATGTGCACCATTTAGAAGCTCCACCAAAAAGATAGTTAGCCATGCCTGAAAGGATGAAAAAAATAAGAGGGAGTTGAAAAAAACATTACAATCAATGGTAGAGTATATTGAGGCCATTCATAATCCAAATCCACAACCTATTTCTCAAATACCTCTATATTTTGAACCAAAATCTCCAATCAACCATAAAATGCTAGATCAGATACATAGGAACAAAATGGTGAATAGAGTGTTTGATGATTGGTTAGATGGAATCATCTAGAAAGGTATAGAATACATTAATGAATTGAAAAATATATATGATGAAACTATGGCTACTATCAAGGATTTGAAAACATAGAACGCTTCTTAGGTAAAAGATGAAGGGAAATGGATGGATGTGATGAATCAAATTGATGAAGTTTAGAAATATGGGGTAACAAAGTTTTTATCAGAATTTTTTTTTTACAAGTCTGAATGATGATACATTGTATGTAAGCAATAGAAACATCGAATGGATAAAATTAGTATCTCATCAAGGGTGAATTGAATTTTAAAAAATGATTAAAGAAATAACTAAGTTTACACAGTCTTTGTAACATGATTTGGAATGCATTGATGTGACATATATAAAAGATGATGGGGAGCTAGAGAAGAATATCAATACTATGGTTTAATCCTTCAGAGATAAAATTAGTTTTGTTAAAGAAAATTATAACCTATTAATTGAATATTTCTCTCAGATATCAAAGGTAGAATCACTTATTCACCTCTGTGTCGATGCACTCCCAGAGCACGTGGAGAAAGTGGAAAATTTTTGAAGAGAGAAAGATGTTTGGAAAGCGTTAAACACATTGGCATTCCCAACTTCTCAAAAATCTAGGAATTTGTTAACGCATTTTAGGAATGGAAGGTGCAACATGTCTCCCCAGCCGAACAAATTAAATCTGGAGATTCTAATCCACTGCCCTAGTCATGATCTTGCTTTCATAATTTATTTGTTCAGTTATTTAGTTGAAATTATGTTCAAAAAAAATTTATTTCAATGAACTTGTATGAAACTAGATCTCGTATCGGTCAGATTTTGTTTTAAACTCTGGGTTTAAAAGAATGGTTAATTAAGGTAACTATATATATATATATATATATATGTTTTTAGTTGTTAAAATTGATATATGAAATGTTAAGGAGAAGATAAAAAGAATTTTGGAGCTAAAATTTTGTTGTTTTACAATATATATGATATTTTTCTAAAACATTTTTCATCAATGAATGAAAAAGAGAAATGGTTGTTACACTCTTAAATATGTGTGTTTAAGTTATTTGAAATCAGCTTTCTGTACAAACTCTTCTTTCATGTGGTAATTGTTCTTTGATTGGATAACTCATCATATATGTTTTATTATTTATTGGTTCAACAATATACATATTTATATATCTAATTATTGAAGATGGAATCTATGTATTCTATCATCAAAAGATGTTGTAAAGAAGAAATATATCACATTCATAGCATGATGATGTATGGATGTTAGTTTGCCTTTAATGCATTCTAGTTAAAAGTGTATCTGAATAATTAGAATAATTTGAATTCATTAAAGATATTAAAGGGAGTTGTACCTTAATTCAGAGGAGAACTATTCCTAATAGTTCACCCATTTAGTGTTTAACTTATTTGTTCATGAAAGAAAGGGTTATAGAGTCAGAATAAAACATTTTTAGATCAGGACAAATATTTTACCCAATAATTTTTGGTGACTCTGTTGAGGATTGAAGTCATTTCTTAGACGATTAGTCACCTTATTATGAATAAATAGTGGTGCTTCCACATGAAAATATAATTCATGTTCTACAACCTAATCTTGGTTTCCAAGATGAGTAGGAAGATATAATTGGTCAGTTAAATATTCTTGCATGGTGCACTCATCAGAATGTTGATGATTATAGAAGGCAAGCTGAGTATTAGAAAAGGAAGAAGAAATGGCTGATAATTTTAGATTGCTATTGCTCAGGCAAAGAAGGAGGCAAGGAGAAAATGCAGTAAGAAATCAAGCCCCTAAAGTGTGAAGAGATCAAGAACAACATATAAACTAATAGTTAATTATCTAGTTACAATATCATAAGCTATATTCTAGAAGATACACAAGGTCTTTGAGAAAAGATGGAGTTGAGGATCCTACTTTTTAAATGCTACAAAGCTTAAATTTTCCTTACATTCCTACCTATATTATAAGAACCATAAGTAGACCCCCTAGCCCTCCTAAACCCTCTACACCCACTAGTTGTCAAGCCTTAACTCTTTTTGGTACTATCATTCCTTCTACTATAAGCTTTTCTACCAATGGCTCAACCTTGGGGATCAGTTATAGGACCTATAAATTTAGGGGCTTGTTGACCAATTTTTCCCACAGGGAAAATTTTGGTCACCCTCCTCCCCTGCTGTTTTAATGCCATGTTGACCAATTTTGCCCACAGGCAAAATTTTGGTCACCTTCTTCACCTGCGGCTCAATGCTAATCATTTTCGAGTTCAGTAAGTTCAGAGAGTTCATTTCATGCCCTGGTTCAGTGGTTCAACCACCCTTGGTTCAAAGGGTTCATCTTTTGGTTCAAGCATCTCATTTCAATAGCATTGAACCTTTGTATCGTTGAACTGTTGAACCAATTTTTTGGTTCAACAGGCTAGGTTCAACATACTCAGTTCAATGACAAAAAATTCAACCGAACGGTCCAAAAGAAGTTCAGTGGATGGTTCAGTCTCTTGGTTCAAAGAGGCTTGTTTGGCCTTGGGAATTTGGCACGCTTGGTTGAACCTTTGAACCGTTGAACCTTTTGGTTCAATGGCCCGGTTCAAAGGTATGCCCCAAGCCGGAAGGGCAGTCAGTAGTCAAAGTACCCTTTTGCAGGGCGGGTTGACACTAAGGACTTTTCAAAGGGATAGGTGCTAATAAATTTTCAAGACAGAGAAGTGCCCAAGAGGATGCCACGTGGACAAGACTGACGTGGCAATGGACCTAATGACATTTTAGCAGGACCCGATGACGTCCCAGTGGACGTCAAATTTAGCAGAATGGTTTAGCCATTGGATCTCAAGCAATGAAGCTCAAGAAGCTGTCAAGTTTAAGAAGGGAAAATAGCATTGGCATTCAAAGCAAGGATGCCCCTGAGGCCATCAAAATTAATGAAGTGAAATAGTCATTCTGTTTCAAACTAGTAGAGAGCTAACCATGGAAAAGGAACTCAAAACGTAGTGACCTACCATAATGTTTGCCCAAGGGGCCAAATGAACGAGATGAGACAAAATTGAGAAGGGACAAGAATGACATGGCATAAAAGTGACAAGGTAGTCAAAGTGTCAAAGTGTAGGCGATTTATTGCCTGATAGTCCCCAAATGGCTTAAACAGTAAGCAACATGACCTGTGCTTTGAAAAGGGGACAAATTTCAGTCTATTGGCAGAAAAGAGGTGCGATCCACACTTCCACATTAAAGCTTGAATTCCAAAGTCAAATTTGGTGATTATATAGCATGGTTCTAGAAGGCTTCTTCAAGAATGATGATAACACAACAGTGTTTCCTCTTTCCAATGGGACGCGATAGGCCAACTTGTCAAAGAAGCACCAAGTTTCTTTCTTCTTTCTTCTTTATTCTTTCTTCTATATATTGTAACTTCTCATTTTTGAGAAGAATCGGTTCTTTCACTTTTGCAAAGGCACAGCCCTGGTAAAATTTCACCTGAATCAAATAAAATGTAATCTGTTACCTCCATTTGGATAGATATTTCAGAGTATGCCGTGAGTGTTTATCTGCATCCAATCATTGTTTCTTGATGCTCTCATAGGTTCAACACCAGCAGACCTATCATCTACAAGGTGCCATTTCTATAGCTAAAAGGATAAGAGCTGACATTTGAGAAGACTAGAACAAAAGGAGTTACTTATAGTGTGCATTTCACAGCACCTCAGTGATTTTTTGTTTCTTGTGTTTTCATGAAAGCCTCCCTGCCAGTCTTTTGTAGCCTGGTCCTTCTGCCAAGTGTGTAGAGTATGTGTGTATTTGTCTGATTTTGAGAGTGGATGTGTGAAGGTCGACCTATTTTGGTGCATCACCTCTTTAGAGTAGTTTGTTTTCTTTCATCTTTCTCCCTTTTCACCCCCCCTTTTTATATATCTATATATATATGTGTGTGTTTTAGTTTTGTTGGAAACAACATGATGCATCAAAGGGAGCTAGCCCTTATCTAGAGACTCTCCCCTCTAGCTTCTCTGGTCCCATAGGTGAGAGGGGAGTTTCCATGTTGCGAGGAGAAGGCAGGAGCTAGGCCTCCTTGCCCCAGGTGCAATTTCCTGCGTCAATAGGGCTAACTTGAATCCTCTGCCTAAAAATGCAAGTGAAAACTTACCTAAATTTAATGGATATGGAAGACAATCACCAAATGAGCATTTGAGTGCCTTTGTCATGATGTGTAGTGTGTTAGGTGTGTAACATCAAGATGTAGCCATAAGGCTTTTTTTCCAAAATCTAACTGATACTACAACACAATGGTTCTATCATTTGTCTAACTCTTCAACTAAAAACTAGAATGATATGAAAACTACATTTGTAAATAGATTCAAAAGTGCAAAAGATGAACATTACCTTCTTGCTCAATTGACTCAACTCAAGAAAGAAATTCACGAGCCTAGGAGGGAATTTATAGCCAAATTTAATAGAATTGTGAAAAAAAACCTAAATGCTAAGAGGCCAACTCCCAAGAATCAACAAATTTTCTTTATCAATTCTATGCCCCCTGATATTAGTTTTCATCTTAGAAGAGGTGCAATTGTCAACTTAGCAATTGCACAAACCTTGGTATTTGGGTTAGAAGATGATCTTCTTATGGATGGAAAATGGAAGAGAGAAGTTCAAAATGCTCATCCCTCATCCTCTACAAATATTTTATTTCAAAGGCTAGTTAATGATATGATCACTTTGAAAAGATAGATGCCTAAGTCTGGTACTTCATTTCAACAACCATATCAATATACTGGTAGGAGTAATTTTAATCAACAGGTAAATACTGGTAGGACATTGCCACTTACATCAGCACAACCAAGGTTAACTATTGAAACTCTTCTTGGAAGAGGGAATATGTGTGCCTTTCATTTGACTAATTATCATGATGGAAATTCTTGTCTAAAGATGCTTATATGTGCTCAAATGGCTGCTACTCAATATGTATTGGGAGAGATTACTGAAGAAGATTAGGAACCTGGTGAATCTAAAATACACTTCCTAGAATATGAATTAGATTTAGAAAGAGGAGGTGAAATATTGGTTACTCTTGAAGATCCTTCATGTGCTATGCTTACCAGAAGTTAGAAGAATCTGAGATTTTCTAATACTCAAGAAGTGCCTGTTAAAGGTAAGAAACCTTTAATTAGAACCTCTGATGTTAGTCTGAAGACCCACGAAATTAAATTATTACATAGAAATGATCATGAGACTTATTTTGATATTTTATAATTTTGTAATTTTATAAAGATTCAAATATCCCCTACTAAATACCTCAAGTTAAAACCCAAAGAACTTGACAAATTCGTTAAATATGTCAAAGGTGGTCCTACACAAATTGAACCCAAAAGTCAACTAAATATTAATGCTGAGTCTCCCATTGCCCAATTATTTGCTTCTCCACCTTAATCACCAATGCATACTCCTAAAATGGCCCTCAATGCATGTAATGATACCTCTTATATGCCTAATATGAATCCCAACCCATTTTATATTTCTTTATTCATAAATGGCCATAAACTTAGTAATTGTATAATAGACTCAAGTGCTTTTAATAATATTATGCCTTATTCTGTATCTAAATCCCTAGGCCTATCCCTTACAAAAACATTTAGTAGGTGTTACTCCATGGATGGAAAATAGATTTCTTTGTTTAGACAAATTAAAGATGCATGGGTTGCTCTTGCAGCCTATCCTGATAAAAGAGTGAAGTTGACTATTTTGGTAGTGGATATTCCTGGTAGTTATGGGATGTTGTTGAGTAGGAATTTTTACAAAGATTTAGGTGTGTAGACTAAATTATATTGGTTAAAAGCTAAAACTCTAGTAGGAAAGTAAAAAGTTAAACTAGAACCTGAACCTAAATGCATATTTACTGTATACCCTTCTGATGATCCTAAGTCTCATATTATATTTGAAGAATGTGAATTTGGTAACTATTTTCTCTCTTATGAAGACATGAAGGAAGAATCCATCCCAAAGCTTATTCATTTAGATGACTATGGGCCATGGAATTTGATGGTAGTTGTGCTACCATTGGTTCAAGAGCAGGGGTTATTTTGATCTCACCTGAAGGTAAAAATTTTCCTTACTCTTTCAAGTTAGAATTTAAAAAAACTAATAACACTATAGAGTATGAGGCTCTGTTGGTTGGATTAAATGAAGCCAAAGGAAAAGGTATAAATATAATTAGAGCAAAAGGAGATGCTGAATTAATTGTTCAATAGGTGAGAGGCATTTTTTTAGTTAAAAATGAAAGATTGAGACATTATAGGAATAGAGTTTGGGATGAGATAGAATATTTTTATGCCTTTTATATTGAGGCAATTCCCAAAGATTTGAACACACGAGTAGATTCTCTAGCAGTATCAGCTTCTCTTCTTCTCCCACACCCTAATTTCAAAAAGATTCATATAGAATAGAACTATTCTACCATCCTAATGTCCCAGATAATGCTAAAAATTGGCAAGTTTTTGAGAATGATAGGTAGATCAAATTTTTTTTGGAGAATGCTTAGATGTTCTTAGGGACTTATTTGGAAGGTTCTAAAGCAGAATGTATAGAATTTAGTCCCGATCTAGGGATTAATTCAAAGGATGGTGTAATTTAGTTAAAGGGAAACAAAATCCTCAAAGGATTGGTCTCTCTAGAACATTTTTTCACTCAACAAGATGAATATACCAAAGGAAAACTTATTCAGAATCCTGACGAATTGGGGGATTATGAGAAGATAAAAAATGGAAGTAAAATTGATCCTAAATGGATTTATATTGGTAGGTGTTATTTTCTAGAGGACAAAAACAAATTGATTAATCTATTGATTATGTATAAGGATGTCTTTTCTTGGTGATATGATGACCTAAAGGATTTTAGGAGTGGGAAATTTTAGCATCAGATTCCTTTAAAAATAAATGCAAGTCCATTCAGGGAAAAATTGAGAAACTATAACCTAGAGATTGTTGAGGCCATCTTTAAGGAGATTGAAAAAATATTGAAGGCTAGGATTATTTATTTGATTCATCACTCCACCTCAGTGACAAACATTGTCCCAGTATGCAAAAATAATGGAGAAATTAGAATCTATGTTTATTTAATTTGAACCAAGCTAGTTTGAAAGATAATTATCCTTATCCTATGATGGATCATATTTTACAAATAATTGTTGGATCATAGATGATGTCCATGTTAGATGGATTCTCAAATTATAATCAAATAAGTGTGGCTGCATCTAATCAACATAAAACTACTTTCACTACACTTTGGGGAAATTTTGCCTATAATCATATGCCCTTTGGTTTGATTAATGCTAGTGAAACTTTTCAATGGGTGATGGATTCATCCTTTAGAGATCTAAAAGATAGAATTATTGTCATTTATCTTGATGATTTGATTGTTTTCTCTAGAAAAAGAGAGGATCATCTAAAATATCTAGAGATCATTTTATAAAGGTGTTAGAGTCATGGGATATCTCTTAATCCTAGGAAGTCAGTTTTCTATGTAACAGAAGGTAAGTTATTGGGACATCTAGTTTCAAATGATGGAATCAAGATTGATCCAGAAAGAGTTAAAGTAATATAATAGCTAAGTCTTCCTTCTAATAGGATAGGAGTTATGTCTTTCTTTGGCTAGATTAACTTCCTTAAAAGGTTCGTTCCTAATTTTTCTAAAATTACAAAACATATTGTAGGGATGATGAGCGAAAAATAGGCATTCAGATGGAACAAGACTGCTAAAAAAGCATTTGAAGATATTAAAGAATAAATTACATAAACCTCTACTTTGGTAAACCTTGATTTCTAAAAAGATTTTATTATTTGTTGTTATGCTTCATAACATACCGTGTATGGTATCTTACTATAGAAGAATTAATTGAATGTAGAAGCCCCAATAGCCTTTATGAGTGTTCCTCTCAAGAAGCATGAACTTAAATATTATTTAACAGAGAAGCAAGCTTTTGCTATGGTAAAGGCTATCAAATAATTTAGATATTACATTCTACATTATCATTCAATTGTATTTATGCCTAGTTCAGTTGT
The DNA here is from genome assembly GCA_037957365.1 of Torreya grandis. NCBI lineage: Eukaryota > Viridiplantae > Streptophyta > Pinopsida > Cupressales > Taxaceae > Torreya > Torreya grandis. Next base: position 280,589 of record JARHVA010006212.1, read on the forward strand.
AAAAAGCATTCTTAATAGGATGTTGGGATGAATAATAGAGCAACATGAGTTGATAAAATTCAAGATTATGACTTGGAGGTTAGGCCAACCAAATTAGTTAGAGGTCAAGGTTTGTGCAAATTGATTGCTGAAAGTAAGGAAGAAGAAGAAGAATAACTTTCCACTGTCTTGTTGGTAAGTTTACAAGATCCATGGTTCCTAGATATGGCACACTATCTTACTTATGGAGATTGTCCTAGTCACTTATCACCAGAGGAGAAAAGGAATCTGAGGTTAAAAGCAACAAAATATGTCATTTGAGGTGATGTCTTATACAAAAGGAAATAGATGGAACCTTTTTGAGATGTGTAGATAAAGAACAACAACACAATATTTTGGAAGTTTTTCATAATGAATCCTATGGTGGACACTTCTCTTCTTCAGTCACAGCTCTCAAAATCCTTAGAAATTGTTATTATTAGCTGGGTATCTTTAAAGATGCATACATATGGGTAGATAACTATGAAAAATGCAAAATGTTTTTAGGAAGGCCACAACTTGTAACATTGCCTCTAAGGCCTGCCATTATTGAAGAACATTTCAAACAATGGGGATTAGAATTTATTGGGCCTCTTTCACATTCTTCAAGTTCTAGACACATACACATTCTTACAACAATAGATATTTTAAAAAATTGGTTGAAGCAGTCCCTGTGAAGAGAACCACTTCAAAAATAGTGTGCAATTTTCTTAGAGAGAATATACTGGTGCATTTTGGTGTCCCTCAAAAACTTGTAGCAGATAATGCTACCAATGTTTCGTCAATTGAAATTACTTCTTTTTGCTATGAACATAGTATATCTCTCTCTCACTCATCAGACTACTACCCTCAAGGGAACGGATAAGCTAAGTCCAGTAATAAAAATTTGATAGCCATCATGAGAAAATTGGTGAGTGAGAATCCTAAAGATTGGCATAAAAGATTATATGAGGCACTCTAGGCTGATAGGGTAACACCAAAAAAGGGCAATAAGAATGGTGCCTTTTGAGCTGGTTTATGGAATAAGAGCTCAGTTATCATTACTTTTGAAATTATCTACAGCCAAATTATAGAATGTCATTGAAGATCAATAATTTCAATATTCCTTAGAGAAAAGAGTTATGTACTTAACAAAGATTGGGGAGGAAAGGAATGAATTGGTTTCTCAGATTACTACTCATCAAGCTAGGGTTAAAAAGATATTTGATCAGAAAACAAGACCCAAAAAATTCATGGAAGGAGACGAAGTGTTGTTGTGGGATAGGAGGAGAGAACCTAAAGGAGTACATGGTAAATTTGACTCACTTTGGAAGGGACCTTTTAAGATTCACTAGGTATTGGGTCGTAATTCTTTCAAATTAGAATATCTAGATGGATCTATTTTACCCATGTCGTATAATGGACAAGACTTAAATTGTATCGACTGTAAAATAGGTGACCCCTATTTTGTACATCATATTTCCTTTATTGTCATGTGTTATTGTTTTCCTTTTCTAGTTTTGGGTTTGCCTTGTTTCTTTTTCTTCCATCCTGGTGTTTCAGTTTGTTTGTAACCAGAGTTTTTGAGTTCTCTACATTTTATCATAAAATGCAGTCCTTAGTCAGAGCCAATGTTACCTTTTAATTCACCCTTATTCATTTTTTTCATGAACCTTCCCTAAGAAAAAGTCAACCCACCATCTTACCTTATTGATCATATGTTTATTTCTTAAGTCGGTTCTTTGTTTTGAAATTTTATCTGCTTGTCTTCATATGTGTGAAATTACTGAAGAATTAAACCTTCGAACTTGAATTCTTTTCAAAGCTTAAGAGTTCAATGGTTCAAGAGTTCAACGGTTCAATGTTTCTCAAACTTTGTGAATAGTTGGTCCCTTTGTATAACTCAATTCGTATCTTTGAACCTTCATGTTCAACCTCATTTCAAGAGTTCAAAGGTTTAACATTCTGTGACTTTAGTCCCACCTTTCTCGAAGTCTTTTAAGTCAAAATTTGCAAGAGATTTTAAAAGAAGTAAATAATTTAGAGAGAAATATATCCAGAACATTTTATGAAATGTAAATTTCTAATTCTGAAAGCTTATGAGTAATCATTACACATTAAGGTTATGTGTGAAAACTACTTATAATTAATGCACCTGTTAGAATTTGATCCTATCAAGCAAGTTCAACACAAGTTAATTGATCCAATAATTATTTGACCTGATTTCATGCCTTCATCAAGAAATGACAAGCCATTTTTAATAGTAAACACATAGGTTCATGCAAAGGAGAGTAGCACTGGAGGTATAAGGTTTTTATTGCATAAATTCACAGAAATTTTTGATCCATTAAAGGTGAGTTTGACTTTTCCTATAAGCTGATTCCATTAATTTGTTAGAAACGAGAATCATTTTGAGTTTTTGATATGATTTAAGAAGTTCAAAGCATATTTAATTATATCCTCCAATTTGTAGCGATGAAATCTGCTTGTCTTGGTTACAAACATGGTCCTCATCTTGTTTGTTCTCTTCCTGAATTTAGGGATACTTCTATAACTCAATATGATTTAGAGGATTTTAAGGAGAGGGTTAAAAATCCTATGTCAACTCCTATGATGGAGAAAATAGTGGAAATTAGTTTAGTTGAAGCTGTAGCCTTTCCCATGGTAGTACAATTCCCTAAACTAGTTTTGGATTGTATGAGTAGATACAACCTCCAAAATTGGTGTATAAAAAATGTGGATGGCAATGTGTTACTACCTGTCAATAGACAAACCCTAATGGATGTGATGAAAATTTCACCCAAGAAGCCATATTATGATCTTAATATAACTTCCCCTTATGGTCATTTTTTATTAAAGAAAGCAAACTACAGTAGCATAATTGTGAGAATTTGGTTACTAAAATTTCAAAAAGGAGGTTCAAGACTACCCAAACCATTAACAAGAGATCACATGATATCGAAAGTAAAGGATATTATGTTGTTGCTACATAGGCTAAAGGGTAACTCCTAGGCATTTTATTGGGAGTAATGGATGTACTTATTCATTCAAGTGATCCTCCAACGAGAATAATATTTGGATTGGGCAGAAATCATAGCTGAATGTTTGCATCTAGGTCTGAGTAATTATTTGGGGAATAAGGATTTTTATATGTCTTCATATCTCTTTTACTACTTAGAATCTACAAGAGAATGGAGAGGGTTTCCTCATGAATCCTTAGTTGAAGACAATAGAATTTATGATTATTATCCACATTTGTAGATGCAAAATTGTTATGAAAACTATGGAAGGGTTAATGATGTTTTTACTGGTAAGATGACTTATGAATTGAAAGGTATTGTTAATAATAGAATGTCTAATGAAGCCATACAATTGATCAGTATTTATGGTAGTTTCTTCATTTAATTTTCCAAATTTACTTATATCAGAGTTTGTGGTTTTGATGGTGAAGCTGCCGAGATATGTTTTTGACTGCTTTGTATTGATAGAAGTTTGTAGGTAGTTAGCCCATGTAGATAAGAAATTTCTAATGAAGAAAGAATATGGTATATCTTTTCCCATTAAACTGGAACACTATTAATTCCAGTCAATTTTTGATGCCTTAAATTTAGAGGTCGACCTAAAAAAGTTCAATCTTCATTACTATAATGCTAGACCCTAGTTTGACAGCAAAGGTTTTACTAGGGATAATCTAGATTTTAGAATGGGATTTTCACATGTTCCCTAAATTGAAGACTATTGAGAGGATTGTCTAGATGAATTTGAAGTTAGAATTTAGATTTGGTGCAAGGTCTCTGTAGGGCAAATAGTTACACTCAATCTAATTATAAATATCTCTAGAATAATTGATAATGAAGAACAGCTGGTTGATCCTCATTTTGAACATGTAGAATAACTACCTATTTTAGAAGTTGATTGGCATAAAGATTAAGAGGATCAAATTGAAATCAAAACTCTCCCAGTGATAAGGAGAATTGTGAAATTGTTAAGGGGTTGTAGACTAAAGGAGGTTCAAAATGAATATTCGCAATGATGTGCACCATTTAGAAGCATCCACCAAAAAGATAGTCAGCCATGCCTGGAAGGATGAAAAAGATAAGAGGGAGTTGAAACAAACTTTACAATCAATGACAGAGTATATTGAGGCCATTCATAATCCAAATCCACAACTTGTTTCTCAAATACCTCTATCTTTTGACCCAAAATCTCCAGTCAACTAGAAAATGCTAGATCAGATACACAAGAACAAAATGGTGACTAGAGTGTTTGATGATTGGTTGGATGGTATCATCTAGAAAGGTAAAGAATACATTAATGAATTAAAAAATATATATGATGAAACTATGGCTACTAATGAGGATTTGAAAACATATAATGCTTCTTGGGTAAAAGGTGAAGGGAAACGGATGAATGTGATGAATCAAATTAATGAAGTTCAAAAATATGGGGTAACAAAGTTTTTATCAAAAAAGAATTTGACAAGTCTGAATGATGATACACTATATGTAAGCAAGAGAAACATTGAATGGAGAAACTTAGTATCTCGTCAAGGGTGAATTGAATTTACAAAAATGATTAAAGAAATAAGTGAGTTTACCCAATATTTGCAACATGATTTGGAATGCATTGATGTGAAATATATAAAAGATGATGGGGAGCCAGAGAAGGATATCATTATTATGGTTCAATCCTTCAGAGAGAAAATTAGTTTTGTTAAAGAAAATGACAACCTATTAACTAAAGATTTCTCTCAGATATCAACGGTAGAATCACTTCTTCACCTCTATGTCAATGCACTCCTGGAGCATGTAGAGAAAGTGGAAAAAAATGGTAGAAAGAAAGATGTTTAGAATGCAAGGGTTAAACACACTGGAATTCCTAACTTCTCAAAAATCTAGGAATTTGTTACCGCATTTCAGGAATGGAACGTGTAACATGTCTCTCTAGCCGAACAAACCAAATCTAGATATTCTAATGTACCTCCCCAGTCATGATATTATTGGCATAATTTCTTTATTCAATTATTTAGTTGAAATTATGTTCAAAAACTTTGTCTTTCAATGAACTTGTATGAATCCCATACGGGTCAGAGTTTGTTTTAAACTATGGGTTTAAAAGAATGGTTAATTAGGGTAACTATATATAGGTTTTTATTTGTTAAAATTGATATATGAAAATTTAAGGAGAAGATATATGGAGTTTTGGAGTTGAACCTTTGTTATTTTACAATATATATGATGTTTGTCTGAAACATTTTTCATATGTTAATGAAAAAGAGAAATGATTATTGCCATCTTCAATATGTGTGTTTAATTTATTTGAAATTAAGTTTCTATGTGAACTCTTCCTTCATGTGATAATTTTTCTTTCATTGGTTAACTTATCATATATGTTTTATTATTTATTGGTTCAGCAATATACATATTTATATATCTGATCATTATTGAAGATGGAATCTATGTATTCTATCACCAAAAGATGTTGTAAATAAGAAAGATATCACATTCATAGCATGATGATGCATGGATGTTAGTTTGCCTTTAATTCTTTCTGGTTAAAAGTGTATCTAAATAATTAGAATAATTTGAATTCATTGAAGATCTTAAAGGGAGTTGTACCTTAATTCAGAGGGGAACTATTCCTGATAGTTCACCCATTTGTTGTTTAACTTATTTTTTCATGAAATAAAGGGGTATAGAGTCAAAATAAAACATTTTTATACTAGGAAAAATTTGTTAGCCAACAAAACCCTTAGTTCTCTCAAACAAAGACACATTCATTTAATAGGGAAGATAGGCCTATGTACTTAGACTGACTGTGTATGTAGGGGTCAAAGTGAGTGTTTTGGTTATTCTCTTTTGATTATATTTTGAGTGTTCATGGCCTCAAATGACCCCTTTCAATCATATATTCATTATCTTTAGCTCCATTTCCATTATAGTCATGATTTATTCTTCAATAAGTTTGAAACCAAGCTTATAGATTGTAGTTACTCAAACAATCTTGTAGGTGTTAGGTGTTTGAAAATATTGAGTTTCAAAAAATTTCCAAAGAAAATAATGAGTAAAATAAATACTTTATAATTTTTTAGGGTTTTAAAACTCCTTTCCTTGACACTATCACGACTTTACATCCAAAAAACATATGCCCTTTTTCTTTGTCTACACATATACAATTGTAGGTGATCATTTTGGTGATTAGAGTGTTAAGCCATGTAATGTGACCCTCTTTAATTAGGTGATTGATAATATAAAGGTAAATAAACTCCATTGGGATCTTCTTATCATTTCACTAAAAGATACATTGGCCTTTTCTTAGCATTTTACAAACCTCTACCTTTTATCTTCAAATTCAAACCTGTGTGTGAATGCCTAGGCCTATAGCCTGATCCTCAACTGCTTTGATGCATTGATCATCATATGAGAGAATTTTTAGGTTTAAATAAAAATTATTATGTATCCTTCATAATTTTAATTTCACATGTATACTTTCAATTATCTTCATGTGAATTCAAGGGTTCAAACAATACAAAGGTTCATTGTTTGCCTATAGTTAGTTATTATTTCTCTTGACTTAGGTCTTAAGACCACATCTTATCCATTAATATATAACTTATAAAATATTATTACATAATTTTCATTCCTTATTCACCCCTTTAGACACCATTTATAATAATAAATATTTCATATTATATACAAAATAGACCTACATGTCTAGACAAACTTGTAGGTCTGCATTTTGATACAAGAAACTTTTGTAAGGTCTATTTTGACCTTTATATAATCTAAGGTCAATATTAATTAATTAATTTTTCATGAAATATATAGGAGGTAATATCCTCTGACTACTCTTGGACAATGCAAAATAAGATCTTTCAGACCATTTCCATGCAAACAACCCTCTCACAATCTTAAAGTGAAGAACACTAGACATTGCTTAGAAGAATGGTATGAGATTAAAACACTTTGAGAATATTTTATAGAGTTTTAGGGCATTGGAAAGAATTTAAATATGATAGATAACCTTCATAAACATTATTTGTTTATTGAAGACCCTGAAACATTCATGAGACCAAAATAACCACCCTGTAAACTGAGAATAATGGAGGTTTATTGTCAACACATGTGAAAATAAAGTGTTGGATAATGTTATGAGAGTTAAATAAATACTATTTAGGATCATTAAAAGATGATACCATCCTTCAATAAGTTCATTCCTTCACCTGAGAGGCCCAAAATTGACCCTATCATGGTTTTGATCCTAAAAAAAACACCTTGCCTCTTTAATGATTGTTCATAAATCTAAGTAGCTAAATTAAATGATAAATGACACTAATTAATATTACATATGGATCCCCAACTTTGATCAAAATATAATCCTCTAAATCTACTTATATAGACTATACCATTTGCTTGAAAATGGCCTTCATGAGCTTATGAAGAGAGTGATGGGAAAGACGAAGAGTTTTTTACATATGTGAGACTTGAAACTTGATCCCAAGATATAATATAATATATGGAATCCCAAGAGACACCTCTACAATTTTTTCATCTAAAAGTGAGTTCTTAAAGTCCATACAAGCACATTAAACTCCATTTTTGGCATTGAAAATCAAGATTTTGACAATTTTATGACATCCTAAAATAAAGGGAAGTTATATAACTGATCCAAAGACCTTGAAAAGAATGTTATAGATATTATTGGAATTTTAAAGCTTTGACATACATTAAATTTAGCAAAAAACATCTTTTTCTTCATAAAACACTACTTTAAAGTCGACAAAAGAAATTTAACTTCTCCAAAACGTCATGAAATACTTGTATAAGTTGATTAAGGCTTGAAATGATCTCGAAAGACACCCAAAGACCTATGACATCATTTGACCAATTTTTATTACTTCATGACATGACTAGGCTAGTACAAAGCAAGGAAAGACCATTACCTTAATTTTTCAAAAATTTCCTTAAACAATGCTACTAAGGTTTTATGAAGACTTTTTGAAGGCTATTAAGGCATGAAAAATCTATAAACAAGGATAACAAGACATGAAACTCAAATTTTCACATATAGGGGTTGATCTTTTAACCTTGGGGGTCAAAATTCATCAACACTACCCTAAATTGTTATTTTTTTCCAAAGACAAAATCGAACACGGACAATAATGACATTCAATCCTATCATACAATGTTGATCTTGTCTTCTCTAGTTTTTGGGGATATTGTAAATTTTCTCCCCGATTCAATATTTTAGTCTTTTATCAGTTAAACATAGTTAGATATTAGACATAAATAGCTAAGTTTGTCATTTTATTGCATTGTTAATTTTATTTCAGTTGTTTCCACATTATTGAATTGGGTATTTTACATTCATTTTGCGTGTAAAAATGTTATTTAAAACATTTCATTTTCTTCTATTTCATTTATTGTAATTAGGGTTAATCACCACATTAATTCAAATTTTGATAAAACACTGCAAAAAAATCAATTGTAATGACGTCTTAGTCCACCCTTGAAAATCGAAAATGGAAAAGAAATTATGTCACTAACCTGCAAGTTGTAAACCTCTTTGAAATGGGTGGTCATGTAAATTTAAAACATTCCCAGAATCTGGGTCTAGTTTATGATATGAGCATTTTAGTGTACGAAATCACTTAAAACCCCCTTTTATTTCCTCTCACCATTACTTTCCAACTCACCTTGAAATATTTCACCACTTATATATTAATTATGTATTTTTATCTAAAATTGGATTAATGTCATAATAGCTCAATATTAAATTAGAAATTGAAAGTCAAGATCAATTGGAATGGGTCAAAATTGACAATTTATCTTGACCTTACTATTTGAATCTAATTATATTAAACGTTCGTATAATCACTTGAAATATAGATTATGATATATCAAAATATAATATCAACATATGACAAATGTCCATTAGAATTGGAATTTAGATGGACCAAAAAAATTCCAATAAAACAATGGAGCAGTGATATCGCTATTGAAAAGTTCATGTATGGATGCCTTGTCGTTTATAAATAAATCTTCCCAAAAAGTAGACTTTAGCACTAGTGGCCATTGTGGAAAAGACACGTACATTTGGAATGGTCAAAATTGATGGTGGCATTTATTTTATGAGAGAAATTATGCTTCCATGCATTAAATGCACGGCACGACTATGTCTATTTTAATGACATCAAATGGTGAAATTATGTTTTAGTATGGACAATAAATGAGTGAAATTGTTGCCCTGAGGATTAATAATGGAGAGGATTATGGACCAATTGTTGATTAGAGTGAATCGATGTCATTTTTATAATTTAAAATTTGAATATAAAGTAAATATCATAATAGTTTAGACATGTTGGAATTTATGTATTTTGAAGGATAGGTTTTAGAGATAAAAAGATTAATTAGAGAACAAAACTTATCTTTTTATTGTGTAAAATTTACATATTAGAATTGATTAATATATTGTTTATTATAGATTTATTTTTTTATGTTAGATTATCATGTTTTGGGTTGAAAGTAGAGGGATTCAACATTTACATGTAATTGTTTTATATATTTGTGAAATAAATTTACAATTTTAATTTTATGTATATAAGTTAATTTAATAAATTATAATTTTCTTATATTAAGAAGGACATTCTTAAGACCGGAATAGATATTTTGTCCCTTGACTGGGTGTGATAGAGGCCAATATCTTGATCCTAGACATTACACACCACCCCCAACATGGTTGAACCCTTCTTTATATTAATCCCTTATATTTTGGAACCCTTCTTTTTTACATCAAAACACTATTTAAAGAGATTACAAAGGCTCTATCACTTTGAATTCCTATCCTTTCACTTCTTTCCCAAAGGAGTATTTTAATATTATTAAAAAAATTGGTATAAAATTATAAGTTGAATACATATAAAATGATATTTATTATATAAAATATTACACATCACACTTTTTATTCCTACATACTCTAGGATTTTGTACTTCTATGTCTACTAGCAACACTTTCCTAGATTTAAATAGTTGTCTTGTCTTGAGGCAAATTAAAAAGAAGTGCACCTAATTATGGATCTGGCAAACTTTCTTACACTGTACTGACAGGTTGGTCCAAAATTAATCCTTGTTTTTATCTCTTGAGGTTTCATTTATCAATTTTCATCCCTTGTGCATTACTTAGCCACCCTTTCAAGTTTTTGACTAACCAATATACTAATACACCACCCTTCATAGTTTTTTAGTAGATTGGTATAACCAAGAGGCCACCCTTTATAGGTTTTTAGCCTTCCTATTCCCACTCCCACTCCTAATGATTACATCCTTCCTTACTTTTACATTCTTCAAATTTACAAAATTATAATGACACAATGCCTACTGAGATGGAGGAGGCATGGATTGCACATTTGGATAAGAAGGAGGCTATGGAAATGGTGGTGCGACTGGAACCATTTCACATGATGTTGTTGATGATAAATATGGTGTTTAAAATGTTATTTTTAAAGATGATGTAGTAGCAGAGTCAACTTATAGAGGCATATATTTTGGTTGAATTTGTTGATGTGTTATTTTGATAACTTATTATATTGTAGCTCATATGTAATACAGGCTAGGGGAATGAATTGGGGCACTTCATAGTCATTCTAATGGATCTATCCAAGTGTGACAATTCAATTTTGAACTAACTATAATCTAATAAAATGTTATACACCATAGAAATCAATGTGTATAAATGAGTTTGACTCTACAGTAGGTTTTATATGTCTTCATTCTCTATAATTATGATGATGGCCCTTTAATCAAATACCCTATACTAAATATCTTATGACATTTACTCCATCCTATCTACGTAGCATTGTGTATGCACATCAGTAAACATGTTATGAAGCATATCATTTTGTCATGTATCTATCTTCTCCATGATAGTGTCTCTTGAGTTGAGAGAATACTTTAGTTCAAATTTCATCTAATCATGTGTGGCCATTTGATCTTCTATATCTACTTTGGATTTCTCTGTCGTGGATAAGTTTAGCTTCATATCACTCCAAGTGTCTTTTATTTTCTATGTTATATAGACCATAAAATAAGAAATTTGTGTGGCTTACTATGTAGTAGTGTCCAAGACTTGATCTTATTCTTATAGGATCTCTTATATTATCTTTGTTATAGACTTTAAGTTTTGACCTTACACTTCAAGATATTAGAGATTCTACATAGCCACCCAATCGTTGGTGATTTAAGAGAGTAAATTTATGGTTTATTTCTCCTTTGACACCACATGATATCTTAATATGTGTAAAACCACTATTGGGAAAGTCTCATATGTGATGATGCAAGATTTGGCTAAGCATACATGCAAATTTAGATTTTACTCCTTGACCTTACACTTCAAGATATTAGAGATTCTACATAGCCACCCAATCATTGGTGATTTAAGAGGTAAATTTATGGTTTATTTCTCCTTTGATACCACATGATATCTTAATATGTGTAAAACCACTATTGGGAAAGTCTCATATGTGATGATGCAAGATTTGGCTAAGCATACATGCAAATTTAGATTTTACTCCCTCAGCTAGAAGTTGTGTTAATCCATCTCAATTAGCTTTTATGAAATTAACTCTTGGAATTTAGAAACTTTATCAATATAATTTTCTAAGGTGAGTTTGGTCACATTGAGTGATGTTTCCTACGTCATCTTAGCTAAAGCTAGTGATGCCAGAGTAGTTGGTGATAATTTTGGCTGGTGTCAAATTTACATCACAAGAATTGTGAATGTCATCTTTCATTGTAGTTGATGTTGGACATCCCAATAATAATACATGTGTGTGTGTGTGTGTGTGTGTGTGTGTGTGTGTGTGTGTGTGTGTGTGTGTGTGTGTGTGTGTGTGTGTGTGTGTGTGTGTGTGTGTGTGTGTGTGTGATGTATCTTCTTGTACATCTCCCTAGGTTGATCCTAAGGCTTACGATGTGTCATAAGGCTATTGGGCTTCAACCATCATTTCCTCCTTGGTCTCCTTTGTTAACTTTGTAGATTTCTCTCAGTCTATAAGTTTCTACATTTATATTGTGACTTCTACCTTCTTCTTTGTTTCCAATTCTAATTTTTATTTGGTAGCTACCTCTACCTATGTCTTCACCTCTTTGTTTCTTGTTCAACTTATTGTGCAACATCCTTGGTTTCTTACTCTTTTTAAGTATTACTATTTAACACCTCATACTTACGCATGTCTATCTTCTTTCTATCCTCAACTTCCTTAGCTATTATGTCAACCTAAACTTTTCTTTTTGTGTCTCTTACTCATGTTTTTTTTATAACTTTATTCTTCTTCATAGTTTCCTCTTCCTATTTCATCATTTTCTCTATGTATTCCTTACTTTGGTATTCCTCTTATTGATTCTTATGTTTCTCTTCTTTTTCCTTATTCTTCACTTCTTTCTCCTTGGCCTTTACCTCTTCTTATTTTGCCTTAGTAGCTTTCTCCCCTACCTTCACATTATCATATGTTTTTCTCTCTATGATATCCATTTATGCTTATTGTTGTTCCATTTATGGTTTCACTATGGTTTGTTATGGTGTGGATTATTGTTTCACAATGGCCGCATCAGGCTAAACTACATGAGTGAGGGTATCAAGGGAAATAGATGGAGAAGGGGGTGAAGGAGTAAGTGGGGAATGTTTTGGGTAATAATGTGGGGAAGAAGGTGGTGAGATGAAAATAATTCATTTTCTCACTAAACATTTTGAGTGAGAAGGTGGATTCAAAATTTGATTCTTGGACTTATCTTGGTAGGTATAAATAATAGGTTGTTATTCCACTCCTTGCTCTTATTTTAATTCATACTCCTCAACATATTTCACCATGACAAAGGCTCCTTTGGATTATGATATTATAGGATAGGTCCTCATCATTTAATGAGATCATGGTTTGTGCATTAGTGGTTATTTAAGACTTCCTTATTATTCTATGACTTACTCCACTCGTGATTATTATGCAATTGTTTGTGTTGGTGTCATCATTGTAGTTGATGATATAGAACCTAAATATCCTCCCTCAAATATAGATTTTGTTATATTTTTTCTCTTTTCTTATTTATAATAGTTTCCACAATGATAGATTGAGATAGTGTAGGAATCTAGACCAAAATGGTAGTTAGAACATTATTTTTCAACTGACATGTGTGCACTACTTTCTAGAAAAATTAATTCTTTATCTTCTTGCTCTTCATAAACATATTTTCCTATGTTATCCATCATGGAGTTGTATACTTCTTACGTAGTGAATTAAAATTTCTTCAAGTTATACTATGTTGTGATCTTCAACATACACTTATTCTTAATCCATAGATTTTTGCATTGAGTTTACCTTTTTAGTAGTGATGTTGCTCTATGATTTGGATCTTTCATCTCTCCTATGGATAGTTATGATGATGATGCAAATGGCTCAAGTTATGTCTATTAATGTGCTTACTCTTCTCCTTTTTCTTATGGAGAACTTTTCCCTCCACCAATGGCATAGATTATAGTTGTGGCACTAATCATGTGACCAATGATTTTTTCCTTAAGACTTCAGCTTGCACATCCAACATGCTAATGAAAAATGAGGGCAATGTGACTGATGACTTTATAAACTTATGTATTTTCATCTTAAATCCATCATAAAGTTTTGTGACCATGGCAAGTGGTCCTACATGTTCTAAAATGTCAGTAGGCACCCAAGGGTGTTAGGAAATAAGTACCTTCATCTCTACCCACCATCAGTTGAAATAACCAATTTTTAAATTTGTGTGTAAAGATCAAGGTCATAAAAAATAAAAAGTATAATCTTTTATAAGTATAGTCTTCAGAAGTATTTAACCTTGTAATCTTAAGAAATGGTATTAGAATGTGAAGAGTCTTTCCTTTTTGAGTATATCAAAAGATTGGAATGAGAGAGAATACTTTGCAATGATCTATATATAGAACTCAAATGTAATGAAATATGGTTCCAATGTGTGATAAAGATTAATAAAATAGTCCTGATATGGTTATTTGAATTATTTTTTATAATTGTAATATGCGCAGTGATTAGTCTATTTTTCTTTAACATCTATTATTTATTTAGCATATGCTATCTTGCTCTATATTTATTGTTTATATGATTATTCCTTTCATAAGTGCATCTATGTTTTCAAGAAACAATCTAGAATTATGAAGTATATGCCATGTTTATCTCTATTTGTGTGTCTATGCAAGTTATCCCTATAATTAACATGTTCTAGAGTCTTCTAGAAAGCTCTTTTTACAATGGTGTGGTGAGCATGGAACCATTGTGATTAAATATGTTGAGATGATTTCTAGGACAAAGGGGTATAAAGAGATGGTTAGATGAGAGAATCCATAATTTTTCATAAGAGGAAGTGGGGAGGGTTAAAAAAATTATGAAGGACATTATCCAAGAGCATATCTATGGGGAAATATATGAAATGTTTTGGTGAGTTTCCTAGATTGTTATATGCATGGCTATCTAGGGTGGAATATTATTGATTAGGCTCAAGGAAGATAGAGCTTATAGTTTGGATAGAATAAAAGTTAGATAGACTATGTAATATGAATACAGACTAGACCTGAGTAGTAGACTATTGGATGAGGACTAGGGCTGATGATTATATTACCAAATGTTCATTGCAAGGATACATAGACTTTGAAATTGTATAAGATAAGGTTGTCCATGAAAATAGAGGTAAGTTTTTTTAGTGATTACCTACGTTGATAAAAATGTTGGTTGTAGAAAAGGCCATGGTGCCTACTTCAGCAAACATGGAGTAGACACTTTGGGTACCATGGGAATGCATGTAGGATGAAGTGAATGATGTGAGGATGAGTAAAATATATTTTAATCTGATCCTAAAAATGGTAGATGAGAAGACTCAGAGTGAGGAAAAAACTCTAGGACTAAAAAGGGAATTAAAACAACAGAGATGGTGGAATAAAGTAAAAGATTCAAAATTAATTGTGAATAAGATTATAGATATGGTAGATGATATTGGAGATGGAAATATATAGATAAAGTGAAAGATGTTGGAATCAAAGGATGTTTATAATATGCAGAAGGGACTGATAAAGGGCAGGAAGGAAACAAAAATGATGTAGATAAGGAGATAGTGCAATAGGAAGAAGAAGGTAAGTTGGTAGAAGAATAGTTAGATGGTAAAGATAGATCTCAGTTAATAAAAAGGTTTTTATCCAGACTTTAGAAGGAAAGTTATTGGGAATAAGTTATATTTTAATACATAAATATCACATGTTTATGTTTAAAGTTATAATCAATTCAAACTAAAAGTCTTTCATTTCAAGAGTACACATCCCTCCAACCTAATTTATTATTAGAAAAAAGAATAAATGTAGGAGAAAAAGTGGATATAGATTAGTTTACATAAAATTTTGGAAATTTGAGTGCAAATAAAAATCAAGGATTGGATAGAAATAAATTATAAGAAATAGAATTACTTTGTAAAACACACAAAAAGACTAGTACGTAGAAGGCCAAAGTCATAGTCAATAGTATGTAGTCACATTAAGTCACAGTCATCAATGTGTAGTTACCTTCAGTCATAATTACCAGTGTTTAGAAACCTATGGTAATAATTAAAAGTGTACCAACTATGGTGTTTAATTTAGGTATGTTAGTTAACTTAATGCAATATGATGGATCTATAAATCTTGAGTAGTATTTAGTAACTTGCGACATGAAATAGAATGTAAAAAGGTTAACCTTTGATGATGTTAAAAGGTGTGAACTCATAAGGTATTTATGAAGATGATCCTTAAAGTTCAACTATAAAATAAATATAAATACCGTTGACTTTATGCAAGTCAGAGATTAGTTAGTAACATAATATAAGGTAAAAAAATGTATAAGCAAAACTATCCAAGGTTTGGCAAAAGTCTGGCGAACCAATTTTAGAATAGGATCAAAGATATTATGATGTCATGAATAGAATTAAATTTATTCTAGAACATAATAATAAGTCTATTTGGTTTTTATAAAATATGAAACAAATAATTAGATTTACCATTGTGTAGATCAAGCACCTGAGCAAAGCTAACACTTGATCTACTACTTTGTGAGTATAATAAATTGAGGATTATGGGGATGCTCCTTTATCTTGTTCCAAGGTTGAGGTGAAGATAGATTCATTCATGAGAAAAATGGACAAGATTTCATGAAAATGATAAGCCTAAACTAATCTTATGGTTCACATAATGCAAATGGGAAGGACATCATAGAAATGATTATTCTAAGCTTAACAATTAGTTTTGTGAGATATGTAGGGTAGTAAGGCATGTGAATTATAAGTTCCATATTTTACAACACTACATACAAAAATCACAGGGTTTATTTTTAATTTTTTTAAAGTCCACTAGCCACGTTGAAAATAATTTTCAAGCATTACAAGATTAAAATGAATATATTACTAGGAATGTCTTTGCAATGGCAACACAACAAATATCGACTATGAAGTAGGTGATTATAGGATCATAAGTGGATATGACAAGTGTGAATCAAGGCAGTCCTAGATGGATGTCTTCTTCACCCCAATATCAACCACAAGCTCTGGCATGTTGGAATAATATTTCATCTCCATATTATTAATATTCTAGTGAGTATTAACAGCCTTCGACTAATACGAACCTTCAATAATAACCATATAATTGGGATTTGAGTTCCCCTCAACACCAATATGGGGGTTATGATGTACATCAAAGCCAACAAAGAGGGTATGGGGTACAATAGACACAAGGTTGAGGATACCAAAAAAATAAAGGTGGATATAGTGGAGGTTATAGGGGAGGGTATCATGGGGGCTATCAAGGAGGTTGTAATTATGAAAATCACCAATATTGACCTCTTATGTAATGTTATTTTTGTGGAGTGTACAATCACTATGCAAGGAATCATGCTATTAATCTGCATAGACAAATCTATTGGGTATATTGTAGAGTTAAAGGTTAGCACCAAATAAAATATTATCAAGTACTTGAGCAATAAAGGAAAGAGAAGCTGATGTGCAACCTAAGGAGAATTCCTTTGTATAAAAAATCACTATGATCAATAGGAATCCAAGATGGGATATTAGTAATTTGTTATTATGATCAAAATCAAACAAAAACACACTAATAAAACTAACACCTCAATCCTAGATACTCAAAGATCAAGAGAACAATACAAATAATTATCAATAGAAGACAAAACAACCATTATTTACCATCCTTGAGAGTAAGAGTTGTATGTTGGCCATGGCTAGATGCACTCAGTCATGTGAGCAATGAATCTTTAGAAATTTTGCTTATTTTATCATCTCTCCTTGTCACCTTGGTAATGTTGGGCTTGGATTTGGCTTTTTCTTGGCTCTTTCTCAACAAATAAGCATTATAACACTACAAATAAGGTCTTTCAAGGTGTTTTTTCATCATAACATTACACCAAAATAGATTGTTGAACAATGGGTGAAGCCTTATATTTATATCCTTTCAAACTAACTCTAACCCAAATGTAGTTAAGTTAGATTTAACCTTGATTAAGCTTATATTAACCTTAGCTTAGTTAAGGAGTGGATAAGTAATTAATATTTGGGATAGCGATCGCATTTATTAAGCATGGCTCTCCATTTCTATCTTTATTAAGCATGGCTCTCCATTAATTTGAGGATGGTGACATCATCATGACCTTATTTTTATTGGAATTTATTTTTTATAAAAGTCATTTTCACTAATTACACATGAAAATTCCACTTAATCATTTATTAGATTTGATTTTCTTAGTTAATTCATTATACTTAGCATTTTTTCACTTTAGAAATAATTCAAGTACCTCATTTAATGGGTCCAAGGCTAAACTATCAATTTGATATGTCTCAAGTTGATTAGAGATGAATCCGTGAGAGGTTACTACTGTGTACATGATAATAACCTAAATAAGGACATCTCAACACAATTCTAAGCACTAATGTCTAATGTGCGGATGAAATTGGTACATTAAGTGATTCATAGGTTTAATTTACACTATTGGTAGAAATAAATTTGAAGTTTGGTTGGAACTACACAAATTCACAATGTAAGTACAAGATATGGGTAATCAAGACTCAAGTGTAAATAAAGTGTAAGATTCCTATGATAAACGAGAAGAAAAAATGAAAAAAGGTAAAAGCAAATAAAATAAACAAATAAATAAATAAAATAAAACACCAATAAATAAACACACAATAAAACAATACTAAAAATAAACAAACAATAAAACACCAATAAATAAATAAATAAACATGGCCACAAACAACACAAATAAAGAAAAGAAAGAAACAATCCAAAGTAAATAAAAGTGCAATAAATAAAATATTCTAAATAGACAAAGGCAAAATATAAACAATGGTTAATCACAATGATAGTAAAAACATTTAAAAAAAAAAAAAATTGTTCATGCATGTGCAATAGAGGTGTTACTCTTGGTGATAGGGTGACCTCTAAGCTAGGTGTCAACAACACAAGTAAAATAACGTAAGAATAAAATAATAATAATAATCTTGTCCCTAGGATATAGGGAACAACGACACATAAAAAGAAAAAAAGGGGGAATAAAAGAAAAGGAAGAGGTAGTCGTGATGACTCCAGATGCAATAGGCAAGTGGATTTTACCTACATAGTCCCATGGACACAAGGTCCAATGCAAACTTTAGGCCAAATGTATTTCTCCTAGGATATGGGATAAAATAAAGTTGATGATAAGGAAACATGATTGTCATGTAAAGGGAAATGGGAAGGTATCGTAAAATGGTAAGTATATGAGAAAAGAGGGAATGACATTTTAAAATCATGAAAAGGTCAACACAAACAAATCATGGAAGCATAAGAGTATAGTTTTAGGATAAAACCACACTAAAAGGTAATAAACAAGAATGCACACATGAACCAGGTTCATATATCTTATTATGTCTAAGGTTGAGAATGAGAATAAACTCATAAAATGAAGAAATCATAAATAACTCACAAAATGATGAGAGAATTGGAAATGATTACTCATAAAATGATGAAAATGTAATAAAATCCAATTGGTCATTAGTGCATAAAATTTAAATGTATAATGCTCATAATATAAACTTGTAAAATGGTGAAAACATATGGCTAAGGCCAATAAGGATGGGAAAACTAAAGGACAAGTGATTACTTTTGAAATAATTTCATTCCCTTCCCCCCACCTTTTTTGTCCTTCATTTTGATCCATTTATTTTTTGGGCACCTTTAGAGAGGGAACTCAGATGAATTTTCAATAGTTGATTCAGTATTTTCTCACAGAGGAAGTATCCTGCGATAGTATAATAGTGGTTTAGTAATTGCATTCTTCATTGTTGTTACATTTATATCAATACTAGTGTTATTAATTATAAATTCCTTTTGGAAAATTAATATCATTGATATATGCCCTTGATTCCTAATAATAGCCACTTATGGTCAAATTAGGACCAACACCTTTACCATTCATCACCGCATCACCTTTACATTACTATTACTATATTGTCCCATTTGTGTAATTCATGAACTTATTGCTACCTAATTAGATCCCCCACTAAACATAGAACTACAGTAACTTGAGGTCTTATTCAAGACTATATAGGCAATGCTCGATTTACATTAATGTCAATTTAGTCACCCTCCTTTCCATGCTATCATCATTTTGCAATTATTTTAAGAGTTAAACACTTTCACCATTTTGTGAGCATGTTTAAGCCACACTCTCACCGTTTTAAGAGTTGGACCATTTAGTATCTCATAATTATCAATCAAGTTGAGATGGTTAGAAAATTCTAAAAATATTTGAAAACTTTCAAAAAATATTAAAAATCATAAAAGAAAGAAAATTGGATTAGAATTTCCATGTGAGATATAAAGTCATCAAAATCTTCTAGTTTGGGTCATCTTATTTGTTTAGTTTATTTCTAGACCATATTGGTTTTTTTCTTCTCATTTTTGGGACAAATATATTGGTCTTAGATCTGCATAGACTATTTAGGCAACACTTGGATACATGGGTATCTTGGGTTAGCTCGATCACACCTTCCTTTCTTCAATAATTTTTTTTCCTTAAGGATCTAGTATTCATAGCTATTTCAAAAGTAATCACTTTTCCTTTACTTTACCCATCTTTATTTGCCTTAGCCACACACTCTTGTCATTTTTTGAGTTTATATTATGATCATTATGCATTCAAATTTTATGCACCAATGAACATTTGGATTTTCTTTCACTCTCCTCATTTTGGAAGTAACCATTTCCAACACTCTTACCATTTTGTGAGTTAATACACTATCATCATTTTTTGAGATTATTCTCATTCTCAACCTTAGATGTATTAAAAATTATGAACCTAGTTCATGTGTGTGCATTTGTCTATTACCTCTTAGTGTGGTTTTAAACTAAAACCACACTCTCACGCTTTCACAATTTTTTTGTGTTGACATTTTAATGATTTTGAAATGTCATCCCCTATTTTCTATTACACTTGCCATTTTGGGAGACCCTCCCATTTTCCTCTACATGACAATCATATTTCCATATCATCAATTTTATTCTATTCCATTTCCTAGGAGAACTATGTTTGGCCTGACCTTGTGTTCCTAGAACTATGTAGGAAGCATCCAATTGCCTAGTGCATTTGAGGTTAGCTCAATTACCCCTTCCTTTTCTTCTATCCCCCCCATTTTTTATTTTTATGTGTCATTATTCCGTATTACCTAGGGGAAACATTTTGTCTTTTATTCTTATGTTGTTTTACTTGCATAATTGCTACCTAGCTTAGGGGTCACCTTATCGCCAAGAGTAACACCACTATTACACATGCACAAACAATTTGTTTTATGTTCATACTAACATTGTGGCTAACTACTTCTTGTCTTTTACCTTTACCTATTTGGAATATTTTATTTATTTTAATTTTATTTATTTGATTTTTTCTTTCTTTTATTTGTTTGTGTTATTTGTGGCCGTGTTTATTTATTTTTTATTGGTGTTTTATTGTGTGTTTATTGTGTGTTTATTGGTGTTTTGTTGTTCATTTATTTATTTTTGTTTGTGTTTTGTTGTGCATTTTTTTATTTGTTTTATTTTTATTTTACCTCTTTTCTTTTTTGTTTCTCAGTTTCTATAGAATTATTCCACTTTATTTACACTTTAGTCTTGATTACCCATATATTTCACTTATGTGGTGAATTCATGTACATTCCTCCAATTAATTTATTGTAATATATTCACCTAGGATTTGATAGTTCATATCTTACATATAAGTGATTTATACTTGCATTTAAACTAATTTTCTCATGCTTTGGATACACATTGTTATTATAATTGTCTATGACATTGATATATAATATCCCAAGCTATGAAAAAAAATAGTTCAATATAACTTACAAGCAATGGTGTTGTAGTACTTCTCCTAGTTCACACCATGAAAATTTCCAACCTAACCAAATACTACCCAAATGTAGAGTAATGAAATCATAAATGAATAGAAATCCATACTAATTAGGACGTGCATCTCCATACTAACAGGTAGGCCTAATTCATGTTTATCTTCTATGCCATCTTATTCTTACTCTATGAGTACATATTCCATATGTAACCTCCTTTTCTAATTTGCCCTACTAGGATAAAGACATTATATATCATGCTTCCATCAGCCCTTTTGGTAAAAACCATTGTGGTAATTATTATAATTGCATTTGGGAAAATCATTTTGTTTCGATCTATTTTTCCTATCGGGGCATGTTTTTATTATAATTATGATTATAACCAGCT
This sequence comes from Torreya grandis, assembly GCA_037957365.1. Classification (NCBI taxonomy): domain Eukaryota; kingdom Viridiplantae; phylum Streptophyta; class Pinopsida; order Cupressales; family Taxaceae; genus Torreya; species Torreya grandis. The sequence continues at coordinate 302,411 of JARHVA010006212.1, forward strand.
TTTTGAAAATTATTATCACTCATTCACCTTACGAGGTTGTGTTTTACTATGGTAATGATTATAACCACCTTTGATAAAATCATTATCACTCTACTACTTTATTTTGGTACCTCACTATGCCACTGATTATAACCAAATTTGGGCAAATCAATATTTATACCCTTGTTTCGTATAGGTTGCATCATTTTCTTATTTTTGAGGGAACATTTATTGACATTTATTCACCATCCACTCTCTCAAGGGGCATCCAAGGCTCATCCATCACCTCCTAGGGCATTAACCAAGGCATTAATTACTTTTTCATTATTTGAGAAGATGTTACTCTGCTTGTGTATTCAAACATCTTCCCAATCATGGGCAAATTATAGATGCCCCATTTTGGCCACAACTATGTTCCAACTAGACTTCAAATTAATTTATACCAAATAATGTAAATTAGGCCTAAGAATCACTTAATGTTCCAATTTCATGTGCAAGTTAGACAGTGTTGTGTTGAATTATGTCGAGGCATTCTTATTTGGTTTATTATCTTATGCATAATAGTAACCTCTCACAGATTCATCTCCAGGCAATTTGTGAACTAGAAAATAAGAGTTGGCCTTTAGACCCATTAAACAAGGCAGTTGAATAATTCCTAAAGTGAAAACATGCTAAGAAATGAAATAACTAAACAAATCAAATTAAATGCTTAAGTGAATTTTCCATGTGAAATTAGTGAAAATGAATTTTGTAAAAAAGAAATTCTAATGAAAATGAGGTCATGATGATGTCATCATCCACAAAGTCAAGAAATTAAAATTATCTCCCCTAAATCCTTAAATTAAGAAATAGAGAGCCATGATTAATAAATAAGATCTTTACCCCAAATATTAATTATTTTTCCCCTCCTTAACTCAACTAGGATTAATCTAAACCTAACCATGATTAACTCTAACCTGATTGAAATTAGCTTAAAGTTAGTTTTGAAGGCTATAAATACAAGACTTCACCCATCTTTAAACAAGCTATTTTAGTGTTATGTTATAATGTAAAAATACCTTCAAAGACCCTCTTTGAAGTGTTATAATGCTTATTTATTGAGAGAAAGCCAAGCTAAAGCCAAAGACAAGACCAACATTGCCAACATGACCAAGAAAGATGATGCAAGAAGCACCATTACCAAAGATTATTTGATCACATGACTAATCACATCCATCTCTGGCCCAAATACAACACTTACTCCCAAGGAAGGTAAATAATGGTTGTCTTGTCTTCTATGGATAATTACTTGTATTATTCTCTTGCTCATTGAGTGTCTAGAATTGAGATGCTAGTTTTATTAGTGTGTTTTTATTTTATTTTGATCATACTAACACAATACTAATATCCCCTCTTGGATTTTTATTGATCACACAATATCACTCTCATTGGGACACACCCCAAAAATCTCTTCTAGCTACTTTTTCGATATTTTACTAACCATTTTTAAGACAATATTTTGAATTAATCTCCAAAAAATTATAGAATTTTGAACTCTAAACTGAGCCACATGGATAGATGATAATAATAACAAATTGGGGTTGATCATTATAATTGACATTGATTCAATGAATCGACAAGGATCTCTGTATTAGAAACATAGTCGAACCATAAACTAGAAATGCATTAAAGATCAAGTTTTTCTTGCTTTTCTTAGGGCCTAACAACTTATTTATTATGTGTCTAACATTTTGATTACATGGTAATGAGAAGTTTAGAGTTAAAAAAATTGCTTATGAAATTTCTTTATATAAAAACACATTTGTTTTTGGTGTGATTGTAGGAATCAACAACGATCACAACAGAATCAACATTGATCATAGGAATTGGCCATAATCCCTACTTGTTGTCAATGATTTATTTGTATATTTATTTTTAAAAAATTTGAGAGTCAAATTCCATGTTTTTATTAAGCTAAATTGTAGGAATACAATATTTACTCAAACACAAATTAATCCACCAAGGTGTTTGCAGGGAACTAGGCCAAGAAAGAAGTTTGGATGTTTTTAAATCAATTTTTTCATTTTGAAAAGTACAAATTATACAAAGGTTAAAAATCATTCAAATTTGGTTAATTTGATTTAAAATTCACTTAAAATTTTGTCTTTTAGCATTTTTACAATATTTTACAAGTGAAAACACAGTTAAGGGGCCAAAAATTTCAAACACATTTTAATTTGGTATTAGCAAAAATGACTCACATCTTTAGTTATAGCTCTTAAGAGATTTTTCAATTGTTATTTTTTCTTTAGACTAGTTTCAAATTAATTACATTAGATTATTTCAATTTTAGAAAACATAAACTCTAGCGTGTATGCTCTTCCCCCATCCCTTTTAAGGAACTAAGGTGACCAAAAGTGCTTAGTTTATTTCCCTTATTTAAAAAGTCTGTAGGAAAAAAAGTCATGTATGCTCTCCCCATGCTCCAAGTGACTTAGGTGATTCAAAAGTGACCTCTAAAGTCTTTCTAGTTTTTGTTTATTCATTTTTTATGAAATTGGCTTGTGGGTGGGAGTTCATATCCCCCACACAAGTTCTTTAGGGGTGATTTGACTAGGGGTTTCATCTACCAACATCTTATCGACCCCACTTCTTGATAGGGTATACAAATTGGATATACGATTGGTTGGGATAGTAGTGAGTGTTTACCCTGACCATCCCACCAAGCATGCCATTATCAATAGGATTCCAAGAGGGGAGATTAGAATTGTGTTATTATGATCTAAATAAAACAAAAACATATTGATAAAAATAACACCTCAAGTCTAGACACTCAAGGAATAAGAGAGCACTATAAGTAACTATCAATTAAAGAAAAAATAACTATTATTTACATTCTTTGAGAGCAAGAGTTTTATGATGGCCATGGATGGATTTGATCGATCGTTTGATCAAAGAATATTTAACAATGGTGACTCTGGCATAATCTTTCCTTGTCACCTTGGAAATGTTGGGCTTGGCTTCAGTTTGGTTCTCTATTAACAAATGAGCAGTATAACACTCCAAAGAGGGTCTTTGAAGGTATTTTTTCATCAAAATTTTACCCTTTGGAAGGTAGTTTAATCCTTATAAATTTGATGTAACAGATAAAAACCTCAAGTTTGTGGGTACCCTATCTGATATGTGAATCTCTGCGTTAAAAGGCTAACTCCCCTTGATAAATCAATTAGGCTCAAAAACTAATCTACCAATTGCTAAGAAAATGGAGCGAAACCTAGCCTAATGGAGGTGATGCACCAAATATGATTTTACCACTACCAACTATATGTAATTGCACTTCAAAGTTTAGACTAACTTGTGCATGACACTAATCCAATCTACCTCTCTACATTAATGTTTCTCATGAAGGTTGTGAAGAGTGTTTGAGATAGGAATACTAGTCAAGAGGTCATGACATGACACTATTGAAAATACTACTCAATAAACACTTAAACCTTACTTTGAAATGTCAAGATACCTACAAGAAGGATTACAAACTAAACATGAATGCTAAACAAGGACAAGCATGCCAAAAAAGTAAGACTGCCACTTATCAAGATCAACTAATAAAGAATGCATATTAAAACTAGTATATAGAGAAGGTAAAATCAGACTATTCTCATTGATAAAATGCTATAAATGGATAAGGCTTCACCACACCTGTAATGAAGATACAAACCTAGCCTATCAAAGTTGAATATATAGAGAAAGTGAGAGATAGGTGTAAGAAAGAGAAGGAGAAAAGTGTCCAAAAGGAGTTAAAATAAGAATAAGGTATGAAACTTCTCCATTAGGTCCTCAAAGACAAGTTTTAGTATTTTTTAAAATGCTCTTCTGCTCCATGTGGCGTGGAAGTTTCAAACCTTACTTGACCCCTTGCCTAGCTTTCCAAAACTGCCCTTTGCTTTGGCTTTTGGAAGTATAAATGGCCTTATTTATGGTTAGGTAATGTTTAGTTACATACTTTCTCTACTCTTAAACCTTTCAACTAATCTCTGAAATTTTTCGTTGACACATCACTTCATTTTCTTGATAGGTGTCTATAAATCTCTTTGTCTCACCAAGTCAATTTTGATTACAAGTGTAAAAACTTGAGTTCATCTTCTCCAATTTAGAATATCATCATGGATGGCCTATTCACATCATATCATACTTATAAAAACTCATTTTGAAGTCTCAAACTACCCCAATTACTCATTTTATACCAAAAGGCCTCATTTAGCCTCATTTTTGATAGCCCTAAAAACATGTAAATCTCATTATGTAGAAGAATGTACATATATTATTGAGAAAATAAGAACATATTTGAATATCTAGTATGTATTTACATCTTCATGCTAAATATTAGGTCCTGAATCTGAGTGTCAGTGTCCTTTTTCTGCCATTCTCTCTCCTTAATTAGGCCTCAATTAGGCCTCCTTGCCTAGAAACTAGGTTTTAGATCTAAATCACTTCTACACATGTAAAACTTATGGGAATTATGTGATTAACTTTATCCCTACTAATTCCAACCTCCATGCCAATTTTTATCCCCTAAGACCCTATATAGATAGGTCAACCATGAAATGGTCAAAACCCCTAGTTTAGGTGCTTGAGCAAGCATGGGAGACAATTTGAGAGTTTAGAAAGAATTTTACAGGATATAAGGCTTTGAAATAGTTTATTGAGGACTGAAATACCCTTATTCAACTCAAACCACTGAGGATAGGTCTCTTGATGTATTTTCTAAGCATGTATATAGGTCATTTAGCTTACAAAACCATGCATTCTCACCTTCTTGATTAAGTAGCTAGCTTGAAAGAATTATATATCATCTTGAGGGATATACAAAAGTATTTGGATGATGGTATAAGATTTTATAATTCTCACTTGACCTCTTCACTTGATTTGGGATCCACTTCCTACTCTACACCTTCATTAACACACTTATAGTTGTGTATCTACCCTATTCCATATAGTATTTTACCTATTCATGCCATCAAATACCCTGATCAGGTGGTCATGAAAATTTTGAGTGTCATTCAAGTAATTTATAGTCTAAAACCATGCATTTTAATAAATTTTAAAGCATGTTTATCATATCAGGTCATTATAGCCTTCTAAGTAACTTATTAAATTTAAAACAAGAATTTCTAATTATTAAATTTATATCATTCGTTGTATATATATAATGAATGAGCACAATTACATAATCATATTAAGTGAGAAAACTATGTATGGTTTGATTTCTCTACTTGAAGTATTATATACATAGATAACAATCATTAATCAATAGAGTAATTGGGTCAATGTAACCAATTACACTTATCTAATTTCTATAGAGTTATATGCCTCACAAACATACCTAAAGTTTCAAGCTATAGTGAACACTGAAATATAGTGTTATACACATCATCCAGATTCGACATTATATATATGAAACTTTCAAAGATAAGTAAAAATAATCATATAATCATAAGCATATATTTCTTTCAAGAATAATCAACATTATATAAAAACATAAACGGTCACTTTGGATATATTTCTTTTAATTAAATTGGATGAACCAAATATTGTTGATGAAAGTTGGTTAACAAATTTGGTTTTCGCAATGTGCAATCGATTTTGTAAAACATTATATATTGTGTATATGTTGATTGAAGTTTTTTGTTTTTGTCCTAGATCTTATTTTCTGAGCGGTACATTTAAATTATAGTCGTTATTAATTCATTCAAAATGCATCTTTTCAACTATACACATTATATTCTAAATTAAAGATAAATATATTAAGATTAATATATTGTTACCAATTTTTAAATAAATATATTAAAGATATTTATAATAATATATTAATTATTTTTATTTATTTATATTAACTTTTTAATGATTAAATTTATACAATATTATTTATATATTTTCAAAAAAATTAAACGTATAAGTTATGTCAGAAAAGATGTAATTTTTTGTTTTTAATAACATAGCATTTTGTAAAGTAAAAAAGTGAAAATTTGTATTCAAATATCATTTGAAATTTGTGATCCTTGACCTTATCTCATTATTTACGTATGAAGCGTTAATAAACAATAGTTTGATATATTTGTTGGAGGTGATAGTTGAAAATATGGTGGTGCATTCCTTCATATGATATGGCAATGAGTTATGTAGGGAGGAGACGTTTCATTTTATAAAGAATTTGAGTAGTAACAAATTCACAGGGAAGAGGAAAACCATACAAAACATGAAAATGATAAAATATTTCAAATAAAATTCAGCAATGATAGTGATGGAAAATGATAAAGTATTTCAAGGGATAGATTCAAAGAACTCTGTACTAATATATGTACAAAGTTTAGTGATATGTCACATATGTTAATACAATGTGTAGTTTTCACCAAACTATCTAAGTTATCCAATACATGATTGAAATATATATCATCTAAATGGAATCACATGTCAAATATTGAATAACTCTTTTACAAATATAGAGAATTCATCAAATATCAATTTAAACATATTTAAAATTAATTAAACAGATTTTTTATTTTTTTTAACTGTTTTAACTATATAGAACCAAATTAAATAAATCTAAAATAAATTAAACTAAAAATTAAAAAAACTTCCTCACTGAATGATGATGCATTTCTAAACTTATCAAATTCATATAGATAATTTGAACATATAAAATATGCTTCTTATATTCTTGGAACGTATTGATTAATGTTTTGAAATAATTCGTAACTTTGTTTATGTAAGTTCAATCTAATAATACTTTACATAGGTGTCTTTATTGAAAGTGTAGATGCGAGTAGATAGAAACAAATATTAACTTTAAACTTTTAGAAAATATAATATTTGAGAATTTGAAAACATTAGCAATAGATAGTGGAAATAAATAATAAAATTTATTTATATTCATTTGGGGACGGGGGCGGAGGGGGACGAGGGGGAGGACGGGGACGGGCGGTGGTTTCTTCACTTTTTTAACTATAAAAAATTATAAAATTTTATTTTAGGGTTAATTGTATATCTGATAATATGGTCCAAAGTATTTGGTGTAGAGTATTGTCAAACATTTTAATGCTATGTTCTAATTTGTAAATTCTATCCATATTTGATAATATAAAATAGTTATCTACTAACAATTTTAAATTATTTATTTTATACTTAAATTTGAATTAAAAATAATTATTTTGCTTTATTGTTTGTTATATGAGAAAGTCTTTTTTGATAATTTTTTCTATATTCTTGAATATATTTATGATAGAAGTAAATGAGCTCAGTTATGTTCCAGTAGGGAGAGTTGAGAGTTGTTAAGAGGATAAATATTATATTATTAGGTTGTCTAGAATCCTCTACCGTCATTGATTCCTCCATTTGCAAATAGTTTGTTATGGTATATTTAGTAAATTGTTGTATATATATTCAGTTTTGTTTTCATAAAAAAAGATACAGTCAATGGAGACACATAGCAAGAGGAAGCTCGGTTGGAAGAGCTCGCCATTGAAAGCTCACTATAGAATAAAAGCTTAAAAGGTGTAAGGTCATGTATTCCAGCAGTCAGTCATCCACAATGAATATAAGGAGCTATCAAAACTACGTGAAGCATTATAGATGTGCGGAAGATCGTCATATGTCAAACTTAAAAGAAAGTATCGAGACTGTTGAAAGCAAGCAAGGAGACTCGCAAGCCATAAAAATTCATCAAGACACTCAAGAAAGCTCCGATTTCTATTTCTCTTTGCTCGAAGCTCTACAAGATATTGGAAATCTTCAATTCGATGAGCTCATTCGACAAGATCTTCTGGAGTATTTCCTGTTCGATGTATGCTACCAATCCAAGAAAATTCAAGAAAAAATTGAAGCTAGATATGACATTGATACTAAAGACGAGACTAAACATCCTAGGAAACATCACCGTCTTTCAGCATGTCAATATTTTAATCATCTCTGAACTTGATTCTCTCATCAGTAAGACTTGTAACTCTCTTTTATAATAATAAAATAAAATTTGCTTTTCTTTTCAATGTCTACTCCAAAGTTACTTCAATCAGATGCCCAACTTCTTAAAGGGCCAAATTATGCTACGTGGAAAATGAAGATGCGCATGATCCTTCTGTTCAAAGGACTCTGGGGAATTATGACAAGAAATGAGCAAGCTCCAATGGATTCTAATGAATGTGAAAAGTATGATAAGGCTACTACCAAAGCCTTGATGCTTATCATGTTAAGCATCACTAACGATGCCCAACCACATATCAGGGATGTTGATGATCCAAAGGTAGCATGGGATAAGTTAGCGACCATATATGAGGCAAATAATAAGATGAAGATCCTCCATTTACAATCAAAACTTCACACAATTACCATGGAGTCTAATGAAAAATTTGAGGAATTATTATGTCAAGTGGATGAAATATAGACAAAGTTACTAGCACTCGATGATAAGGTAGAAGATGATCTTTTGGTCTAGATTACCTTGAGAGCACTACCTTTCAAATTCAAAGTGTTCATCATGACACTAAATGTCACCAAATAATTAGTATCATTCAAAGAGCTCATGAACCTATTATAGCAAGAAGAAGTTATCAACTCAGTCTAAAATGTATTTTGAAGATAAAGCTCTTATCTCAAAGAGGTAACAATGTCAAAAGTTTTGTAAAGGGATTTTAGAGAAGCAACCATAGAAATAATAGTAGTAATAATAGTCTCGACATCAAAAATCTTAGAAGTTGAAGAGACGGTGTCATATCTATCGAACCAATACTCACAACATAGACAACTACTAATATAATATCCAAAAACAAGGGTCTACAAGAACATCAGGGTGAGATGATTCTCAAAAAGTGAAAAGACATCCCCATCAATGGAAGTAGAAAGGACATCTCTCTACTCAACAAGATGATATATCTGAAAAAGAAATATTTGATGAAGACAAGAACTTGGTACTAGTTTCCTAGACCTCACAGCCCACAAAGAATACTTGGTTGATCAATTATGGTGTTACCAAACATATGCCAGGTGATAAGAAGCTATTTCATTCGTTGTCAAACCAACCCATTGGAGATCAGGTTAGGATCACAGATGATAAAGAGTATGTTGTAGAAGGAATAAGACAAGTTACCATTCCTCTCAAAATGTGAAAATGTATACTAACAAAGGTACTATATGTTCTTGGTTTGATGTCTAATCTCTTATCAGTTAGCCAATTGCTGAATGACCATCTGAAGGTGGAATTTCTTGTCAAAAATGGCATCAAAACATGCCTGATATCAAGAAAAGGTAAAGTTCTTGCTAAAGCTTTTTTTAAAGATAGATTATTTACTCTAGATGTTGTTTCATCTTCTGCAGTAGAATTATCTACCTCAATGGTAGAATCCACTACCCTCTAACACTACCGATATGGTCATTTATCTACAAGTTCATTATATGAGTTAAGTACTAAAGGGATGGTATGTGGACTTCCCAAGCTGCCCAGTTCCTTGCCTGTTTGCCTTGGTTGCCTTATAAGTAAACAACATAGGGATCCATTCAAAGGAAGCTCATTTCATTCTAAGAAATTATTGGAGGTTGTTCACACTGATCTATGTGGTTGACCACTTGATTCATTCTCAAGATACAAGTACTTCTAGCTGAATATATAGAGAAAGTGAGAGAAGAATGAGAGAAAGGCATAAGAGAGAGAGGGATACAAGTGTCTAAAAGGAGTTAAAATAAGAAGGTATGAAAATTATCCATTAGGGCTTCAAATACAAGTGTTAGTATTTTTAAAGATTCTCTTCTACTCAATGTGGCATGGAAGTTTCAAACCTTACTTAACACCTTGCCTAGCTTTCCAAAACTGCCCTTTGCCTTGGCTTGTGGAAGGACAAGTGGCCTTATTTATGGCTAGGTGTCTAGAAGTCTCTTTGCCTCACTAGGCCAATTTTTCTTACAAGTGTAAAAACTTGATTTCATCTTCTCCAATTTAGAATCTCATCATGGATGGCCTATTAAAATCATATTAGACCTATAAAAACTCATTTAGAAGTCTCAAACTACCCCAATAACTCATTTTTCACTAAAAGGCATCATTTAGCCTCATTCTTGGTTGCCCTAAAAATATGTAAACCTCACTGTGTAGAATAATGTACAGATATTATTGAGAAAATAATTATATATTTAAATATCCAATATAAATTTATGTTTTCATTCTAAATTTCAAGTCCCGAATCTAAGTGTGAGTGTCCTTTTTTGCCATTCCCTCTCCTTAATTATGCCTCAATTAAGCATCCTTGTCTAAAAACTAGGTTTTGGATCTAAATCACTTCCACACATGTGAAAATTATGATAATTATTTTATTAACTTTATCTCTACTAAGTCCAACCTCCATGTCAATTTTTATTCCTTCAGACCCTATACATATAGGTCAACCATGAAATCGTCAAAAACCCTAGTCTAGGTGCTTGAGCAACCATGGGAGACAATTTGAGAGTTTGGAAAGAATTTTGTAGGATCTAAGGATTGAAAACATTTTATTAATGCCTTTTAAACCCTTATTCAACTCAAACCACTGAGGATATGTCTCTTGATGTATTTTCGAAGCCTACATATAGGCCATTTGGCTTGCAAAACCATTCATTCTCACCTTCTTGATTAAGTAGCTAACTTGTAGGGGTTATATATCATCTTGAGGGATCTAGAGAAGTATTTGGATGATGGTATAATATTTTTTAATTCACACTTGACCTTTTCAATTTATTTAGGAAACACTCCCTACTCTTCACCTTCATAAACACACTTACTATTGTGTATTCTTCCCTATTTTATATAGTATTTTACCTGTTCATGCCAACAAATACCCTAATTAGGTGCTCATGAAAATTTTGAGAGTAATTAAAGTCATTTATAGTATAAAACCATTCATTTTAATGAATTTTAAAGCATGTTTATCATATTGGGTCATTATATCCTTCTAGGCAACTTAGGAGTGCTTAAGGGTCTTAACAATGATTCATATCATACAATCCACCAACCTAAGAACCAACTCCCAAAGAAGAAGTATAAAATCCTCTCTAACACCCCCAAAATTATTTTTATACCATTCAAAACTTCATGGAATACCTAAGTAAAATTTGGTGGCTTCTTAGGTTATCATATTACATGTTTGTGCAATCAAGAAAAGTTGAGGTCTGTAGATGTTATTTTTGAGTTTGGTTATGCCTCTAAACACTTTAAGTAGGTCAATGACAACCACATTGAATTATTTACATATTTATCCAACCCTTTATATATCTAAAACCCTACTTTATATTTCAATTGTTTAGGCTAGGGTTCTCACATTACCACTATTACTTACCCTAGTTGTATATGTTGGCCTCTTCTTGAATTGTTGGAAGGTTTGAAAACATTATGAGGTGTTCCAATGAAATATATTTTAGGGTATAAATTCCTTCTCAGGTGGTTATTTCATCATTTTACCCTCATCAAACAAATTTTATTCACCAAACTATTCATACATTGGGTTTTATCTATGGCTTAGACTCAATAGGCCTAAACAAGCCTCTTAACCCTGATTTCCCTTTTCTGCGAACTAAGGGGATCACATTCAGTCACATTAGCACAAAGGAAACTTCATCATATAAATTTATTCTTATTCAAACCTTTTACCTTTTAATTCACCCTTATTCATTTTTTTCATGAACCTTCCCTAAGTGAAAGTCAACCCACCATCTTACCTTTTTGATCATATATTTATTTCTTAAGTCAGCTCTTTGTTTTGAAATTTTATCCACTTGTCTTCATATGTGGTGCAAATTTTTTGTAGAATGGAACAATTAAGATTGAACTCTTTTCAAAGTTCAAGAGTTCAACGGTTCAATGTTTCTCAAAAGTCATGAACTGCTGGTCCCTTTGTGTAACTCAATTCGTATCTTTAAACCTTCACATTGAACCTCATTTCAAGAGTTCAAAGGTTCAATAGTTCAAAGGTTCAACATTTTTTGACTTTAGTCCCACCTTTCCCTAAGTATTTTAAGTCAAAATTTGCAAGAAAAGAAGTAAATCATTTAGAGGGAAATATATGTGGAACATTTTATGAAATGGAAAGTTCTAATTTTGAAAGGTTATGAGTAATCATTACACATTAAGGTCGTGTGTGAAAACTACTTAAAATTAATGCATCTATCAGAATTTGCATCCTATCAAGCAAGTTTAGCATAAGTTAATTGATCTAGTAATTATTTGACTTAATTTCATGTTTTTATCAAGAAAGGACAAGCCATTTTAAAGAGTAAACACACAAGTTCGTGCAAAGGAGAGCAGTGCTAGAGGTATAAGATTTTTATTACACAGTTTCAAAGTAATTTTTGATCCATTGAAGGTGAGTTTGACTTTTCCTATAAGCTAATTCCATTACTTTATTGGAAAGGAGAATCATTTTGATTTTTTTTATTATTTAAGAAGTTCAAAGCATTTTTCATTATATCCTCCAATCTGTAGCCATGAAATCTGCTTATCTTGGTTACAAACATGGTCCTGGTCTTGTTTATTCTCTTCCTAAATTAGGGGATACTTCTCTCGCTCAATATGATTTAGAGGATTTTAAGGTGAGGGTTAAAAATCCTATATTAACTCCTATGATAGATAAAATAGTGGAAAGTAGTTTAGTCTAAGCTACAACATTTCCCATGGTAGTACAATGCCCTGAATTAGTTCTAAAATGTATGAGTGGATATGACCCCCAAAATAGGTGTATCAAAAACATGGATGGTAATGTGTTACTACCTGTCAATAGACAAACCCTAATGGTTGTGATGAAAAATTTTCCCAAGAAGCCATATTTTGATCTTAATATAACTTCCTCTTATGGTCATTTTTCATTAAATAAAGTAAACTACAGGAGCATAATTGTGAGAAATTGGTTACTAAAATTTCAAAAAGGAGGTTCAAGACTGCCCAGACCACTAACAAGAGATCACATGATACCGGAAGTAAAGTATATTGTGTTGTTGCTACAGAAGCTAAAGGGTAACTCCCAGGCATTTTATTGGGAGAATTGGATGTACATCTTCATATATGTGATACTCTAAGGAGAATAATATTTCGATTGGGCAGAAATCATAGCCGAATGTTTGCATTTGGGTCTAAATAATTATTTAGGAAATAAGGATTTTTATATGTCTTCATATCTCTTTTACTGCTTAACATCTACAAGAGAATGGAGAGGGTTGCCTCATGCATCCTTAGTTAAAGACAACAAAATTTATGATTATTACCCACATTTACAAAGGTAAATTTGTTATGAAAAATATGGAAGGGTTAATGATGTTTTTATTGGTAGGATGACTTATGAATTAACAAGCAATGTTAGTAAAAGAATGTTTGATGAAGCCATGTAGTTGATCAGTATTTATGGTAGTTTTTTCATTTAGTTTTCCAAATTTACTTATATCAGAGTTGGTGGTTTTGACGATGAACCAGTGAAGCTACCCAGATATGTTTTTAACCACTTTATATTGGTAGAAGTTTGCAGGCAGCTAGCCCATGTAGATAAGAAATTTCCAATAAAAAAAGAATCTAGTATATCTTTTCCAGTTAAACTGGGACACTATTCATGCCAGTCAATTTTTAACACCTTAAATTTAGAGGTGGACCTAAAAAAGTTTAATCTTCAGTACTATAATGCCAGACCCCATTTTGACATCAAAGGTTTTGCTAGGGACAATCTAGATTTTGGAATGGGATTTTCATCTGTTCCCCAAATTGAAGACTATTGGGAGTATTGTCCAGATAAATTTGAAGTTAGAAGAAATATTTGGTGTAGGTTCTCCTTGGGGAAAATAGTTACACTCAATCTGAGTATGAATATCTCTTAAATAATTGATGATGAAGATTAGGTGGTTGATCCTCTTTTTGAACATGTAAAATAGCTACCTATTCCAAAACTTGAATGGAATAAAGATGAAGAGGATTGGATTGAATTGAATTCAAAACTCTCCCAATGATAAGGATAAATAATAAACGGTTAAGGGGTTGTAGACTGAAGGAGGTTCAAAATGAAGATTCTCGGTGATGTGCACCATTTAGAAGCTCCACCAAAAAGATATTCAGCCATGCCCGAAAGGATGAAAACGATAAGAGGGAGTTGAAACAAACTTTACAATCAATGGTAGAGTATATTGAGCCCATTCATAATCCAAATCCACAACCTATTTCTCAAATACCTCTATCTTTTGACCCAAAATCTCCAATCAACCAGAAAATGCTAGATCAGATACATATGAACAAAATGGTGACTAGAGTGTTTGATGATTGGTTAGATGGTATGATCTAGAAAGGTATAGAATAAATTAATGAATTGAAAAATATATATGATGAAACTATGGCTACTATCAAGGATTTGAAAACATAGAATGCTTCCTAGGTAAAAGATGAAGGGAAATGGATTGATGTGATGAATCAAATTGATGAAGTTTAGAAATATGGGGTAACAAAGTTTTTATCAGAAAAAAAATTAACAAGTCTGAATGATGATACATTGTATGTAAGTAGCAGAAACATCGAATGGATAAAATTAGTATCTCATCAAGGGTGAATTGAATTTTAAAAAATGATTAAAGAAATTACTAGGTTTACCCAGTCTTTGTAGCATGATTTGGAATGCATTGATGTGAAATATATAAAAGATGATGGGGAGCTAGAGAAGAATATCAATACTGTGGTTTAATCCTTCAGAGATAAAATTAGTTTTGTTAAATAAAATTACAACCTATTAACTGAAGATTTCTCTCAAATATCAAAGGTAGAATCACTTATTCACTTTTGTGTCGATGCACTCCTGGAGCACGTGGAGAAAGTGGAAAAAATTTGAAGAGAGAAAGATGTTTGGAAAGCAAGGGTTAGACACACTGGCATTCCTAACTTCTCAAAAATTTAGGAATTTGTTACCACATTTTAGGAATGGAAGGTGCAATGTGTCTCCCAAGCCGAACAAAGAATTTCTAGAGATTCTAATCCACTGTCCTAGTCATGACCTTGCTTTCATAATTTATTTGTTCAGTTATTTAGTTGAAATTATGTTAAAAAAAAATTTCTTTCAATGAACTTATATGAAATTAGATCCCTTATGGGTCAGATTTTGTTTTAAACTCTGGGTTTAAAAGAATGGTTAATTAGGGTAACTATATATATATATATATATATATATATATATATATATATATATATATATATATATATATATATATATATATATATATATATATATATATATATATATATATATGTTTTTAGTTGTTAAAACTGATATATGAAACATTAAGGAGAAGATACAAAGAATTTTGGAGCTGAAATTTTGTTGTTTTAAAATATATATGATATTTGTCTGAAACATTTTTCATCTATGAATAAAAAAGAGAAATGATTGTTACACTCTTAAATATGTGTGTTTAAGTTAATTGAAATCAGGTTTCTGTGCAAACTCTTCTTTCATGTGGTAATTGTTCTTTGTTTGGATAACTCATCATATATGTTTTATTATTTATTGGTTCAACAATATACATATTTATATATTTGATAATTTTTGAAGATGGAATCTATGTATTCTATCATCAAAAGATGTTTTAAAGAAGAAATATATCACATTCATAGCATGATGATGTATGGATGTTAGTTTGCCTTTAATGCATTCAAGTTAAAAGTGTATCTAAATAATTAGAATAATTTGAATTCATTAAAGATATTAAAGGGAGATGTACCTTAATTCAGAGGAGAAATATTCCTGATACTTCACCCATTTATTGTTTAACTTATTTGTTCATGAAAGAAAGGGGTATAGAGTCAGAATAAAACATTTTTAGATTAGGACAAATCTTTTAGCCAATAATTTTTGGTGACTCTGTTGAAGATTTAAGTCATGTTTTAGAAGATTAGTCACCTTAATATGAAGCAATGGTGGTGCTTCCACATGAAAATATAATTCATGTTCTACAAACTAATCTTGGTTTCCAAGATGAGTAGGAAGATATAATTGGTCAGTTAAATATTCTTGCATGGTGCACTCATCAGAATGTTGATGATTATAGAAGGGCAAGCTGAGTATTAGAAAAGGAAGAAGAAATGGCCGATAATTTGATATTGTTATTGCTCAGGGAAAGAAGGAGGTAAGCAAAAAATGCAGTAAGAGATCAAGCCCTTGAAGTGTGAAGAGATCATGAACAACATATAAACTAATAGCTAATTATCCAGTTACAATATCATAAGTTGGATTCTAGAAGATACATAAGGTCTTTGAGAAAAGAGGGAGTTGAGGATCTTACTTTTTAAATGCTACAAAGCTTAAATTTTCCTTACATTCCTACCTGTATTAGAATAACCATAAGTAAACCCCCTAGCCCTCCTAAACCCTCTACATCCACTAGCTATCAAGCCGTAACTCTTTTTGGTACTGTCATTCCTTCTACTATAAGCTTTTATACCAATGGCTCAACCTTGGGGAGCAGTTATAGGACCTCTAAATTTAGGGGATAACTTGAATCCTCTGCCTAAAAATGCAAGTGAAAACTTACCTAAATTTAATGGAGATGGAATATAATCACCAAATGAGCATTTGAGTGCCTTTGTTGTGATGTGTAGTGTGTTAGGTGTGTAACATCAAGATGTAGCCATAAGGCTTTTTGTCCAAAATCTAACTGATACTACAACACAATGGTTCTATCATTTGTCTGACTCTTCAATTACAAACTGGAATGATATGAAAATTGCATTTGAAATTAAATTCAAAAGTGCAAAAGATGAACATTACCTTCTTGCTCAATTGACTCAGCTCAAGAAAGAAATTCACGAGCCCAGGAGGGAATTTATAGCCAAATTTAATAGAATTGTGAAAAAAATCCTAAATGCTAAGAGGCCAACTCCTAAGAATTAGAAATATTTATTTATCAATTCTATGCCCCTTGATATTAGTTTTCATCTTAGAAGAGGTGCAGTTGTCAATTTAGCGATCGCACAAACTTTGGTAGTTGGGTTAGAAGATGATCTTCTTATGGCTAGAAAATGGAAGAGAGAAGTTCAAGTACCTAATGCTCATCCCTCATCCTCTATAGATCTTGTAGTTCAAAGGCTAGTTAATGATATGATCACTTTGAAAAGATAGATGCCTAAGTCTAGTACTTCATTTCAAAAACCATATCAATATATTGGTAGGAGTAATTTTAGTCAATAGGTAAATACTAGTAGGACATTGCCACTTACATCAACACAACCAAGGTTAACTATTGAAACTCTTCTTGGAAGAGGGAATATGTTTGCCTTTAATTTGACTACTAATCATGATGGAAATTCTTATCTAAAGATGCTTATATATGATCAAATGGTTGCTACTCAAGATGTATTGGGAGAGATTACTAAAGAAGATGAGGAACTTGGTGAATTTGAAATACACTTCCTAGAATATGAATTAGATTCAGAAAGAGGAGGTGAAATATTGGTTACTCTTGAAAATCCTTCATGTGCTATACTTACTAGAAGTTAGAAGAATATGAGATTTTCTAAT
This sequence comes from Torreya grandis, assembly GCA_037957365.1. Classification (NCBI taxonomy): domain Eukaryota; kingdom Viridiplantae; phylum Streptophyta; class Pinopsida; order Cupressales; family Taxaceae; genus Torreya; species Torreya grandis. The sequence continues at coordinate 319,918 of JARHVA010006212.1, forward strand.
ACTCAAGAAGTGCCTGTTAAAGGTAAGAAACCTCTAATTAGAACCTCCGATGTTAATTTGAAGACCCAAAAATTAAATTATTACATAGAAATGATCATGAGACTTCTTTTGATATTTTATAATTTTGTAAGTCTATAAAGATTGAAATATCCCCTACTGAATACCTCAAGTTAAAACCCAAAGAACTTGATTAATTGGTTAAATATGTCAAAGGTGGTCCTACACAAATTGAACCCAAAAGTCAAATAAATATTAATTTTGAGTCTCCCATTGCCCAATTATTTGCTTCTCCACCTAAATCACCCATGCATAGTCCTAAAATGGCCCTCAATGTATGTATTGATACCTCTTATATGCCTAATATGAAGCCCAACCCATTTTATATTTCTTTATTCATAAATGGCCATAAACTCAGTAATTATATAATAGACTCAGGTGATTTTAATAATATTATGCCTTATTCTATATCCAAATCCCTAGGCATATCCCTTAAAAAAACATTTAGTAGGTGTTACTCCATGGATGGCAAGTAGATTTCTTTGCTTAGACAAATTACAGATGCATGGGTTGCTCTTACAGCCTATCCTGATAAAAGAGTGAAGTTGACTATTTTGGTAGTGGATATTATTGATAGTTATGGGATGTTGTTGAGTAGGAATTTTTACAAAGATTTAGGTGTGCAGATTAAATTGTATTGGTCAGAAGCTAAAACTCTAGTAGGAAAGTAGAAAGTTAAACTAGAACCTGAACCTAAATGCATATTTACTTTATACCCTTCTGATGATCCTAAGTCTCATATTATATTTGAAGAATGTGAATTTGGTAACTATTTTATCTCTTATGAAGACATGAAGGAAGAATCCATCCCAAAGCTTATTCATTCTGATGACTATGGGCCATGAAATTCGATGGTAGTTGTGCTACCATTGGTTCAAGAGCAGGGGTTATTTTGATCTCACCTGAAGGTAAAATTTTTCCTTACTCTTTCAAGTTAGAATTTAAAAACACTAATAACACTACAGAGTATGAGGCTCTATTGGTTGGATTAAATGAAGCCAAAGGAAAAGGTATAAAGATAATTAGAGCAAAAGGAGATGCTGAATTAATTGTTAAATAGGTGAGAGGCATTTTTTTAGTTAAAAATGAAAGATTGAGACATTATAGGAACAGATTTTGGGATGAGATAGAATATTTTTATGCCTTTTCTATTGAGGCAATTCCCAAAGATCTAAACACACGAGCAAATTCTCTAGCATTATCAGCTTCTCTTCTTCTCCCACACCCTGATTTCAAAAAAGATTCATATAGAATAGAACTATTCTTCCATCCTAATGTCCTAGATAATGCTGAAAATTGGCAAGTTTTTGAGAATGATAGGCAGATCAAATTTTTTTTGGAGAATGCTTAGATGTTCTTAGGGACTTATTTTGAAGGTTCTGAAGTAGAATGTATATAATTTAGTCCTGATCTAGGGATTATTTCAAAGGATGGTGTAATTTAGTTAAAGGGAAACAAAATCCTCAAAGGATTGGTCTCTCTAGAACATTTGTTCACTTGACAAGATGAATATACCAAAGGAAAACTTGTTCAAAATCCTGACAAATTGGGGGATTATGAGAAGATAAACATTGGACGTAAAATTGATCCTAAATGGATTTCTATTGGTAGGTGTTATTTTTTAAAGGACAAAAACAAATTGATTAATCTATTGATTATGTATAATGATGTCTTTTCTTGGTGCTATGATGACCTAAAGCATTTTAGGAGTGGGAAATTTTAGCATCAGATTCCTTTAAAAATAAATGCAAGTCCATTCAGGCAAAAATTGAGAAACTATAACCTAGAGGTTGTTGAGGCCATCTTTAAGGAGATTGACAAAATATTGAAGGCTAAGATTATTTATATGATTCATCACTCCACCTTGGTGGCAAACATTTTCCCAGCATGCAAAAAGAATGGAGAAATCAGAATCTATCATTGTCGCGGTATGATTCTTTAGTTATCTAGACATTTTGTTTTTAAAGATCAACTACACTCTTACATTGAAAAAATTTAATGAGAGATAGTAAACATTGAAATAGACATATTATTGAAGTGATGTATTGATAAAAATAATTTTTATTATACATATACCCAAAAAATTATGTGTTACCAACACTTCTTCCATTTGTGTTTAAAAAAAAAAAGATCAAATCATACAAACTTATGGAAAATGGTGATTTAAGTAAACTCTATCAAGGCTATCGACAACCGGATAGAAGTAGTGTAATGCTTAGATTACAATTAGGGGTATCTTTGTTAAAGATATGGATTCATGGATGATAGTAGATAAATGCCCAAGCTTCCCTTGCTATTGTTATAAAGTTAAGAAATCAAAATTAAACATACAATATATATCTAGATGTATATCAAAACTCACATAACAAGGGATGAATTATACATAATCAAACATAGATCCTAGAAATGAAAAGGTTTACTATGTTGTGTGAGGGGCTTGAAGTCTCTTTCAGTTATTTGGTTTATTTATTCTTTTCTTATAAGGTTTGAAATTATGTTATAGTGCATTAACTGAGATTTTGGTTCTTAAATATTTAAGATTATTTAGCCATTGAATCACCATTTGTTGTGACCTAACACACCCCATTTTATATTTTTCAAATAGGGACCCACTTTTATACTCAAAAAATTTCTTCAAAAGGCAAGACCTAAAAACATGATCCATAATTCAGAGAACCTTATAGTAAAAACATATTTTTATCCAAAATGCTAAGGTTAAAAGGTTACTTAGGGTATTATATTATTTTAGTAAGAGTCAAAACTAATTATGGATATATTATTTATGAAAACATTTAGTTTTGAAATGATCCTTTTTAGATTTGGATGACTAATGGACTAACGTGTTAAGTTCTAGTTTATTCTTTGGTTGGTTTTATCTTAAACAAGATACTGTGTTTGGATTTTCTTTTTTCCATTTCATCTTTGGGACATCTCTAGGCTCATCTGATCACACCACATGACCTTTATTTTCTCTTCCACAACATTTGGTGATATAACAAGTCAAAAGGTTATTTGAGAAAGAAGATCATTGAGATCTGGCCAAGTGTCTTCATCGCATTCACCTAAAGCCCAAAAAATGAGCATAAGTCATGAAGTTACTTGGGCAAATGATTTATTGGGATGATGCCACATGGCATCATCTTTATTACCTATATTTTGAAATGAGCAACATACAAATCAAGATTTTAATAATCCTTTGGAGTATCAATACTGTTAAAATTAGCTACATGATCTAATGAATCTAATATAAAGCATGAACAAGAGATAAAATAGTAACAATAATAAACAATAATTGTATATCCAAGATAATAAATGAAATGAATAAATAACTTAAATAGAATGAATTACTTTGATAATTAACTATTAATCTGACATATAATACATAAATAGTCATTGCTTATATAGAGTAAGGCATGCATGATAAAGATCAAGGAACTCACATAACATGTGTAGTTCAACTGATATTTGACTACATGAATAGTGGAGTTCAACTCCACACTAAAAATATAGGTGTCCAACTTGTGTAAATGATAAACACAAGTTGACTACTAGCTAAGCAATTTCATCCTATCTTACCATGAATAGTGGAGTGGAACTCAACTGTAACAAGATAGGTGTCTAAGTTGACTACTAGCCAAGCAAGCTTATCCTATTTGGTGTAAATTATTAATAAACACTATAAAATAATTATAATAAGTAATTAGTGCACTAATATAAATAATAAATAGAAGTAAATGTAATAAATCAAATAAATACACCAACACCCCCCATAAGCAAGGCTTAGATAGGGCTATGCAGATAAGAGTCCCGACAATGTATAGCTATATTAGGTACTAAATACAAATAGATGAGGAAAGGAGAAAACCCAAAGGAAAAAAATCCTCCTCAAAATGAAGGTCCAGGAGACCCCCTAAATAACTGATGGCCTACACCCCCAAAAGAGATTGCAAGTGAAGATACTTTCTCTCAGTGAAAGGTTTGGTGAAAATATCTGCAATCTACTCCTCCATAGGACAATATTGTAGATCAATGATCTTCGAATGAATCAACTCCCTAATAAAGTGCATATGGATCTCTATGTGTTTGTTTCTCTAATGATGAACTAGATTCTTCAATATCTGAATAGTGCTTTAGTTGTTGTAGTAGATGACTAATGTATTTTGAAATGGAACATCAAACTCAACGAGAATTTTATAAATCCAAATAGCTTTAGTAGTGGCATTAATAATGCAATAATACTCAGCCTCTGTATATGAAAGAGAAATAACATTTTTCTTCTTACTTTGAAAATAAATGGGGCCAGATTCAAAGTGAAATTTATAACTAGAAGTGGACTTACAATCATCATAATCACCATCCCAATCAGAATCTATGTATCCCACAGAGTCTAAACCTGTATGTGTTGTATAGTAAATCCTATATCTGATGGTGCCCTAAATGTAGCTCAAAATGTTATTGGAATATCTCCAATGAATTTCATGTGGTATCTAAACAAAGCATGAAACCATGTCAACTACATATGAAATATCAAGCCATGTATGAGTCAGATAGATGAGGCTACCTACAAGCTAGCGATATAATATAACATCAACCAAAAGAGTGGAATAATGAAACTCACGTCTAAATATAGATAAGAAAGAAATTAGTGTAGGCCTACAATCAACCATGTCAAATCAAGCTAACAAGTTCATGGCATACTTGGGCTATGAAATTTTAATCCCAAAATAAGATTGTGTTATCTGAATCCCAATAATATAATGTAATAGGCCCATGTCTAACATATAAAACCTATCATAAAGTGTAGTATTAACACTATTGATGATAAATGTACTCCCTGTAATAATGAGATCATCAACATAGATAACTAAGTACAATAGTGAAGCCTCTTACCATAGAATATAGACATTCGGATTTGAGTGACATCTCAAGAACCAAACTGAAAGAATAAATGTGTCCATCTTGGAATACCAAGCCCTTGGGGCTTATTTTAGACCATAGAGAGAATTATTAAAGTGGTATTCTAATGAATATTCCTGAATGAACCCCTATGGTTACTCCATATATATCTCCTCATGAATATCCCCATGAATAAATGTGCTCTTCACATCCATCTGATGTACAACCCAACCATGAGTTGTACCAATAGCTAGTATCAAGTGAATGGAATTCATCTTAGCAACAAGCACAAAAGTTTCTGTATAGTTAATGCCTTCCATTTGGGAAAAACCTTTGGCCACTAAGAGTGATTTATACTTATCAATATTTCCATCCACTACAAACTTAGTTTGATATATCCACCTACATCGTACTATTTTTTTTCCCTTAGGAAGAGGAACAAGATCCTAAGTGTTGATCCTAATCAATTAGTCATGCTCTTCTTCCATTGTTAAATCCCACTCATCTATTCTTATGGCTTATTAAAAATATTTTGGATCAGAAGATATGGAAATGTAAGAATGTGGAAGATCATGATATGACTATGTTCTCCTTTTATAGAATGGATCCCTAACAAGAGGGCATGCATCTGCCAAAGTATATCTAGCTCACAAATACATCATCAGATGAGGATCTAAAAGAGGAGGAGGAGGAACATGACCTACTAAACCTTGTTGGTGAGGTATTACCTCATCATCCCTATGAGTAGATGAAGCAAGAGTATCATCATCACTATTATCTAACTCTTTTAAGGAAGAAGAATGAGAAATGCTAGAAGACATGTCTAAAGGAATTTCTTTAAAGTAAACACTTCTCGCTATAATAAGCTCATATGAATCTAGATAACTAAGTTGATATCCTTTAACACCATTAGGATATCCTAGAAATATGGAAGTCTAGCTTTGTTTTTCTAAATCACGGTGCTTATCTTAAGGTATGTGAGCTCATACTAGACTATTGAAGACTCTAAAATGATGCACATTTGGCTTCCTATTGCAAAAATCTTCAAGAGGTTTTATCCACTTTAAAGCTTTTTGAGGAACTCTATTATATATATATATATATGCATCATAATTAATCACTTCCACCTAGTACTTATGTACTAATAATTTTACATGAATCATATAACTTGCGATCTTTTTTAAGAATCTATTCTTCCTCTCTACTAACTCATTCTACTAAGGTGTGTATGCAACTTAATTTTGAAGATCAATTCCTTCAAGAGTAGATAATTGTCCAAACTTATTGTTCACATATTCCCTTCCATTCTCTATGTGAAGGATCTTTACATACTTCCTAGATTGTTTCTCTGCTAGAGATTTGAACTCTAGAAATCTATAAAATACTTCACTCTTGAGTTTTGGAAAATAAACCCAAGTATATCTAGAATAATCATCTTTAAATGTGAGAACATAAGGTGTTTTACTAATAGATAAAGTAGATAATGGACCTGATAAATCACTATGAACAAATTTGAGTACTTATGTATCCCTCCAAGCCTTCCCTTTATCAAACTTATCCTCTGGATGTTTGCCTAAGGCATAACCATGACATACATCCCCTAAAAACTCAATTTGTGGAAGTCTTGTAACCATCTCCTACTGACTAATCTACTATAAATAGTGGTAGTTCAGATGACCAAACCACTCATGCCATAGCTTGTTCACTGAATCAGTGTGTGAGAGTAAAGTTGTAGAGGAAGACTAAGGTACAAAGTGGGAGAATGATTAAAGCTGAGTATTATTTTCAACTTATTTCACTGCAACTAAGGCATTATCCTCCAATTTTTTGATTAAAATAGAATCAAGTGTGAACTGAACTTTCCTACTAGTATCAAAGTGGGTGATTTAGTAGATTGAGAGAAGATTTGTTGATAATTATGGCATGTAGAGGACATCCTCAAATACACCACCATCAATGTCAATTGTACCTTTTATTATGACATATACCTTAGAATCATCACCTATGAGAATATGAGGTAAGGAAGTTGGTTCTAATCTAGAAAATTGTTCTTGATCAAAACCCATATGGTGCAAAGCACTTGAGTCAAGTACCCATGACTTGGGAGAATTTTCCAGTTCAACTAGTGCCATAGCTTTCCCTTTCCCTGAATTTGAAAGAGTGGAAGAATTCTTTCATTGATTGATGTTATTATTATTGTGAAGACCCTTAAGGTCATCAATCTCTTTATTCTAAAAAATCTTATTCACTATGAAACCCCTTTTTGTAATAAGGGAAATGAGTGTCAGTCCTTTTTTGTGAATCCCCTTTCTTATTAGTGGATTTATATATCCTTGTGAGGAAGATTTTTTCCCTTTATTCTTATCTTTGTTTGACTTATTTTGATTATTCTACTTCTTTTCACTTGAACCTGTATTTGATATTGATGTTGAAACTTGCTTATGTTGAGATTGACTTGCAACTAGAGCTTGAGATTTGGATGACTTGATTAGACCCACAGCTATTAACTTTTCTTCTTCAGCCTTTAAAATCTTAGAGAATACCTCAAATGTGGGCATTTGATATGTTGTGCCTAATATGAGCCTATAAGTCTAAAAGCTAGAGACAAAAGATGAATATTCAAGACATAATTTGTGTAAGGCACTAAAAATTAATTGAATATGTTTTTTATCAATTTTACATTTAGAAAGTTATGTTGTAAGATCTATGACTTTTGTGATGTACTCTTGTATTGTAGCATAATTTTTAAGATCCAAACTAATGAGTTCATTGTCAATTTGGTAACCATGAACCTCACCTATTTTACCAAACAATGATGATAATTTATCCCAAGCCTCTTTTGGAGTTGTACATTTGTCAAGATGGAAATTCAAATCTAAAGACATGTAAGATTGAATGCATCCAATTACCTTAGTAGTTTCAAAGAGAAAGTGTTGTAACTCTTTTACATAAGTAGGTGGAGTAAAAAGAGTTTTTATATAAGGAATATATACTAGCATCATTAATGCATTCCAAGCATTCTATTTTCATGTGTTATAGTTGTATGTTTTTAATAGTGGGAACTTAGGATTCCCCATGATGAAATTGGAAATAAACTGTCATAAAACAAAAATCAAAATATAAAATACACCAAAAAAACTCCCTAAATTAATTAGTTTTATCCCACCTAACAAGTATTTTTTGGTACTTTATAATTGAGTGTAGTTACAAGGCTTGATTATAATTGTTCTAGTTTACAAAAATCTCAATTATGCCCTCTAGTTTAAAAGTACAAAATATATGGACTTTATTATAAAAATTTCAGCACCAATGTGTTGTGCTTGAAAAAATATTAACTTTTTTTAAAAAATGGGACCTCAATAAGAGGTCGTATGTGAAAGTTAAGAGCCTCTAAAGTTTCAAAAATGAAGATGGGAAAGAATTATTGTATAAAAACTTGAGTTCTTGAAAAATATAGATAAATCAATAAAGATTTGAAATTACAGCAGTAAAGAGCATGAAATTTTAAGCTATTTTAAAAAATAATTCACTCAAAAATACCTTCCAGTATTCAAATGGTGAGCTCCCAAAGTTTCCATTTCAAATATGCTTGCTAATCCATGAGGCCTACTAGAAAAAAAATTATTTTTTTCCTGTGCAGTCCATACGGTCTGTACGATCATAGCAAGGAACGAAAAAAATATTTGTCTTCTAGGTGACTGTGTCCAAATTAGACAAATTCTATATGGATTTATAGGTTTTGATGCCTTTTGAATGCAACTGTGAAGTCCATTTTGATCAAAAGTGCTTTGATTTATAGGTACCCATTGGATTTGAGCGTGGTGATTTTGGATCAAACCCTATCTAGTTTCACCTCCTATGCCCAATTTGAACAAATTTATACATGATTTTGACTATCTCAAGCAATCTAAACTAAATAGTGGGCTCAAAACTTCTCCACAAAGCTCTAATTTGTACCTGTATATAAAATCAAAAAACTAATCCTATATCTGGGTATTTTTCTCTTACATATTTAATAATTTACAAACTCAAAATAGCTCTAAAATCATGTTAGAATTAGCTATAAGATCTAATGAATCTAATAGAAAGTATGAGCAAGAGATAAAATAGTAATAGTAATAAACAATAAATGTATATCCAAGATAATAATTAAAATGAATAAATAACTCAAATATAATGAATTGCTCTAATAATTCAATATTAATATGATATAAAATACACAAATATCCATTGCTTATATAGATTAAAGTGTGAATGATAAAGATCATGGAACTCAAACAACACATGTAGTTCAACTGATATCTGACTACATGAATAGTGGAGTGCAACTCCATACTAACAAGATAGGTGTCGAACTTGTGTAAATTATTAACATATTTTGATTACTAGTTAAGCAATCTTATTCTATCTTACCATGAATAGTGAATTAGAATGCATTATGACTTGAAGGTGGAACCCTTTAGATATTGGGACCCTAGGAATAATGTCAAGGAACACTAGAATAAATATAAGAAAAGGGTTAAAATTAATGATAGATATGAATCATATGATCAATATTTCATATTCATGAATTCTCAAGATGATTTTAATGTTGCTATCAAAATTCACAACATAAAAAATTCTATGGTAGTATCCTAAAAGATCCAGAATGATCCTACAATCACATAGAATGATGCCAAGAGAATCAACAGTAAACATTGAAATTTTGCACCAATTCATAGGTCTCCTTATTAATCAAGAGAAGAAGAGGGAACTTAAACGGAAAGAATTCTAATGTGCCTACATAGGTAGACTCCCAAGATGTATCTAATGTTGCCCAAGGGTCCCCCACACATTCAATTTTTGTTTCTTTTCGTCATCCCACTACTAGAATATAAAAATATGTAGGACCTAGTGCGGTGACTATACCATTCTTCATGACACTTTTGCATCCATTAACCATGGTGTAATATGTAATCCTCCCTCCTTTCTTATCATAATTCCTTGTTGTTCCTTTATCACTGACTCCTATAACAATGCCATAAATGGAAGTGTTATAGTCTATTAGGCATCCATCTACATATCCAATGAGTCCACTAGTGCTTACTTGTATTCTCACTCCACCTATCATTATCTTAGTCATTTCATCTTCCATTACACCTCCCATAAGGCCAAGTCTTAGTATTTTTGGGTCATCATTTATCACATATAAAATAAAGTCAAAGATCGATCTTGTATCTCCCTAACTTATTTAATAATCAAATAAGCAAGAGAAAGAGGAGGGAACAAAGTAGGAAGAGCTGATTAAAGTCTATGATAATAGTGACAATGAGTAATAGAAGACAAACTAAGAGTGGGCATTTGAGATGGATAATGAACTTGAATAAACCAAGTTGTTTGAACAAATAATGAATTAAGATGAAGAAACTGGATCTAGGGGACTGAGATATTAAAAGAGTCTTCAGAGGTTGAGCAATAAAAGTTTGATTACATGAGGAAAAGTATTTTCTAAGATATAATCTCTAGAAGAAGGGCCATCATCAACCACACCTCCAAACTCTTTATCTCATATTACCATGGAGATAATTATAACAAAAAATATCCCTTCTATTCCCCGTAACATGTAAGTACACAAGTGACTCCTCCAATTTCTACTACTACAACTACTGTAATAGGGACCACCCATTCTTTAATCCCACCAAATTATCCCCAAGTATCTATAATGCCAATTTGTCTAACCATAGCCTAGGATTCTATGGCTTGGGATTTTCCTCCTCCTGATCAGCCTACTAAAGATCCCCATACTACTAATATTACCATTGGAGTTTTCCACACATTAATTATCAATTATATGCAAAACATGTTTAACAGTCTAGTGACATACTCATTCATTAGTGGGACTAGTCCCCAATCCCCTCACTCAAAAAAGTAGGTGCCTTTTGAAATATTGGTATAAGCCTCTATTTTTACTACACATGATACACCTCCCATGCTATCTATACACATCTAAGTATGTTAATTTCCCAATTTACCCAAGCATATACTTCTACACTTTTAGTGCATAGGAAATCTAGTAATACAAAGTATATTATTGACACCCAAACATATAATAAAGTAAATAAATTGAGGAAGGCCAAACCTTATTTCAATGAATTAGGGACACCTTCCCCTACAACAATTCATCCTCTAAGACAATGTCCTTCATTTATTCCTACATCCACATAGCAATCAAGGCAATAAATTATATTGAATATCCCCTCATGGATTCAATAATTGCAACAAGAGGAGGTAGACATATAGGACTTAGTTATTTTTAAACAACCAATGATGATATTCCACTTTGATAGACAAACAAACACATCAAACAAATTCTAGAGAAAAACTATGATGATGGCTAAGGGAGAAAAGGTTGAACTAAAATAAAGAGAAGATATATTATCTCTAACAAAAATAGAAATGTAAACCCCTCAAATCTGGATGAATATAGGTAGGATCCCTATCATTTTTAAGATGTAACTTGGGGAGTGATAAATCATATTTTTAATAGATATGACTAGTTCAGGTAGATGTCCAAGTAAATTGTTGATAATGTATTTGGTGTGGATAAAATGTTTTATGACATCATTCAATTAAGTACACTTCTATTTCCCCCTAACATGTAAGTACACAAGTGACTTCTGTAATTTCTACTACTACAATTGTTGTAATAGGGACCACCCATTCTTTAATCCACCAAATTATCCCCAAGTATCTATAATGCCAATTTGTCCAACTACAACCCAGGGTTCTATGGCTTGGGATTTTCCTCCCCCTGATCAGCCTACTAAAGATCCCCATACTACTAATATTACCATTGGAGTTTCCCACACATTAATTATCAATTATATACAAAACATGTTCAACACTCTAGTGACATACTCATTCGTTAGTGGGACTAGTCCCCAAACCCCTGATTTAACAAAGTAGGTGCCTTTTGAAATATTGGTATATGCCTCTATTTTTACTACACATGATACATCTCCCATGTTATCTACACATATAGGTATGCTAATTTCCCAATTTACCCAAGCATATACTTCTACACTTTTAGTGCATAGGAAATCTAGTAATACCAAGTATATTATTGACACCCAAGCATAGAATAAACTAAATAAGTGGAGGAAGGCCAAACCTTATTTCCATGAATTAGGGACACATTCCCTACAACAATTCATCCTCTAGGACAATGTCCTTCATTTATTCCTACATCCACATAGCAATCAGGGCAACAAATTATATTGAATATCCCCTCATGGATTCAATAATTACAACAAGAGGAGCTAGACATTAGGACTTAGTGATTTTTAAAAAACCAATGGTGAGATTCCACTTTGATAGACAAAAAAACACATTAAACAAATTCTATAGGAAAAATATGATGATGGCTAAGGGAGAAAATGTTGAACTAGAATAAAGAGAAGATATATTATCTTTAACAAAAAGAGAAATGTAAACACCTCAAACCTGGATGAATATAGGTAGGATCCCTAGAGTTTTTTAGATGTGACTTGGGGAGTGGTAAACCATATTTTTTAATAGATATGACTATTTGAGGTAGATGTTACAAGATAGGGGTACCATCCAAGCCCCCAAGTAAATTGTTGATAATGTATTTGGTGTAGACAAAATGTTATATGACATCATTCAATTAATAATGTATGCAAAGGTTGAATCCCAACCTAATTGGGGGGATATATTTCAACTATAAAATAAAATTAAGGATATCAAAAATAATCTCAACTTCATAATCCAATCAATGAGGAACAGAGCCTATACCCACTTGAATTTAATAACAGTTACAAAGGTTGTATGGGCCCAAAATCATGTGGCCACCAAGAGAGATGGCTTGATTAATTGGAATAGAGAGATGCAAACTTTATTTCAAAAATTTAAAGGTAATTATAGATAATCAATATCCATTTTGAAGGATATAAGGGTCACTGATGTAAGCACTCCCTTTGGTTAGTTAGTTCTTCAGCCTATTTTTGAGAACCTTCTTCAAACTATAGCTGATAGATTTTGATAATAAATTGAGGGAACAATTTTTAAATTAAATGAATATATCATGTAATTATTAAGTTTTTATGTAGATAAGGTGACAGGAGAAAATAATCTTTACGTACAAGTCATAGTTGCATGACAGATGCATAGAAAGTTGATGGACAAATAGATGTTCAAGAGTCCTTTGCTAGATTTTGAAATCATTGAGATTAATTTTTAGGATAGCCATGCCCTATATTTACATATGAAAACTTTAAAACAATTCACTTCTATAACATGGATTCCATTGGCACCTCCCCAAGGCACTCAGCCTCAAGCCCCAAAGTATACATTAGTGCAAACTCAAACCAGGCCGACCTATCTTCAACTTCCCACTTTTACAACTACAACAGTGGTGCTCACTCATGTTCTAACTCAAATTGTAACTGAAACTATAGTAGCTACTACAAACATGCATGTTCCACCTTTGAGTACAACCACATCATAGGTAGCTTTTGATATAATTGCATGTTCCAATTTTAATTGGGGTCTATTTTGGGCTTTAATATTTTCTATACTTAATATTTATTTGGGAGAAAAGTATTATTTATGATCATATTGTAAATGTGTATGTCATGCATGTGTTTTTAGACATCTATTTCATAAATTAGAAGTGTAAATTTAAACATTACTCAAGAGATGAGGTGTCCCCATACCAAGCCTATATATATTTGTATCCTATTGACTTCAAATGGAGGAGAATTTTTGCTATTAAGGCGAATAGGAAATTTTGCGTATTGTTTTATAAGTTCATATTGATATGTAAATATTTATTCTTCTCCAAATATTGTAGTTCATTGAATAAGTTCCATCATTCTGGTAATTTAGTATGTGGGTTGTTTATGAGTGTCTATTTCAATAAAATTATTTAAATTGTGTTATTGCTAATTTGAATGTTTTTATTTTTAATAATCATATTCTCCCTTGAAGGTGTGCTATTGAAACCTCACATAGGCATCAACCTTTGAATATCTGAATTTAATTTTACTATGTTTTGGTTTATTTTGACATCTAATTATGATCGTAGGTTTTATGTGATAATATCACCCTAAAATAATCATTGGTTCTCACTCACTTTCCTATCCCATATTACAAGTTCCAATTTATAAGGTGTTTATTTATATTTGATCAATAAATCTTCCTTCCTTCCTTACCTTTCCCCCACTTTGCAATTTTTGATCTAGTCTACCTTAGGTTAGTTTCACATAGATATCTAAACCATCCAAGGAAAATATCCCATTGCTCACTATTATTCCACCACAAGGTTATTTACAAAACCGAATACCCTAAAACTCATGCTTTAGAGTGAAGTTCATTTATTGATCTTAAAATTTTAAAGGTTACAGTTGTCTCCAAATCTTGCACCCTAGAAGAGGGTTGTTTAGGCCTCTTCCATATTTGGGCAATGTTGGGACATTTCCAGGCCTGTAGGTGTGCCTATAAGTGAAAATTAACCTCTAGGTTGAAAGGCCTAGCTCCCTGTATTACCTTTTTGTGCAATAAAATTATTGAACCAGTTTGTATGAGTGAAAAGAGTTAGAAGTTTGCATAAATTAAAATCCTAGTCTAAAATGGTGATACACCAAGAATTAGTATCGACATGTATGGTCTATACATATGCACAATATAGTATAATATAGTCTATACCTCAAGCTCTAGAAGATTCCAACATAAGTATTTTAATATAGAGACAAAATGAATGAGATCATACAAGGTAAGTAACTGGAAATACAACCTGTATAGTCCAAAAAAGGGTTACACATGTGCAAAACCTCATACAGCTAGAATGCACTCTACATGACCTATTGGATCAACTCTTTCCTCAAAATCATGAAGGACAAAGAACATAAGAATAAAACATCACTTGTTGCCACTCTATGTCTCTTTTATGCCCAAGAAAATGTTGATAACTTAAAAACAAAATATACTTGTACTTCTTTGCACAAATGCAAGAAAATGGTAGAACATTCTTGCAAGGCTTCACTATATTATCTATGGATGATAAAATAAGATCTCAAGGGTCCTATTTATATAAAAAGAGGGAGAGAAGAGAGAGCTACTGGGTGTCAAAATAGAAGTCTCCAAAATGGTTTGTCATCACCATCCTGGTGAAACTAATTCTAGTTGTTCTCTCATTCAGTTGGAGTTTGTCTTTCTCTTTCATTCACCCTCTTGAAATGACCAAGATCACTGCAAAACCAATGGTGAGATGTCCATCCATAAGAAATGGCTCAGATCACTATTGCAAACCTTAGATTCTTCGTGAGAGCTTTTATGTTTTGCACTGTAGACCCATTTAGGCTTTCTAAATGGATTTACTTATAAAACCTATAAATCAAGCATGTTTAGAAACCTGATTTACAATATCCTTGATCTTTTAGGTTTTTTGATTGATTATACTTATAAAAGTCATAAACAAATCTCTTTTGAAAACCTAATTTTGTTTTGCTTAAGACCCTTTTAAGTTTTCTAAATGGATTTACTTCTTGCTTTCTCCTTCTAATTCTTTGATTGCTTCACCTTATAAAAGTCATAAGTCAAGCATGTTGGGAAACACAGAGTCATTCAGGTTTTCCTAGTCACTTCAATTCTTGCTTGAAGACTTTGGGCATGAAATTTGACATCCTAGAAAACGTCACCAAGTTTCACCCCAAAGGTTAGTTGGTCACCCTAAATTTGACATCCTATAGCATGTCATGTCTTTGAATCCAAACAACTAGTTGGCCACCTTGAATTTGATGTCCTATGGCATGTCATATCTTTGAATCCCAATGGCTAGTTGGTTGCATCAAATTTGACATCCTATGGCACATCATGAGAAACCATTTGGGTTGGATAATTTTCTTGAAGTAATTTTTTCAGACAATTTATTTGAAGGAATTCCTTCAAGAATTTACTTGAAGCAACAACTAGTTCACTTGGGAACTTTTCCCAAAGGACACTTGGGAAAGTGTCCTTCAAAAAAGTTCTGAAGGACACTTAGGAAAGGGCACAAGGTCCCTTAAAAAAAAATTGAATGGCATTTCCAAAGGAAATGGCCTTTTAAAATTTTTTTGAATGGCATTTCCAAAGATAAAGGGCCCTTCTATAAAAATCCCAAAGGGTAACCTTGGAGAAAATGGGCAAAAGTGCCCTTCATAAAAATTCCAAAGGGACACTTAGGAAAAAATTGCCCTTCAGAACTTTTTCTAAAGGGTCACTTTGGAGGAAAGGGCAAGGCAAGTGCCCTTCAAAAAAGTTCTGAAGGGATACTTAGATGAAAAAGTGCCCTTCAAAACTTTTTTGAAGGGTCACTTGGACAAAAAAGTTCCCTTCAATAAAGTTCAAAGCATCACTTGGGTGAAAAAGTGCCCTTTGAAACTTTTTCAAAGGGTCACTTGGAAAAAATGTGCCCTTCAAAAAAGTCCAAAAAGACACTTGGGGGGAAGTCAAGGTAAGAAGGGCCCTTCAAAAAAGTTTTGAAGGGCACTTAGAAGGGAAGTGGCGCTTTGAAACCTTTTTCAAAGGGCACTTTAGGGCAAAACAAATTAGGAAATGCTAAGGCAAACAAGGCAAAGGGAAAAAACAAATAATAAGGTAGAAGAGCCCAAACCAAGAGAGGCAAAAGGAAAAAGACAAGCAACAAAGTAAGTGACCAAACATAAAAAATGAGTAAGGGAGAAATGCAAAAAGGTAAAGGGAAACATAAAATGGTCATACAGAAAATGGTTAACATTTTGGTGATTTCTAGGGGAGACATGCCTACTATGTCATAAGACTAGGCGCCTAAATCCTTCCATTGGGCATGGAGTCATGCAAGGAAAATAAGAGTTGAAATAATAAGCCATGGCCAAACACACAAGTTGGAGAGACACATACATAGAAAAAAAAAAGAAAGAAAACACCTGGAAGGGAAACACTATGCTCCAAAGCACTTAGTGAAAATAAATACAACAAAGGAAACACACCAAAACAAGGTATATACAAGACATGGCCAACAAGGGTCAAAAGAAAGGCTTCAAATGGATTCCATTCACTGGAATAGGTAGCTATTCTCCATCCATCTTGGATAACTAAAAGGAGTTTCTTTGCTTGCACTTAATGATGATGTAAGGACCACTCCACAAAGTATCAAACTTTGTATGTTTGTGTGGTTTTACTCTATCTTCATCCCATTTCAAGACCAAGTCACCTTATTTGAACACTCTTTCTCTTACCCTTTTATCAAAGGATTTATTCATGAGAACTTGATGGTTTTCTAAATCTTTGTGTGCATCATCTCTTGCCTCTTGTAGCTGCATTAATTCTATCAATCTAACCTCTATGGGAGTGTTTTCAAGTAATTTTAGCTATTATGCAAGTTCTAAGGTAGGGATCTCTTGTGATATGGATAGCCTAGCTTTTCTCCCATATAAAAGTACAAAGGGATAATTACCAATTGACTTGTTGGGAGTGATTTTGTCTACCCATAAGGCTATTTTCAGCTTGTTATGCCATGCTATTTGATTGGTTTCCAACATCTTCTTGATGATCTTGATGAGGTTCTTGTTGGTAGACTCAGCCAATCCATTACCTTGAGGGTAGTATTTGGATGAGGTACTCAAATGAACTCCACTCTTTGTTGCCCAATCAAAAGTTTTAGCACTTATGAAAGTAAGTGCATTCTCTAAGATGATGACATGAGGAGCTCTAAACCTTGTTATAATGCTATCATAGAACTCCAAGATGGCATTTTCATTTTCTTCTTTTAAAACAATAGCCTCTACCCATCTTGTGAAGTAGTCTGTAGCAATCAATAGCCATTAGTGTCCAACACTTGATAGAGGGTTGATCATACCAATGAAGTCAAGGCCTCATTGTATGAAAGGTTGGTCAACTTGGATATGATTCAATGGAAGAACAACATTATTTTGTTTTCCAACAAAGAAATCACATTGAGGACAAACCTCAGACCAATGATAATAGTCCTTAAAAAGACTAGGCCAATAGTAACTAGCTCTCATTATTTTCTGTAGTTGTTGTTCTAGGAAAGAAGTGACCACCATCTGCACCATTATGGAACTTTTTTAGTAGCATATCAAATTGGTCATTGTTAATGCATCTTAGCAACACATTTATCCCATCCTTCTTAAAGATAATTGCATCCACAAGATAATAAGGAATAGCTTACAGCCTAAAACACCTTCTTTGATATTTGCTCAAGCCATTGGGGCACTCACCATTTTGAAGAAAACCAATGATGTCTTGTGTCCAACTTTGATTTTACATTTGATCAGCTGGCTAGTCTTGAAATTGATTTACCAATGCTTGCTCTTTTGGCTCTTAAAAGTTATATGCTAAGTGCTCACATAAAACTCTTCCCCTTACCAGTCTAGTTACCTTGATGTCAATGTCATATTTCATCACCTTCACGACCCATCTAGCTCTCTTCTAATTAATATCTATGCTTAGGAGAAACTCTTTGGTGCTAGGATGGGAGACCATGACATGGATCTTGTTGTTAGAAACCATATGCCTAAAAAAATTCATTCCTCTAATGATGGTTAAAGCTTGCTTCTCAACAAAACAATATCTCACTTTATAGTCTTCTAAGCCTTGGCTAAAAAAAAAATGGTTTCTCAACATATTCGTCATTCTTTTCCATAAGCATAGATGAGATTGTGTCAATGTTAGTAAAAGTATAAAGAATGAAATATTTTGAAAATTTTGGATTTAAGAGAGCGGGAGATGCTATAATTTATTTCTTGATTATCTCAAAGTCGGCTTTACCTTCCCTTGTCCAAGTAAAAACTTGGTTCTTTTTTAGCATGGCTATGATAGGCTTTACCACAGTTGCAAAGTTTGGGATAAACTTCTTTACAAAGTTTATTTTTCCAAAGAAACTTTGTATCCCTTTCTTGTGTTGAGTCAAAGATAAGCCTAGAATAGCTTCAATCCTTTTGGGGTCAATAGATAAGCCTTCTATTGAAATAACATGACCTAAAAGCTTACCTTTATGGACAATGAAGATGCACTTCTTTGGATTGAGGGATATGTCTTACTCTCTAAACTTCTCAAAAACTTTCCTTAGATGTCCCATATGATTAGCATCATCTTTGGGAAAAATATTTATATCATCAACATAAACAAGAAAAAACTTATTGATCAAACATTTGAAATCCATGTCCATTACCCTTTGAAATGTAACTCCAGCATTAGATAAACCAAATGACATCTTCTTTTAGGCAAATTTACCCCACTTGGTGGTGAAGGCTATCTTTAATTGATCCCCTTCATTTACCAATAGTTGATTATAACCTAAATAACCATCAATAAGTGAGAAATGTTGAGAACCTGAAACAAATTGTAGACATTGTTCCATGGAAGGGAGTGGATAATGATCCTTGAGAGACACTTTGTTTAGATCACGAAAATACACACAAAGTTTGATTTTTCCATTCTTCTTTTGAACCAACACAAGGTTGGCTACCTAGGTTGAGTGCTTGATAGGAAATATAATCATAGACTTAATCAATTTGGTCAGCTCGTTCTTCATGAGTTCTTCTACCTTAGGGTTGATAGGCCTTTACTATTGTCTTATCGGTTTAGCTCCATGATATAACTCAATGGTGTGATGAGCTAGATTGATCAAAGCCTTTCAAGTCTTTGTATTCTGAGGCAAAGATGTCATGAAACTCTTTACATAATGTAATAAAAGCTTTCCTTTCTAACTGAGAACAAACCTTGCCAATCTTCAAATGTTTGTCCATAAAAATCAAAACTCTCTCATAGTTCTCTTCTTTTGTTGACATGCTCATTCTTAGGTTTTTATTTTGATCATCCTCATTGAAGACACTCTCGAAGGTAATCAGCCCCTTGGGTATTTTATTTGTCTTCAGCTATATAATTTTCTCTTCATAATGATCATGCAACTTATTTTAATTTATTGAAGAGAAGCCTACCTAATTTTGCAAAAAGTGTGCAATGTATTCATCACTTTCAAACACTTGATGTGACACTTCATTATCTAAAATGGAAGGTCTCACAATGATCTTGATATGGGATTGATCCTTCTCTTTTTCAACATCAACAACTGAGTCAATACGTGCTCTTATTGCAAAAAATATATCAGCATGCTTGCTCAAGTCTCTTGGTATGGGTTGGATGTTGAAGGCATCAAAATCTTTAAGTAGATCCCATACCCTATGCTTATAGGACTTAATAAAGGGGTTCTTGGCTGTAGCTTAACTTCTCACTTGATGAAGGACCAACTCATTATCTCCATAGACTTTCAAAAGATTGATTCCTCTCTTCTTTTCCCATTGGAGACCATGAACTAAGCCTTCATATTCTGCCACGTTGTAAGTGAAGCTAAATTGAAATTTATAATAAGAGTAGTAATGATTCTTTGATGGGTAAAAAAACATGATATAAGCTCCTATTCCTAATTTTCTCCTTGAACCATAAAATAACATTTCCCACATGCCATCAAGCTCATGATCTTCATTGGTGAGTGAAGGAATTGGGGCATTCTCCTCATGCATGTAGTAAACTCCCAAATCAGTTTCCTCAATGAAAATGTAAGGATCAAGTCCATGTGTTTTAGTGATATACTTGTCAAGATAGAGGTTGGAAATACCTTCAAGAGGATAAGATGTTTCACTATTCAGGACTATTTATTCCTCTTTGCTGATTAGACGATTTTGATTTGTAATTGTCTCCAAGTATGGCTCAATGTGGAACCTTGCTAAGGGCCGAGTCCTTATGGTTACCCTAGTTCCATATCTTATCTTGAAAACTAGAAAGGACCAATCAGTAGAAAGATATCCTCCTATCTTGGCCATAAATTCTCTAGACAAGCATATAGCAAAGTGTGATGGAAGGTCCACCACCACAATATCTTGCATGTTAGGGAAGCTTGGGTAGCCATGTAAAAACACTTTCAAACCTTTGACCAATCCTACCATCTTGGTTGGAGTTCCATGCAGCTACAATACACCTTTACTATGTGGCTCATAGTTCAAACCCAGCTTATCAGCCACTACTTTAGGCATAACACAACACTCCATATGAGTACTCTAGTTTTTTGTCAACACCATATGTAGGTGGTTTTCCTAATACACATGTAGCAAAGGTGTAATCATGGACAAGGTGACTTTTTTATGACCTTTATGACTTTTAAACTCTTCTTAAAACATGAAAATAGAATCCTTTTATTTTCAATGACCCTACCTAGCTCAAATAATCAATTTCAAAATGTTTGGTTTCCAAGAGGACACCTGTAGGTGCAAATTCTGAGTTATATGCATGGAGTGAGTAGAATATGGACAATGTGCATTGTTTAGGCCTCATGAATAGACCAAAACTCTTTACCAATTTAACAAATGGCTGGTTATAATTATTATTTTCTTTTAACCAACTTCAAAAAATCCATTTCAACATGATTTTCTTCCTTCATGGCACCTATACACGTTCATTAATGGCTACCTAATTGGTAAGTTGTATATGGCTACACCTTCATGGAGAATTGCTTGCAGAATGAGCCTATAAATGTGGAGGGTTAAGAAAACATTTAAAACATGGTGATTAAATTATCTACACTCTCTGAAACCATTATCAAAGCTTGGATATTTTTTAGATGGTTAAAACCTACCTATCATCCCAAATGAGACTATTCTACCAACTTGAGATGATTTGCTCAATAAAACACCATAAAACCTAAAATATCATGGAGGTCATTGGATAAGAGATTAAAAAAATCTTATAGAGTCAAAATCACTAATTGGTTCATATGGACTTGTCCAAAATGGAGCAAAACCTATAGGGTGCACAGATTAGCAAGCAAAAAAATAGAGTCAACTTCATTAGGATTGTTCATAAAGCATAGTATACCATTATTTGAAATATTTTTATGAAAATTAATCTCTCTTAGTGTACTTTCACCTCCAAAATGTGTTTGACTTGGAAGCCCTCCAACTATCTGTACCAAGTACAAACCTGAAGATTGGTTTTATGTGTCTAGAAGGGTGAAAATGGAACAAAATAGTTTTATCTTTAAAATGGCACTTAAAAAGAATTTAAAGCATGTAAATTAACCTTAGGAATATTAAGGGTCATATTGAAACCTTATCCCATGTGTAAAACTCTCCCATAGGCTGTACAAGTGCCAAACTCTTCTCTTTTCCCAAGAAAACTATTCTTTCTTCTAAAGGACCAGCCACTTTTAGTTATGAATAGTTGATTAAGGCATAATAAGACACATGACCAGTGAATAACCATTATTACACCTTAACACTTCCCTAGGATGTTGTACAACTCATTTAATGCCCTATTTTGACCCCAAAATGACTCAACATGATATAAGGACTAAAATTACTAATGATCAAGGCTAGAGTGATATGGAATAACATAAAAAATACATATAATACACCATATAACATAATATTAGACCCTTAAAAATACATAAAACTCATTTTTCTCCTATAGGGGTCCCAATTTGACCTTCGGGGCCAAATTTGGTCAACAGTAATTCAATCTGTCTAAATTCGATGTAACATGTAAACACCTCAAGGTTATGGATATCCTACTGGATAGGTGAATCTCTAGGTTAAACTTATATCTCCCCTTGATGAATCACTTAGGCTCAAACACTAATCTACCACTTGATAAGAAAATGTAGAGAAACCTACTCTAATGAATGTAATGAAACAAATATGATTTGACCATTACTAACTAGTTGCAATTGCACTTCAAACATGAGACTAACCTACACATGACACTAATCCAAATCTGCCAATCTACATCAATGTTTCTCATGAATATTGTGAAGAGTGATTTATCTAAAAGGATTAGTCAAGAGGTCATGACATGAAACTATTGAAAACACTACTCACTAAACACTTACACCTTACTTTAACACTTCAAGAGACCTACAAAAAGGATTTCAAGTTGAACATGAATGCTAAATAGGGACAAGCATGCCAAGGAAGCAAGACTATCACTTAGAAATATCAATAAATCAAGCATTCATATTAAAACCAGTCCATGGAGAAGGTGAAACCAGAATTTTCTCATTAATCAAAGGCTGTAAATGGGCAGGGATTCACCATACCCAAGTGGAAGATACAAACCTAGGCTATCAAGGCTGAATATATAAAAATAATGAGATAAGAATGAGAGAAAGGTGTAGGAGGGAGAGGGATACATGTGTCCAAAAGGACAAACAACAATAATAAGGTATGGAATTGCCCCATCAGGTCCTCAAAGATAAGTGTTAGTCTTCTAAATGTGCTCTTATGCTCTAAGTGGCATGGAAGTTTCGAACCTTGATTGACACCTTGCCTAGATTTCCAAAACTACCCTTTACCTTGGCTTGTGGAATGATAAGTGGAATTATTAATGGCTTGGTTGAAGCATAATAATGTGTCCCACTTTTTGGTGCTAAGGGGACCAAAAAAAATGAAAATCTAAAAATTTCTCAATTTGTATAGACAATAGTGACTTAATCGTATAAAATATGAAAATGGTGTAAAATAATGAAATGTTTCATTTAAAGTGTAGATTGCATTTATTATTTTTTTGAAAAAATCAAAATAAATAAATAAATAAATAATACCTAAATACACAGTGTGTACATTTTGTGTATAAAAAGTTTTATTGAGTACTTGATTTATCCTCATAATTTTCTCAAAACATAATATTTTCTCAAGATTTTTTGCAAAGAGGTCTTAGAAACATAGACGTAGTGTAAGATTATTATTTTATAATTTTTTGATTAAAAAATATTTTTTTATTAATTTTGTAATGATCAAGGCAAGGAATATCCATACTTATGTCTTCTCCTCACAATATATTTTTATATATATGTCGAAATAGACTAATTTTTTCACCATTAGAACAAGGACATTGAAGTCCAGTGCATTGATATTTTATAAAAAAAAATTGGCCATAGTCTCTTCTTTTTTGGTGCCTCAAACATATGGTACATTATTTTATAAATAAGTATATTTTACTAAATAAATAAAAATAAATATTAAATATTATTAAAATCTTAAAAAATTGTATTATTAGAAAGCTCATAAAAATAGCTATTTATATATAAAGCCACATGTTTTTATTTTATTTTTTCATACTAATACGTGGCATCCGAAGTGGCAATTTTAGGCCAATAGTGGATTTCCACTTCAATGGGTGATGATTTCATGTCACATGGGGTTCGAAGGAAGGGGGTTCAAACAAACCCCCTTCATTCTAACCCCCCCAAATATCATTCAAATTAATAAAAAATTAATCAAATTTTAAAGTATACCTTTCACCCCTTTCGTTTGAACCCCCTTCAAAAATTACATGTGGGGGTTCAAAATAAGGGGGTTCAAATGACCCCCCTTCAAATGAAGGGTGTTCAAATGACCCCCCTTCGAATGAAGGGGGTTTGTTCAAACCCCAATTTTTTTTCAAGTTTTCATACACTTGGCCATCAAGTGGGACTCACTTATGTGCCATAACTCAGCTAGGTCATGTTGAGTTACATACTTTCTCTTCTATAAAAACTTTTCACCTAATCTTTGAAAGTTCCTTTTGACACATCACTTCATTTTCTTGCTAGGTGTCTAGAAGTCTCTTTGTCTCATTAGGCCAATTTTTCTTACAAGTGTCAAAACTTGAGTTCATCTTCTCCAATTAATTATCTCTCTATGGATGCCATATTCACATCATATCAAACCTATAAAAACTCATTTTGAAGTCTCAAACTACCCCAAGAACTTGTTTTACACCAAAAGGCCTCATTTAGCCTCATTCCTTGTAGCCCTAAACATGTGTAAACCTCCTTGTGTATACTAATGTATGGAGAGTATTGATAAAATAATCACATATTTTAGGACCCAGTATGGGTTTACAATTTCATGCCAAATTTTAGGTCCTGATTTTGAGTTAAAGTCTCCTTTTTTATGTATTCTCTCTTCTCAATTAGGCTTCCTTACCTAAAAATTGAGTTTTGGCTCTAAATAACTTCCACACATGTTAAATTTTTGATAAGTGTGTGATTCAATTTACACATTATAAGGCCAACCTCCATGACAATTTTTATCCATTGAGACCTTATACGGATAGGTCAACCATGAAATGGTCAAAAACCCTAGCCTAGGTGCTTGAGCAAGCATGGGAGATAGTTTGAAAAGAATTTTTTAGTCTATGAGGCTTGGAAATAGTTTATTGAGGATTTAAATACACTTATGAAACTCAAACCACTGAGGATAGGTGTTTTCATATATTTTCTAGGCCTGCATATAGGCCATTTGAATTGTAAAACCATGCATTCTCACCTTGACCAAGTAGCTAACTTGTAGGGATTGTATATCATCTTGAAGAACCTACAGAAGTGTTTATATGATGTTATAACCTTTATAAATTCCTATTTTACCTATTTAATTAATTTGGGATCCACTCCCTATTATACACCTTTGTGAACATACTTACAATAATGTATTATGCCTTATTTTGTATAATGTTGTACTTGTTCATGTGAACCAATACCCTGATTAGGTGATCATGAGAGTTTTGAGAGTCATTCAAGTCATTTCTAATCCAAAACCATTTATTTTAATGCATTTGAAATCATGTTTCTCATATCAGGTCATTCTACCCTTCTTAAGGGTCTTAACAATTATACATACTATACAATCCATAAACCTAAGAACCAATGCCAAAATATGGAAGTTTTTAAACCTCTATAGTACCCCATACTCTTTTTTCCATGGTACAAAACTTCTTGGAAGATCTAAGTGAAATTTGGTGGATTCTCGGATTGTCATACTACATTCTTGTGAGGTTAAGAAGAGTTGAGGCCTGTAGGTGGTGTTTCTAAGTTTAGTTATGCCTTAGAACACTTTAGCGAGATAAATGAAAAAAACATTGACTTTTTTCCATAGTTATCCAATGCTTTCTATCTCTACAACCCTACTTTAGATTTCAATTGTTTAGGTTAGGGTTCTCATAATACCATTATTACTTACCCTAACTATATATGTTGGCCTTTTTCTGAGTTGTTGGAGGTTCTAAAAAACTTATGAGGTGTTGCAATGAATTCTCTTTGAGGATATAAATTAATTCTTAGGTGTTTATGTCCTCATTTCACCCTCATCAAAAATATTCTCTTCACCAAACTATTCATACACATGGCCTAGATTCAATAGGCGTAAACATGCCTCTTAACCATACTTTCCCTTTTCTACCAACTAATACGATCAAATTCAGTCACATTATCAAAAAGGAAAATTCATCATATAAATTTATTCCCCTTTATACCCTTAGTTATC
The DNA here is from genome assembly GCA_037957365.1 of Torreya grandis. NCBI lineage: Eukaryota > Viridiplantae > Streptophyta > Pinopsida > Cupressales > Taxaceae > Torreya > Torreya grandis. Next base: position 346,203 of record JARHVA010006212.1, read on the forward strand.
TCAAACAAAAACAAATTTATTGAACAAGGCAAGCATGCCTATATAATTGGATTACTTGTGTATGTAGGGGTTAAAGTGAGTGTTTTGTTCATTCTCTTATGATATTATTTTGAGTGTTCATGGCCTGTCATGACCCCTTATAATCATATATTCATTATACTAAACTCCATTTCCACTATATGCATGCATGATTTCTTCTTCAAGAAGTTTGAAACCAAGCTTGAAGATTGTAGTTACTCAAATGGTCTTATAGGTGCTAGGTGTTTGAAAGTATTTGATTTTAAAAGTTTTCCAAAATAAACCAATGAGTAAAATCAAGAATTTATACTATTTTATACTTTATAAAATCCTTTCCTTGATACTCTCAAGACCTTACTTCCAATAAGCATATGCCCTTCTTCTCTTGTCTACACATATACAATTGTAGGTGATAATTTTGGTGATTAGAGTGTTAAGCCCTGCAATGTGACCCTATTCAATTAGGTCATTGGTAATCCAAAGGAAAAGAATCTCCATTTTGAGATTTTTGTCATTTCACTACAAGCTATATTAGCCTTTTCTTAGAATTTTATAAACCTCTGCCTTTTATCTTCAAACTCAGACCTATGTGTGAATGCCTAGGCCTATAGCCCAATCCTCAACTCCTATGATGTATTGATCACCATATGAGAGAATTTTTAGGTTTAAATCAAACTAATTAGGTCTCCTTCATTCTTTAAATTTCACATGTGTACTTTCAAGTGCCTTCATGCCAATTCAAGGCTTCAAACTATACAAAGGTTCACATTCTGTCTATACCTAGTTATTATGTCTCTTTACTTGGGTATTAAGATCAAATTTTATCCATTAGTCTATAAATTATCAAATATTATTACATAGCTTTCAAACCTTATTCATCACTTTAGACATAATTTCAAATAAAAACTATTTCATATTGTATGCAAAAGAGACATATAGGCCTAGGCAGACCTGTAGGTCTGTATTTTGATACAAGAAACTTTTGTAAGGTCTATTTTGACCTTTCTAGACTCTAAGGTCAATATTAATTAATGTTTCATGAAGTTTATAGGAGTTTAGATCTTAAAAATACTCTTGAACAGTGCAAAACAAGATCTTTTAGACCATTTCCATGTAAATAACCCACTTACAGTCTTAAAGTGAGGAACACTAAATGTTACTTAGAAGAATGGTATGAGAGTAAATCACTTTGAGAATGTTTTATAGAGATGTGGGGAAATGGAAACAAGTTAAATATTATGGTTAACCTTCATCAACATTTTTTTTTAATTGAAGACCCTAAAACATTCATGAGACCAAAACAACCACTTTATAGACTAAGAACAATAGAGGTTTCTTGTCAAATTGAGGAAAAATGTGCCAAGAAAATATTTTATAATGTCATGAGAGTGAATTTAAGACTTATGAGGATCATTACAAATTACTTTCCTACTTCAACGAGTTCATTTGTTCACTTGAGAGGCCCAAAACTGACATTATCATGGTTTTTCTCCTAAAAATAGTACCTTAGCATAAACATAAAAATATCAATCAAATGACCAATGCCACTAATTAAGATTCCATATAGGTCTCCAAATATGATCAAAATATTAGCCTCCTACTCTACCTATATGACCTGTACCATTCATTTTAAAATGACCTTCATGAACTTGTGAGGAGAGTGATGAGAAAGAGGAAGATTTTTATGCATATGTGAGACCTGAAATTTGATCTCAAACTAGAATCTAACCAATATAAGCCTAACAGACACCTTTGTAATGTTTTCATCTAAAAATGACTTCTTAATTTCCATACAAGTGGATTAAACTCCCTCTTTGGCATTGAAAATCAAGATTCTGACCATTTTATGACATCTTGACATAAAGAGAAGTTATGTAACTGCTCCAAGGACCTTGGAAAGAGTGTTGTATATACTTTTAGTATTTAAAAGCTTTGGAATATATGAAATTTATAAAAAATTATCATTTTTTCATAAACCACTAACTTAAAGTCCACAAAAGAACCTTAACTTCTCCAAAACATCATGAAATGCTTGTATAAGTTGATTAATGATTGAAATGACCTTGAAAGGCACCTAAGGACCTATGACATCACTTTACCAATTTTCATCACTTTATGACATGACTAGGATAGTACAAAACAAGGAAAGACCATCACCTTAATTTCTCCCAAATTACCTTAAACAATGGTAATAAAGTTTTATGAAGACTTTTTGAAGGCTATTAAGGCATGACAAAGATATGAATAGGGATAACAAGACATGTCACTCAATTTTTCACCTATAGGGGTTGACCTTTTGACCTTAGGGATCAAAATTTCTCAACACTACCCTAAGTTCCTATTTTTTTTTCAAAGACAAAATCAAACAAGGACAATAATGATAGTAGATCCTATCATAGTATGTTGATCTTGTCCTTCTCTAGTCTTTTTGGATATTGTAAAGTTTGTCCCTGAATCACTATTTTAGTCTTCTATTAGTTAAACATAGTCAGATATTAGATAGAAATAGATAAGTTTGTCATTTTGTTGCAGTGTTAGTTTTATTTTAATCATTTCCACATTATTGAATTCAATATTTTACTTTTATTTTTCATGTCAAAATGTTAATTAAAACATTTTATTTTCTTCTATTTCATTTATCTTAATTAGGGTAAATTACCAAATTAATTCAAATGTTGATAAAACATTAAAAAAATTACTTGTAATGACATCCTAGTCTACCTTTGAAAATAAAAAATGGAAAAGAAAAAGTCTCTAACCTGTAAGTTGTAGACCCTTTTGAAATGGGTGTACGTCATTGAAATCTAAAAAATCCCTGCATTTGGGTCTAGTTTATAATATGAGCATTCTAGTGTATGAAATCACTTAAAAAACCCTTTCATTTCCCCTTCATTATTACTTCCCAGCTCACCTTGAAATATCTCACCACCTATATATTATGTGTTTTATTTAAAATTGGATTAATGTAATAATAATCCAAGGTTGAATTAAAAATTGAGGGTCAAGATCAACTGGAATGGGTCAATATTAATGGTTGATCTTGACTTTAGTGTTTGAATATGTATTGTCATAATCACAACCTCAAAATGGTAAAAGGGATTAGAAATATTTCTTTTTAAAATGTGACCCGAGAAATGTGAATGGAAAAAAGGGACTAAAAAGTCATACAAAATCAATAATTAAAAGGTTAAAACGTAAAAACACACACCATTAAATGATTTATGTTTAGATAAGGATCATATATGCAAAGTAGTTAAAAGATATTGTAAACAAGGCTTTTCTCAAATTTGAGTGTTTATATTAAAATTTTGTATAATATTATAAGTCATGTGAGAATAGGAGAATTGTAAGATTTAACATTTTTTATAATCCCTAAAAATATATTTTATGATTTAGTATTTAAATAGTAATGACAGGTAAGTACATTATCAACATGTATCAAAATGCAATATCTACATTGAATAGTAATTTTAGTACCATGAAACCTTAGGCAAGGTAAGTGTTATGATTGTTAGTAGTTAACACGTCAATTTTAACTTGTCAATTTTAAAATTGAAAATATGATCATTGATTATTTTAGTTGAATTATTATTTGATAATGATGATTTATTCAACATTCAACATTATACTAAGATATTTTGGCCTTGATGATGGTTACCCTATTTCTAAATTCTTGTATGAAATAGTCTATTTCTAAACTATTTTATGAAAACACTACACAAATATCCATCCAATTTTTACAATAAGGATACATTTAGAAATTGCCTTATTGTTTGACCCATGTAAAAATGTCTATTTATTCACTAATTTGAATGAACTCATCTATTTTTTGTTGGGTAGCCACATGGCAAACTTGGTTACTATCAACATTTTTTGGACCTGTGACAATAAAAAAAACACTCCCAATGTTAACTCCACATTTCTAATTAAAGTGGTTGGAATGATGACTTGATTTATGTCTAATATCTCCATGATCTCTTCTCGTATATTATCCACCTCACATTGATAGAAATAGCTCATGGACTTTATAATGTATTTAGTCTTAGGTTCCCTTTATACAGTTGAGCTTGAAGAATGGTGCACAAACTATATCATCAATTTTAACACGTCAACTTTAAAGTTGAATTATTTTTTGATGGAAATGAATTATTAAGCATTCTATAAGAATTAAATATTAAATATGATAAATATGGCCATACAACCATCAAATTTAGTTTTTAAATAATAATGCAGGCCAAATTATATGAAAAAAGATGTTTGCTACAAAATGTGTTCACACACACACAAACACAAACACACCCATATAAGCCATAAAGACATAAAAAATATGAACACAATAGAATGTTGATTCAGTGCCATATAAGCATATAATACCAAAAAGGCGTACATTGTAAAATAGGAATAAAAAATATTACATTATGTAAGACATATCCTGTTCATCATAAAACCTCCCTCTCTTTTCCTTGATTATAGAAGGTTCTCCCTAAGATTATTTGCTTGTACATGGAGATCCCTCAAATTCCTTAGATTCCTCCAAGATCATACTATGAGTACTTTTACACTCATAGCTCATATGCAGCTGAATCTATGCATATACACAAATTGTTAGAAACTTTACACACTAGACATATAACCAAGTTCAGAAGTTAGCTTTAAAATGATTAAAATATATATATTTAAACATGCACTTACCATGATATCATGGTCATGCTCAATTTTATTCTAGTGATTATCGATGTCAATGACAGGTTGAACATCATGCATAAGAATGTGAAAGAGAGAAACAATATGAGTTAGTGTCTTGCTAATCATATCAGTGGGATTATCATATGTCATTGGATAACTCTACATACATAATATATTCACATCAGTCATCTTTACATAATTACAATGGTAAATTATTAAAATAAATATAAACTTAAAATTAAACATTATAGTTATCATACATTAGTGAGTTACTTTGCAAATGAAACCATAATAGTAATGTGTATGTTTGTTTTAACCTGTATAGATGGATGAGTCTCCACTGTGGTCATCAACTTAACATAAAAAATATGATTGTTAGTTGAGAATATCTATATAATTAAATAGATGTACATGAATTATAATATTAATAAAAAATTTACCTCTAGATATTTATACATTGGTTGAGAAACAATAACATATGCACTAGTAGACAACCCATAACCTAGTTGTGAAAATGATGGGACCATCTCATTATGAAACATAAAATATTACATATATAATTAAATTTTATATTTAAATTAATTATTACCTTTTAAATATAGATATATCTGAAATTTAACATGTCAAATATTATTGATTTTTATTTTTATTTTTTGGAATATGTCAAATATATAAGATAATTGCACAAGTGAAGTTGAGGTGTCCACACCAAATGTATTTAATAAAAACTTGTCATTAATAACCATATCATCTATCCCCTAGAAGCACCACCATCCTCATATGAATGGATAGTGGCATATAGCACCACAATATTTACAATGGTGTCACTACCCATAATCACTAGCTGGAGCATTCCCATGTCTACCCTCTCTAGCATAGATGTCAAAAGGCTTACTCATATACAACAAAAGGGTGTTAGGAAGAACATTGAGTACATGTAAAGTTTTAATAACTATAACCTCCTTAAATTCATATGGGATTGGCTCAGGATAACATGGATTATATATACAGATTCTCATAAGTTGATTAGCTGCACGACGTGCACTTGGTCTATCCTGTGTAAAGCCTTCTACTTGACCCTAAAACTTTGAATAGTATAAATAATTATGAATTTCAATTAGGATAAACATGGAAAATATTTTCATCAAAAAAATACAAAGAAACCTCATGGTTGTTTCAAGGCAAGTAATCAATGACCATCCAACATCGATGTGAAAAATTGTCTCTATCAAATAATGTTGGCACTAGTTGATTGGGAACCATTTGCATGATAATAGTATTAGTTGATGGATAAATTAATATTATACAATTTTTTTATTTTATTATCTTTATCTCCCACACCAACCACTGATAATTCATTAGCACAGTAAGACCTATATCATTGAAAGAGGAGTAGCTATTAGTAAATCTTAAAAAGTGCAGTTTCATGCAAGAGGAGTGGATATACTTGGGTTTTGTGATCTCAAAATAGGGTTTGGAGATGTATCATGATAATTTGGTATCAATTTTTGATTGGTATTCACAAAATATCATGTTTAAGGCACATGTTTTCCATGGGTTGGCTAATTTTTATAATAAATTCATCATAAATTTCAATGGTATATGTGAAACCATTATGGAGACTATGAATGGAGACAAGAATAAGTTTTAGTGGAATATTTAAATAGAAGATAGCTTTCAATTTTTGAATAAAAAAGTTACATAACAACTAGTTTTAAACTTACTAGATTTTATAAAGGTGTTTTAGGTTGATTGTGATGCAAGTGTAAAAACATATGAGCGGTGACAAGTCAAGAGGGTAAATCCATTTCTTATTTTAGTGAGAAGTTGAATGAATCAAAGAAGAAGTATTTAGTCTATGAATATTAATTCTATGGAATGGTGAAAGATCTGAAGTAGTGATGGCATTACTTGTTTCCAAAAGAGTTCATGTTGTACGTGGATAATCATGCCTTAAAATTCATAAATAACCAAGGAAAGCTAAATCAATGCCATATGAAATGGGTAGATCTTATTCAAATATATTATTTTATCTTAAATCATAGGAGTGGGAATTCTAATAAGGTAGTGAATTACTTGAGTATGCAAGCTCTTGTAGTAAATGAGCTGAAAGTAGAGGTCATTGTATTTTAAGCCATGCCAGATTTATACAAGGAGTAGTTGTATTTTTGAGATGCGTGGCCAACATGTATGAATCCAATAGATATAGATAGGAGACTATGGTTAGAGTACATGATATATGATGGTAGTTTATTCAAGGGACATAAGTTATGCATACTTCAAGGTTCCATGAGAGAGAACTTGTTGAAGTATGCATAATGGAGGGCTTGGTAGTCATTTTGGGTATGGCAAGATGTTGGCACATATAAATGAGAGATACTATTAGCCAAATATTTTTACAAATGTGAATAAATTGGTTTAGTAGTGTATATTTTATCATCATGGCAAAGGAAGCAGTCAAAATGCTAGTTTTTATTAGCCTTTACCCATTCTAGATAGACTTTAGGATGCATTAAGCATGGATTTTTTTGTTAGTTTTCCAACAACACAATAAGGTAATGATTCTATCTTTTTTATTGTGGACAAATTTTCAAATATGGATCACTTTTTCACTTTTAGGAAGACTAGTGTTGCCACACACATATCTAATCTATTCTCTCAAGATATTATGAGGTTGCATGGATTGCCTCATAGTATTATATTAGATTGAGACACAAAGATTTTTGGTTAATTTTGGAGGACACTTTAGAATAAATCAAGAACTAGATTAGACTTCAGTTCAACCTATCACCCCAAAATGAATCAACAACAAAGGTGATCAGTCATACTCTAGTTAACATGTTATGTCTAGTTGGTGATAAGCCTAAACCATGAGACCTTATGTTGGCATAGGCTGAATTTGATTATAATGATTTAGTAAATTGGAATACAAGTATGAGTTCTTTTCAGATTGTATATGTAAGTATTCTTATAGGGGTATGTGATTTGAGAAGTATAGTTGATATGAGTAGACAAAGTGCATAGGGTGAATACTATACTCAAGCTATGCACGAGGATCATATATAAGTCAAGAAAAGTCTTGTAGAGATTGTTTGGAAATACAAACAACATGTTGATTTGCACAAAAAATAAGTGAATTTCAAATTTGAGGACTTGGTATTGGAACACTTGTGCAAGGAGAAGTTTTTGAAAGAAAAATATAACAAGCTAAAGTGGAAAAATATCAGACCTTGAAAATTTTTGAGGAAGTTCACAGCTCATACATATGAGTTAGAGTGGCTGGATGGACTAGGCTTCTCACCTATATTTAATGTGGCTGATTTTTACCCTTATGTTGGAGGGAAAACAAGTGATATCATGGATTTTTTAGATAAATATTAGGAGTATCTTCCACAAACAACTAAGGAATAAATGTAATTTATTCTAGACATTTTCATTTATAGGAAGACACAAGGTCATGAGTACTACAAGTACTTGGTCAAAAAAAAGGGTAGAGAAATTGAAGAGGCAACTTTGATGAATGCATCCAAGTTTTTTAAGAATGGAAATCAGTAGAGAATCTCAATGTAGGTTTATGACTAGGATCTCAAGGTCCTTTTCATCTACCATGGTTGTCGAATGTAGGATCACCCATGGTGGACATGTTATCCTGTATTGCACAAAAGGAGAGTGTTTATTTATATTTTACTATTTGTTATCATGCATTTTATTCTAGATGGTTGCCTCAGTTTCTATTACATCCATTCTCTTAATGGCTTACTTGTGTTGATGATTCACATCTTCTATTTTCATCATCCATCTTCTAGGGTTATAATTTTACTTTATGTCTTACTGGCAATCTTCATCTTTTAAAAATGACTATCTATTAGTTCTAATCAGACATTCCTAAGTCTCAATTAGGTCTTATGGTGAAATTAATTGATATGTAGTTGTAATTAGATATTTTCTACCTAGTTTGGTCTATGGAATACCTTCATTGACCTTTTTTTATTTTCTTAGACTCTAAGTTCCGATTAGGTCTTGGGAAAAATTCAAACTATTATCTCTATTTTAATTGGGTTTATTTCACTAACTAAAACATTAGATGAATGTCAGGACTGAGCCTTTATATTTCATTGGAAACATTTTTTGTATCAATCCTTTTGTAATTGGGATTAATTCCCTGAAGTGTTGTTCATAAAGAAATAAATGGAGAAAACATTTATTTGTAGGTTTTTATTGCATAAAGATTTCATGAACATGCCCATTTTATAATGCCTTTTTATTTGGGTTCTTGAGTCATAATTTTCACTAAGTCTCAATTTTAAAGGACCCTTTATGTTATGTAGAGTTCAAGTTCAAACTGAGTCTCGCTATATTATCATGGTGGCACAATAGTGGCACATATTTTATTCTCAGTTTTTTTTGGAGGACAAAATCCTGCAAAGGTCTTGTATCCTAACAAACATATCATAGTGCTATGTGGGAATACGAAGCCTGACTAGGTCATGGTAACTTGAGATTTGTTTTAGCACTGATAAACCTTGACAGGGTATTAAAATACATGAATTTCATTTCCAAAATCTTTCCAAGGTCTTTATAATGAGAAAAGAGACTAAAACATTTGATAGGGTCTTGTAAAGACCAAAATGTGTATAAAAGACTTTTATTTCACTTTCAAAACCAAACCAGGTCTATAGTGAAGACCAAAACATAAGATTTGCTCAAATTTGAGCTCCTTGATTTAAAATGCCTTTGAAGGTGGAAATACATAGGGGAAAACTAAGAGATCATTCCATTCCCACTACTTATAGCCAAATGGCATTCAATTTGGGGTTCCTCATTCTGGTATTGAAACCTATTGGTTTTTACATTGCACTTTAATCTTCCTCTCCATTTGTAATCGGTGAAGAGTTATGTTATTAAAATTTTGATTCAAACAAACTTGTCACTTAAACTTGTTGTAATATTGAATTCTTTTAAGGCGAATACAAAGAATGGATTTGTGTGAGGAATCCAATGTTTGATTTTCTATTTTGGTTATCAATTTATGCTCGTGTGTTTTCCCAAATCCTACAATGTGGTTTGAATGGTTGTCCTTAGGTAAAAACCTAGACTACGTATGCATTAGAGGGTTAGAAGGGTTTTGTGAATTAATTTATTCTTTTCTAATTCACATACTTTGTATTTCACTTGAATGAACTCTAAAAAATAAAGAATAAATGGTTTTAACGAAAAAATAATGTAAATCCAAAAAAGTTGCTAATTTTTTAGTTAATTGGCTAGAATTTAGTTTAATTAACTCTCCTCCGATGTAGTATTATCAATTTGTCTATTTAATTGGCAAACTCAAGTGGCAATGTGAGGAGAATGAAATGGTGAATGGAGTATGTTTTTTTACTATGATAATCTAAATGCATATGTCTTATCTTGCATCTAAATTTTTAGTTAAAAATAATATGCAACCTAAAAAAATAACATGTACATAATATTTTAATAACACATGCATTTTTTAGTTAATTCATGAAAACATATGTGAATTGGCCCATCAACTATTTACACTTAGCCTCAAGTATTCAAGATATTTATAGATGGATTAATATAGTCAAAAGAACACAATTTCACAGAACACTCTAAGTGGGATAACTATGTGAGATCGATTCCCTCCTTGGAATATTGCATACATAGGGAGCATTAAGTTGTCATGGGGTGATTGGGGTCATCTCACCCAATTAAACTCTATTTTTTTATTGTCATGCTTTCAATCATTGTTTTTCATATCAGGGTTTCAACGTTGGGGAAGCTATTTGTAGATCTTCTAGATACTTTCAAAATTCAAATCTATACGTACATACTAATTCTAGTTGTTACAAGTGATTATGGCCTAATTTCCTATTTTTTTCCAAAGACAATATCAACCAAGAAGGACAATAATGAAAGAATATCCTATATCAGTCTGTTGATCATGTCCTCCAATTTTAAATGTATTTTCTAGGGACATTAAAAAAGTTTGTTTTTAATTCACTGTTTTAGCCTTCTATTATTTAATCATATTTAGATATTAGACATAAATAACTAAATTTGTCATTTTTTTGTGCTGTTAGTATTCTTTCAATTATTTGCTCTTTGTTAAATTCAATATTTTATTTTCATTTTGTCTATCAAAATGCCATTTAAAATATTTTACTTTCTTCTATTTCATTTATCTTAATTAAAGTTAATTACCACAATAATTCAAAATTTGATAAAACACTACAATAAAATAAGTTGGCAATATGTGCAAGTCCACCCTTGAAAATAGGAAATGGAAATGAAAAAATGTCTCTATTGGAATATAAGTTAAAGCAAAACATTTTCTTAATTACTACATTTTTTCCCTTACATCATTGAAACATCAATGATGTTGGATGACCATTCAAAACATATTATTCAAGAATATAATAATTTTAAAAATGTAATACATGATTTTAATATAAATAAATAAAAATGAAGAAAATTTAAGATTGTTGGTATTTTTTCTTCTCATATGGTATTTATGTGGTACATATTTATATGCTATTGAACATTAAGTGAATCTATTTTATTCTTTAATAAATTGCATACCAATCATTTGGTGCAAATACAAATTAAGTTTAAAATATACTAAATATAAGTTAAAACAAGAATTTCTAATTATTAAATTTATATCATTCGTTGTATATATATAATGAATGAGCACAATTACATAATCATATTAAGTGAGAAAACTATGTATGGTTTGATTTCTCTACTTGAAGAATTATATACATAGATAACAATCATTAATCAATAGATTAAATGGGTCAATGTAACCAATTGCACTCTTTTAATTTCTATAGAGTTATATCCCTCACAAACATAGCTAAAGTTTCAAGCTATAGTGATCACTGAAATATAGTGTTATACACATCGTCCATATTCGACATTATATTTATGAAACTTTAAAGGATAATTAAAAATAATCATATAATCATAAACATATATTTCTTTCAAGAATAATCAACGTTATATAAAAACACAAAAGTTCACTTTGGATATATTTCTTTTAATTAAATTGAATGAACCAAATATTGTTGATGAAAGTTGGTTAACAAATTTGGTTTCGCAATGTGAATCGGTTTTGTAAAACATTATATATTGTGTATATATTGAAGTTTGGATTTTTTTGTTTTTGTCCTAGATCTTATTTTTTGAGCGGTACATTTAAATTAAAGTCGTTATTAATTCATTCAAAATGCATCCTTTCAACTATACACATTATATTCTAAATTAAAGATAAATATATTTAGATTAATATATTGTTATCAATTTTTAAATAAATATATTAAAGATATTTTAAATAATATATTAATTATTTTTATTTATTTATATTAACTTTTTAATGATTAAATTTATAAAATATTATCTATATATTTTCAAATTTTTTAAACATATAAGTTATCTCAGAAAAGATGTAATTTTTTGTTTTTAATAACATAGCATTTTGTAAAGTAAAAAAGTGAAAAATTGTATTCAAATATCATTTGAAATTTGTGATCCTTGACCTTATCTCATTATTTACGTATGAAGCGTTAATAAACAATAGTTTTATATATTTGTTGGAGGTGATAGTTGAAAATATGGTGGTGCATTCCTTCATATGATATGGCAATGAGTTGTGTAGGGAGGAGACATTTCATTTTATAAAGAATTTGAGTAATAACAAATTGGTAGGGAAGAGTAAAACCATAAAAAACATGACAATGATGAAATATTTCAAATAAAGTTTAACAATGACAGTGATGGAAAATGATAAAGTTTTTGAAGGGATAGATTCAAAGAACTCTGTACTAATACATGTACAAAGTTTAGTGAGATGTCACATATGTTAATACAATATGTAGTTTTCACCAAACTATCTAAGTTATCCAATACATGATTGAAATATATATCATCTAAATGGAATCACATGTCAAATATTGAATAACTCCTTTACAAATATAGAGAATTCATCAAATATCAATTTAAACATGTTTAAAATTAATTAAACAATTTTTTTTTTACTGTTTTAACTATATATAACCAAATTAAATAAATGTAAAATAAATTAAACTAAAAATTAAAAAAACTTCCTCAATGAATGGTGATGCATTTCTAAACTTATGAAATTCATATAGATAATTGGAACATATTGATTAATGTTTTAGTGTGACTCACCCTCTCTCTATATAAAATTATTTTTAACTTATTTTAAAATTTGAGGAAGTATTACGTCAAGTGGATGAAATATAGACAAAGTTACTAGCACTCGATGAGAAGGTAGAAGATGATCTTTTGGTCTAGATTACCTTGAGAGCACTACCTTCCAAATTCAAAGTGTTCATCATGACACTAAATATCACCAAATAATCAGTATCATTCAAAGAGCCCATGAACCTATTATAGCAAGAAGAAGTTATCAACTCAGTCTAAAATGTATTTGAAGAGAAAGCTCTTATCTCAAAGAGGTAACAAGGTCAAAAGTTTTGTAAAGGGATTTTAGAGAAGCAACCATAGAAATAATAGTAGCAATAATAGTCTCGACATCAAAAATCTTAGAAGTTGAAGAGATGGTGTCATATCTATCAAACCAATACTCACAACATAGATAACTACAAGCATAATATCTAAAAACAAGGGTCTACCAGCACATCAGGGTGAGATGATTCTCAAAAATTGAAAAGATATCCCCGTCAATGGAAGTAAAAAGGACATCTCACTACTCAACAAGATGATATATCTGAAGAAGAGATATTTGATGATGACAAGAACTTGGTACTAGTTTCCTAGACCTCACAGCCCACAAAGAATATTTGGTTGATCGATTTTGGTGCCACCAAACATATGTCAAGTGATAAGAAGCTATTTGATTCGTTGTCAGACCAACCCATTGGAGATCAGGTTAGGATCACAGATGACAAAGAGTACATTGTAGAAGGAATAGGACAAGTTACCATTCCTCTCAAAATGTGAAAATGTACACTAACAAAGGTACTATATGTTCCTGTTTTGATGTCTAATCTCTTATCAGTTAGCTAGTTGCTGAATAACCATCTGAAGATGGAATTTCTTATCAAAAATGCAATCAAAACTTTCCTGGTATCAAGAAAAGGTAAAGTTCTTGCTAAAGCTTTTTTTAAAGATAGATTATTTACTCTAGATGTTGTTTCATATTCTATAGTAGAATCATCTACCTTAATGGTAAAATCCACTACCCTCTAACACTACCGATATGGTCATTTATCTACAAGTTCATTATATGAGTTAAGTACTAAAGGGATGGTATGTGGACTTCCCATGCTACCCAGTTCCTTGCCTATTTGCCTTGGTTGCCTTATAGGTAAACAAAATAGGGATCCATTCAAAGAAATTTCATTTCATTCTAAGAAATGATTGGAGGTTATTCACACTTATCTGTGTGGCTGACCACTTGATTCATTCTCAAGATACAAGTACTACTAGCTGAATATATAGAGAAAGTGAGAGAAGAATGAGAGAAAGGCATAGGAGAGAGAGGGATACAAGTGTTTAAAAGGAGTCAAAATAATAAGGTATGAAAATTATCTATCAGGGCTTCAAATACAGGTGTTAGTATTTTTAAAAATTCTCTTTTACTCAATGTGGTATGGACGTTTCAAACCTTACTTAACACCTTGCCTAGCTTTCCAAAACTACCCTTTGCCTTGGCTTGTGGAAGGACAAGTGGCCTTATTTATGGTTAGGTAATGTTGAGTTACATACTTTCTCTACTCTTTAACCTTTCAACTAATCTCTAAAATTTCCCTTTGGCACATCACTTCATTTTTTTGCTAGGTGTCTAGAAGTCTCTTTGTCTCACTAGGCCAATCTTGCTTACAAGTGTAAAAACTTGAGTTCATCTTCTCCAATTCATAATCTCATCATGGATGGCCTATTAAAATCATATTGGACCTATAACAACTCATTTAAAGGTCTCTAACTACCCCAATAACTCATTTTTCATCAAAAGGCATCATTTAGCCTCATTCTTGGTAGCCCTAAAAATATGTAAACCTCATTGTGTAGAAAAATGTAAAAATATTATTGAGAAAATAAGTATATATTTAAATATCCAATATATATTTATGTCTTCATTCTAAATTTCAAGTCCTGACTCTGAGTGTGAGTGTCCTTTTTTGCCATTCCCTCTCCTTAATTAGGCCTCACTTAGGCATCCTTGTCTAAAAACTAGGTTTTGGATCTAAATCACTTCCACACATGTGAAAAACATGAGAATTATTTTATTAACTTTATCTCTACTAAGTCCAACCTCCATGCCAATGTTTATCCCTTTAGACCCTATATAAATAGTTCAACCATGAAATGGTCAAAAACCCTAGTCTAGGTGCTTGAGCAACCATGGGAGACAATTTGAGAGTTTGGAAAGAATTTTATAGGATATAAGGATTTAAAACATTTTATTAAGGCATTTTAAACCCTTATTCAACTCAAACCACTGAGGATATGTCTCTTGATGTGTTTTCTAAGCCTACATATAGGCCATTTGGCTTGCAAAACCATTCATTCTCACCTTCTTGATTAAGTAGCTAACTTGCAGGGATTATATATCATCTTGAGGGATATAGAGAACTATTTGGATGATGGTATAAGATTTTTTAATTCCCACTTGACCTTTTCACTTGATTTAGAAAACACTCCCTACTCTGCACCTTCATAAACACAGTTACTATTGTGTATTCGTCCCTATTTTATATAGTATTTTACCTGTTCATGCCAACAAATACCCTAATTAGGTGTTCATGAAAATTTTGAGAGTAATTAAAGTCATTTATAGTATAAAACCATTCATTTAAATGAATTTTAAATCATGTTTATCATATTGGGTCATTATATCCTTCTAGGCAACTTAGGAGTGCTTAAGGGTCTTAACAATGATTCATATCATATAATCCACCAACCTAAGAATCAATTCCCAAAGATGGAAGTATAAAATCCTCTATAACACCCCCAAAATTATTTTTATACCATTCAAAACTTCATGGAATACCTAAGTAAAAGTTGGTGGCTTCTTAGGTTGACTTATTACATTTTTGTGCGATCAAGAAAAGTTGACGTCTGTAAATGTTATTTTTGAGTTTGGTTATGCCTCTAAACACTTTAAGTAGGTCAATGACAACCACATTAACTTATTTACATAGTTATCCAACCCTTTATATATCTAATGCCCTACTTTATATTTCAATTGTTTAGGCTAGGGTTCTCACATTACCACTATTACTTACCCTAGTTGTATATGTTGGCCTCTTCTTGAATTGTTGGAAGGTCTGAAAACATTATGAGGTGTTCCAATGAAATATATTTGAGGGTATAAATTCCTTCATAGCTGGTTATTTCATCATTTTACCCTCATCAAACAAATTTTTTTCACCAAACTATTCATACATAGGGTTTTATCTATGGCTTAGACTCAATAGGCCTAAACAAGCCTCTTAACCCTGATTTCCCTTTTCTACCAACTAAGGGGATCACATTTGGTCACATTAGCAGAAAGGAAACTTCATCATATAAATTAATTCTTCTTCAAACCTTTTACCTTTTAATTCACCCTTATTTATTTTTTTCATGAACCTTCCCTAAGCGAAAGTTGACCCACCATCTTACCTTTTTGATCACATGTTTATTTGTTAAGTTAGCTCTTTGTTTTGAAATTTTATTTGCTTGTCTTCATATGTGCAAAATTTCTGTAGAATTAAACAATTGAACTTGAACACTTTTCAAAGTTCAAGAGTTCAATGGTTCAAGAGTTCAATGGTTTAATGTTTCTCAAAAGCCATGAACTATTGGTCCCTTTGTGTAACTCAATTTGTATCTTTAAACCTTCACATTGAACCTCATTTCAAGAGTTCAAAGGTTCAACATTTCATGACTTTAGTCCCACCTTTCCCTAATTATTTTAAGTCAAAATTTGCAAGAAAAGAATTAAATCATTTAGAGGGAAATATATGTGGAACATTTTATGAAATGGAAAGTTCTAATTTTGAAAGGTTATGAGTAATCATTACACATTAAGGTCATGTGTGAAAACTACTTAAAATTAATGCATCTATCAGAATTTGTATCCTATCAAGCAAGTTCAGCATAAGTTGATTGATCCAGTAATTATTTGACTTAATTTCATGCTTTTATCAAGAAAGGAAAAGCCATTTTTAATAGTAAACACACAAGTTTGTGCAAAGGAGAGTAGCGCTGGAGGTATAAGATTTTTATTGCATAGTTTCAAAGTAATTTTTGATCCATTGAAGGTGAGTTTGACTTTTCCTATAAGTTGATTCCATTACTTTATTGGAAAGGAGAATCATTTTGATTTTTTTGTATTATTTAAGATGTTCAAAGCATTTCTAATTATATCCTTCATTCTGTAGCCATGAAACCTGCTTGCCTTGGTTACTAACATGGTCCTGGTCTTGTTTTTTCTCTTCCTAAATTTGGGGATACTTCTCTCGCTCAATATAATTTAGAGGATTTTAAGGAGAGGGTTAAAAATCCTATATTAACTCCTATGATAGAGAATAGTGGAAAGTAGTTTAGTCTAAGCTACAACATTTCCCATGGCAGTACAATGCCCTGAATTAGTTTTGAAATGTATGAGTAGATATGACCCCCAAAATAGGTGTATCAGAAACATGGATGGTAATGTGTTAGTACCTGTCAATAGACAAACCCTAATGGTTGTGATGAAATTTTTTCCCAAGGAGCCATATTTTGATCTTAATATTACTTCCTCTTATGGTCATTTTTCATTAAAGAAAGTAAACTACAAGAGAATAATTGTGAGAAATTGGTTACTAAAATTTCAAAAAGGAGGTTCAAGACTGCCCAGACCACTAACAAGAGATCACATAATACCAGAAGTAAAGTATATTGTGTTGTTGCTACACAAGTTAAAGGGTAACTACCAAGCATTTTATTGGGAGGATTAGATGTACTTCTTCATTCAAGTGATCCTCTAAGGAGAACAATATTTTTATTGGGCAGAAATCATAGCCAAATGTTTGCATTTGTGTCTGAGTAATTATTTGGGAAATAAGGATTTTTATATCTCTTCATATCTCTTTTACTACTTAACATCTACAAGAGAATGGAGAGGGTTGCATCATGCATCCTTAGTTAAAGACAACAAAATTTATGATTATTACCCACATTTACAAATGCAAAATTGTTATGAAAACTATGGAAGGGTTAATGATGTTTTTATTGGTAGGATGACTTATGAATTGGCAGGCAATGCTAATAAGAGAATGTTTGATGAAGCCATGCAATTGATCAGTATTTATGGTATTTTTTTCATTTAGTTTTCCAAATTTACTTATATTAGAGTTGGTGGTTTTGACGATGAACCAGTGAAGCTACCTAGATATGTTTTTGACCACTTTATATTGATAGAAGTTTGCAGGCAGCTAGCCCATGTAGATAAGAAATTTCCATTAAAGAAAGAATCTAGTATATCTTTTCTAGTTAAACTGGGACACTATTCATGCCAATCAATTTCTAACACCTTAAATTTAGAGGTGGACATAAAAAATTTCAATCTTTAGTACTATAATGCCAGACCCCAGTTTGACATCAAAGGTTTTGCTAGGGACAATCTAGATTTTGGAATGGGATTTTCACATGTTCCCCAAATTGAAGACTATTGGGAGTATTGTCCAAATGAATTTGAAGTTAGAAGAAATATTTGGTGTAGGTTCTCCTTGGAAAAAATAGTTACACTCAATCTGAGTATGAATATCTCTTAAATAATTGATGATGAAGATCAGTTGGTTGATCCTCATTTTGAACATGTAAAATAGCTACCTATTCTAGAACTTGATTGGAATAAAGATGAAGAGGATTGGATTGAAGTCAAAACTCTCCTAGTGATAAGGAGAAATAAAAATGGTTAAGGGGTTGTACACTGAAGGAGGTTCAAAATGAAGATTCTTAGTGATGTGCACCATTTAGAAGCTCCACCAAAAAGATAGTCAGCCATGGCTGAAAGGATGAAAAAGATAAGAGGGAGTTGAAAGAAACTTTACAATCAATGGTAGAGTATATTGAGGTCATTCATAATCTAAATCCACAATCTATTTCTCAAATACCTCTATATTTTAACCCAAAATCTCCAATCAACCATAAAATTCTAGATCAGATACATATGAACAAAATGGTGACTAGAGTGTTTGATGATTGGTTAGATGGTATCATCTAGAAAGGTATAGAAGATATTAATGAATTTAAAAATATATATGATGCAACTATGGCTAATATCAAGGATTTGAAAACATAGAATGCTTCCTAGGTAAAAGATGAAGGGAAATGGATGGATGTGATGAATCAAATTGATGAAGTTCAGAAATATGGGGTAACAAATTTTGTATCAGAAAAAAATTTGACAAGCCTGAATGATGATACATTGTATGTAAGCAATATAAACATTGAATGGATAATATTAGTATCTCATCAAGGGTGAATTGAATTTACAAAAATGATTAAAGAAATAACTAAGTTTACCTAGTCTTTGTAGCATGATTTGGAATGCATTGATGTGAAATATATAAAAGATGATTGGGAGCTAGAGAAGGATATCGATACTATGGTTTAATCTTTAAGAGATAAAATTAGTTTTGTTAAATAAAATGATAACCTATTAACTAAAGATTTCTCTCAGATATCAAAGGTAGAATCACTTATTCACCTCTATGTCGATGCACTCTAGGAGCACGTGGAGAAAGTGGAAAAAATTTGAAGAGAGAAAGATGTTTAGAAAGCAAGGGTTAAACACATTGGCATTCCTAACTTCTCAAAAATCTAGGAATTTATTACCACATTTTAGGAATGGAAGGTGCAACGTGTATCCCCCACCAAACAAAGCAAATCTGGAGATTCTAATCCACTATCCTAGTCATGATCTTGCTTTCATAATTTATTTGTTTAGTTATTTAGTTGAAATTATGTTCAAAAACTTTTTCTTTCAATGAACTTGTGCAAAACTAGATCCCGTATCAGTCAGATTTTGTTTTAAACTCTGGGTTTAAAAGAATGGTTAATTAGGGTAACTATATATATGTTTTTAGTTGTTAAAACTGATATATGAAACGTTAAGGAGAAGATACAAAGAATTTTGGAGCTAAAATTTTGTTGTTTTACAATATATATGATATTTGTCTAAAACATTTCTCATCTATGAATGAAAAAGAGAAATGATTGTTACACTCTTAAATATGTGTGTTTAAGTTATTTGAAATCGGGTTTCTGTGCAAACTCTTCTTTCATGTGGTAATTGTTCTTTGATTGGATAACTCATCATATATGTTTTATTATTTATTGGTTCAACAATATACATATTCATATATCTGATTATTGAAGATGGAATCTATGCATTCTATCATCAAAAGATCTTGTAAATAAGAAATATATCACATTCATTGCATGACGATGTATGGATGTTAGTTTGCCTTTAATGCATTCTAGTTAAAAGTGTATCTGAATAATTAGAATGATTTGAATTCATTAAAGATATTAAAGGGAGTTGTACCTTAATTCAGAGGAGAACTATTCCTAATAGTTCACCCATTTATTGTTTAACTTATTTGTTCATGAAAGAAAGGGGTATAGAGTCAAAATAAAACATTTTTAGATCAGGACAAATCTTTTATCCAACAATTTTTGGTGACTCTATTAAGGATTGAAGTCAATTTCTAGAAGATTAGTCACCTTAATATGAAGAAATGGTGGTGCTTCCACATGAAAATATAATTCATGTTCTACAACCTAATATCGGTTTCCAAGTTGAGTAGGAAGATATAATTGGTTGGTTAAATATTCTTGCATGGTGCACTCATTAGAATGTTGATGATTATAGAAGGGCAAGCTGAGTATTAGAAAAGGAAGAAGAAATGGCTGATAATTTTAGATTGCTATTGCTTAAGAAAAGAAAGAGGCAAGTAGAAAATGTAGTAATAAATCAAGCCCCTAAAGTGTCAAGAGATAAAGAACAACATATAAACTAATAGCTAATTATCTAGTTACAATATCATAAGCTGGATTCTAGAAGATACACAAGGTCTTCGAGAAAAGAGGGAGTTGAGAATCCTACTTTTTAAATGCTACAAAGCTTAAATTTTCCTTACATTCCTACCTATATTAGAAGAACCATAAGTAGACCCCATAGCCCTCCTAAACCCTCTACATCCACTAGCTATCAAGCCTTAACTCTTTCTGGTAGTGTCATTCCTTCTACTATAAGCTTTTCTACTTATGGCTCAACCTTGGGGAGTAGTTATAGGACCTCTAAATTTAGGGGCTAACTTGAATCCTCTGCCTAAAAATGCAAGTGAAAACTTACCTAAATTTAATGGAGATGGAAGACAATCACCGAATGAGCATTTGAGTGCCTGTGTCATGATGTGTAGTGTGTTAGGTGTGTAACATCAAGATTTAGCCATAAGGCTTTTTGTCCAAAATATAATTGATACTACAACACAATGGTTCTATCATTTGTCTAACTCTTCGATTAAAAACTAGAATGATATGAAAACTAAATTTTAAAATAGATTTAAAAGTGCAAAAAATACCTTCTTGCTCAATTGACTCAACTCAAGAAAGAAATTCATGAGCCCAGGAGGGAATTTATAGCCAAATTTAATAGAATTGGGAAAAAAATCCTAAATGCTAAGAGGCCAACTCCTGAGAATTAGAAATGTTTCTTTATCAATTCTATGCCCCCTGATATTAGTTTTCATCTTAGAAGAGGTACAATTGTCAACTTAGCGATCACACAAACCTTGGTAGTTGGGTTAGAAGATGATCTTCTTATGGCTAGAAAATGGAAGAGAGAAGTTCAAGTACCTAATGCTCATCCCTCATCCTCTATAGATCTTTTAGTTCAAAGGCTAGTTAATGATATGATCACTTTGAAAAGATAGATGCCTAAGTCTGGTACTTCATTTAAACAACCATATCAATATACTGGTAGAAGTAATTTTAATCAATAGGTAAATACTGGTAGGACATTGCCACTTACATCAGCACAACAAAGGTTAACTATTGAAATTATTCTTGGAAGAGGGAATATGTGTGCCTTTCATTTGACTAATGATCATGATGGAAATTCTTGTCTAAATATGCCTATATATGCTCAAATGGCTACTACTCAAGATGTATTGGGAGAGATTACTGAAGAATATGAGGAACCTGGTGAATCTAAAATACACTTCCTAGAATATGAATTAGATTCAAAAAGAGGAGGTGAAATATTAGTTACTCTTGAAGATCCTTCATGTGCAATGCTTACCAGAAGTCAGAAGAATCTAAGATTTTCTAATACTCAAGAAGTGCCTGTTAAAGGTAAGAAACCTCTAATTAGAACCTTCGATGTTAATCTAAAGACCCAAGAAATTAAATTATTATTACATAGAAATGGTCGTGAGACTTCTTTTGATATTTTATAATTTTGTAAGTTTATAAAGATTCAAATATCCCCTACTAAATACCTCAAGTTAAAACCCAAAGAACTTGATAAATTGGTTAAATATGTCAAAGGTGGTCCTACACAAATTGAACCCAAAAGTCAACTAAATATTAATGTTGAGTCTCTCATTGCCCAATTATTTGATTCTCCACCTGAATCACCCATGCATACTCCTAAAATGGCCCTCAATTCATGTAATTATACCTCTTATATGCCTAATATGAATCCCAACCCATTTTATATTTCTTTATTCATAAATGGCCATAAACTCAGTAATTGTATAATAAACTCAGGTGGTTTTAATAATATTATGCCTTCTTCTATATCCAAATCCCTAGGCCTATTCCTTACAAAAACATTTAGTAGGCAAATAGATTTCTTTGCTTAGACAAATTAAAGATGCATGGGTTGCTCTTGTAGCCTATCCTGATTTAAGAGTGAAGTTGACTATTTTGGTAGTGGATATTCTTGGTTGTTATGGGATGTTGTTGAGTATGAATTTTTACAAAGATTTAGGTGTGTAGATTAAATTGTATTGGTCAGAAGCTAAAACTCTAGTAGGAAAGTAGAAAGTTAAAATAAAACCTGAGCCTAAATGCATATTTACTTTATACCCTTCTGATGATCCTAAGTCTCATATTATATTTGAAGAATGTCAATTTGGTAACTATTTTCTCTCTTATGAAGACATGAAGGAAGAATCCATCCCAAAGCTTATTCATTCAGATGACTATGGGCCATGGAATTTGATGGTAGTTGTGCTACCATTGGTTCAAGAGCAGGGTTTATTTTGATCTCACTTGAAGGTAAATTTTTTCCTTAATCTTTCAAGTTAGAATTTAAAAACACTAATAACACTACAGAGTAAGAGGTTTTATTGGTTGGATTAAATGAAGCCAAAGGAAAAGGTATAAAGATAATTAGAGCAAAAGGAGATGCTGAATTAATTGTTCAATAGGTGAGAGGCATTTTTTTAGTTAAAAATGAAAGATTGAGACATTATAGGAATGGAGTTTGGGATGAGATAGAATATTTTGATGCTTTTTCTATAGAGGCAATTCCCACAGATCTGAACACACGAGCAAATTCTCTAGTAGTATCAGCTTCTCTTCTTCTCCCACACCCTGATTTCAAAAAGATTCAAATAGAATAGAACTATTCTACCATCCTAATGTCCCAGATAATGCTGAAAATTGGAAAGTTTTTGAGAATGATAGGCAGATCAATTTTTTTTTGGAGAATGCTTAGATGTTCTTAGGGACTTATTTTGAAGGTTCTAAAGCATAATGTATAGAATTTAGTCCTAATCTAGGGATTAATTCAAAGGATGGTGTAATTTAGTTAAAGGGAAACAAAATCCTCAAAGGATTGGTCTCTCTAGAACATTTGTTCACTCGATAAGATGAATATACCAAAGGAAAACTTGTTCAGAATCTTGAAAAATTAGGGGATTATGAGAAGATAAACATTGGAAGTAAAACTGATCCTAAATGGATTTCTATTGGTAGGTGTTGTTTTCTAGAGGACAAAAACAAATTGATTAATATGTTGATTATGTATAAGGATGTCTTTGCTTGGTGCTATGATGACCTAAAGGATTTTAGGAGTGGAAAATTTTAGCATCAGATTCCTTTAAAAATAAATGCAAGTCTATTCAGGAAAAAATTGGGAAACTATAACCTAGAGGTTATTGAGGCCATCTTTAAGGAGATTGACAAAATATTAAAGGCTAGGATTATTTATATGATTCATCACTCCACCTCGGTGGCAAACATTGTCCCAGTATGCAAAAATAATGGAGAAATCAGAATCTATGTTGATTTCAAGAATTTGAACCAAGCTAGTTTGAAAGATAATTATCATTTGCCTGTGATGGATCATATTTTACAAACAATTACTGGATCATAGATGATGTCCATGTTAGATGGATTCTCAGGTTATAATCAAATAAGTGTGGCTGCATCCAATCAACATAAAACTACTTTCACTACACTCTGGGGAAATTTTTCCTATAATCATATGCCCTTTGGTTTGATTAATGCTGGTGCAACTTTTCAATAGGTGATGGATTCATCCTTTAGAGATCTAAAAGATAGAATTATTGTCATTTATCTTGATGATTTGATTGTTTTCTCTATAAAAAGAGAGGATCATCTAAAAGATCTAGAGATCATTTTATAAAGGTGTCAAAGTCATGGGATATCTCTTAATCCTAGGAAGTCAGTTTTCTATGTAACATAAGGTAAGTTATTGGGACATCTAGTTTCAAATGATGGAATCAAGATTGATCCAGATAGGGTTAAAGTAATATAATAGCTAAGTTTTCCTTCTAATAGGACTGGAGTTAAGTCTTTCTTTGGCTAAAATAACTTCCTTAGAAGGTTCATTCCTAATTTTTCTAAAATTATAAAACATATTATAGGGATGATGAGTGAAAAATAGGCATTCAAATGGAACGAGACTGATAAAAAAGCATTTGAAGATATTAAAGAACCAATTACATAAACCTCTACTTTGGTAAACCCTGATTTATAAAAAGATTTTATTATTTGTTGGTATGCTTCATGACATACCATGTATGGTATCTTACTACAAAAGAATTAATTAAATGCAGAAGACCCAATAGCCTTTATGAGTGTTCCTCTCAAGAAGCATGAGCTTACATATTATTTAACAGAGAAGCAAGCTTTTGCTATGGTAAAGGCTATCAAATAATTTAGATATTACATTCTACATTATCATTCAATTGTATTTATGCCTAGTTCAGTTTTAAAAAACATTCTTACTCAATAGGATGTTGGGATGAATAATAGAGCAACATGAGTTGATAAAATTCAAGATTATGACTTGGAGGTTAGGCCAACCAAATTAGTTAGAGGTCAAGGTCTATGCAAATTGATTACTGAAAGTAAGGAAGAAGAAGAACTTTCCATTGTCTTGTTGGTAAGTTTACAAGATTCATGTTTCCTAGATATGGCACACTATCTTACTTATGGAGACTGTCTTAGTCACTTATCACCAAAGGAGAAAAGGAATCTGAGGTTAAAAGCAACAAAATATGTCATTTGAGGTGATGTCTTATATAAAAAGGGAATAGATGGAACGTTTCTGAGATGTGTAGATAAAGAACAACAACACAATATTTTGGAAGTTTTTCATAATGAATCTTATGGTGGACACTTCTCTTCTTCAGTCACAGCTCTCAAAATCCTTAGAAATTGTTATTATTAGCTGGGTATCTTTAAAGATGAATACATATGGGTAGCTAATTGTGAAAAATGCAAAATGTTTTTAGGAAGGCCACAACTTGTAACATTGCCTCTGAGGCCTGTCATTATTGAAGAACATTTCAAACAATGGGGATTAGAATCTATTGGGCCTCTTTCACCTTCTTCAAGTGCCAGACACATACACATTCTTACAACAACAGACTATTTTACAAAATGGGTTGAAGCAGTCCCTGTGAAGAGAACCACTTCAAAATTAGTGTGTAATTTTCTTAGAGAGAATATACTGGTGCATTTTGGTGTCCCTCAAAAACATGTAGCAGATAATGCTACCAAAATTTCCTCAATTGAACTTAATTATTTTTTCTATGAGCATATTATATCTCTCTCTCACTCATCAGACTACTACCCTCAAGGGAATGAATAAGCTGAGTCCAGTAATAAAAATTTGATAGCCATCATGAGAAAATTGGTGAGTGAGAATCCTAAAGATTGGCATAAAATATTGTATGAAGCAATCTGGGCTGACAGGGTAATCCCAGAAAAGGGCAATAAGAATGGTGCCTTTTGAGCTAGTTTATGGAATAAGAGTTCAGTTATCATTACTTTTGAAATTATCTACAACCAAATTATAGAATGTCATTGAAGATCAATAATTTCAATATTCCTTAGAGAAAAGAGTTATGTACTTAACCAAGATTGAGGAGGAAAGGAATGACTTGGTTTCTCAGATTACTGCTCTTCAAGCTAGGGTTAAAAAGATATTTGATCAAAAAACAAGACCCAAAAAATTCATGGAAGGAGAGGAAGTGTTGTTGTGGGTTAGGAGGAGAGAACCTAAAGGAGCACATGGTAAATTTGACTCACTTTGGAAGGGACCTTTTAAGATTCATGAGGTACTGGGTCCTAATTCTTTCAAATTAGAATATCTGGATGGATCTATTTTACCCATGTCTTATAATGGACAGGACTTAAATTGTATCGACTGTAAAATAGGTGACCCCTATTTTGTACATCATCTTTCCTTTGTTTTCATGTGTTATTGTTTTCCTTTTCTAGTTTTGTGTTTGCCTTGTTTCTTTTTCTTCCATCCTAGTGTTTAAGTATGCGTGAAACCAGATTTTTTGAGTTCTCTACATTTCATCATAAAATGCAGTCCCCAATCAGAGCCAATGTTACCTATTAATTCACCCTTATTCATTTTTTTCATGAACCTTCCCTTAGCAAAAGTCAACCCACCATCTTAACTTATTGATCATATGTTTATTTCTTAAGTCAGATCTTTGTTTTGAAATTTTATTCGCTTGTCTTCATATGTGTGAAATTACTAAAGAATTGAACCTTTGAACTTGAACTCTTTTCAAAGTTTAAGAGTTCAATGGTTCAATGTTTCTCAAAATTTGTGAATAGTTGGTCCCTTTGTATAACTCAATTCATATCTTTGAACCTTCACGTTCAACCTCATTTCAAGTGTTCAAAGGTCTAATATTCTGTGACTTTAGTCCCACCTTTCTCGAAGTCTTTTAAGTCAAAATTTATAAGAGATTTTAAAAGAAGTAAATAATTTAGAGGGAAATATATCCAGAACATTTTATGAAATGGAAATTTCTAATTTTAAAAGGTTATGAGTAATCATTACACATTAAGGTTATGTGTGAAAACTACTTACAATTAATGCACCTGTCAGAATTTGATCCTATTAAGCAAGTTCAACACTAGTTAATTGATCCAATAATTATTTGACCTGATTTCATGCCTTTATCGAGAAAGGACAAGCCATTTTTAATAGTAAACACATAGGTTCTTGAAAAAGAGAGCAGCGCTAGAGGTATAATATTTTTATTGCATAAATTCACAAAAAGATTTGATCCATTGAAGGTGAGTTTGAATTTTCCTATAAGTTGATTCCATTAATTTGTTAGAAAGGAGAATCATTTTGAGTTTTTGATATTATTTAATAAGTTTAAAGCATTTTTAATTATATCCTCCAATTTGTAGCAATGAAATTTGCTTGTCTTGGTTATAAATATGGTCCTGGTCTTGTTTTTTCTCTTCCTGAATTCAGGGATACTTCTCTAGCTCAATATGATTTAGAGGATTTTAAGGAGAGGGTTAAAAATCCTATGTCAACTCCTATGATGGAGAAAATAGTGGAAATTAGTTTAGTTGAAGCTATAGCCTTTCCCATTGTAGTACAATTCCCTAAATTAGTTTTGGAATGTATGAGTTAGATACAACCCCCAAAATTGGTGTATCAAAAATGTGGATGGCAATGTGTTACTACCTGTCAATAGACAAACCCTAATGGATGTGATGAAAATTTCACCCAAGGAGCCATACTATGATCTTAATATTACTTCCCCTTATGGTCATTTTTTATTAAAGAAAAAAAACTACAATAGTGTAATTGTGAGAATTTGGTTACTAAAATTTCAAAAAGGAGGTTCAAGACTACCCAAACCATTAACAAGAGATCACATGATATCAAAAGTAAAGGATATTACATTGTTACTACATAGGCTAAAGGGTAAATCTTAGGCATTTTATTGGGAGTATTGGATGTACTTATTCATTCAAGTGATCCTCTAAGGAGAACAATATTTGGATTGGGCAGAAATCATAGCTGAATGTTTTCATCTGGGTTTGAGTAATTATTTGGGGAATAAGGATTTCTATATGTCTTCATATCTCTTTTACTACTTAGCATCTACAAGAGAATGGAGAGGGTTTCCTCATGCATCCTTAGTTGAAGACAATAAAATTTATGATTATTATCCACATTTTTAGATGCAAAATTGTTATGAAAATTATGGAAGGGCTAATGATGTTTTTCCTAGTAGGATGACTTATGAATTGAAAGGTAATGTTAATAAGAGAATGTCTAATGAAGCCATACAATTGATCAGTATTTATGGTAGTTTCTTCATTCAATTTTCCAAATTTACTTATATCAGAGTTTGTGGTTTTGATGGTGAACCAGTGAAGCTACCCAGATATGTTTTTGACTGCTTTGTATTGATAGAAGTTTACAAGCAGTTAGCCCATGTAGATAAAAAATTTCTAATGAAGAAAGAATTTGGTATATCTTTTCCCATTAAACTGGAACACTATTAATGCCAGTCAATTTTTGATGCCTTAAATTTAGAGGTGGACCTAAAAATTTTCAATCTTCATTACTATAATACTAGACCCTAGTTTGACAGCAAAGGTTTTACTAGGGACAATCTAGATTTTAGAATGGGATTTTCACACGTTCCCTAGATTGAAGACTATTGAGAGGATTGTCTAGATGAATTTGAATTTAGAATTAAGCTTTGGTGCAGGGTCTCTGTAGGGCAAATAGTTACACTCAATCTAAGTATGAATATCTCTAGAGTAATTGATAATGAAGAACAGGTGGTTGATCCTCATTTTGAACATGTAAAATAGCTACCTATTCTAGAAGTTGATTGGAATAAAGATTAAGAGGATCGAATTGAAGTCAAAACTCTCCCAGTGATAAGGAGAATTGTGAAATTGTTAAGGGGTTGTAGACTAAAGGAGGTTCAAAATGAATATTCCCAATGATGTGCACCATTTAGAAGCATCCACCAAAAAGATAGTCAGCCATGCCTGGAAGGATGAAAAAGATAAGAGGGAGTTGAAACAAACTTTACAATCAATGACAAAGTGAGGCCTGATGCAGGAGCATCATAAACGAATTTCAAATTATTGTATTTCCTCTAAAATGTTGAAATTAAGGAGAAAATGTAAAAAAATAAAAGTAAAAAAAAGAAATTTGTTTTGGGGCTGTTGAGGAAATAAGGGAAGTGGTTGAAATGATTTCAACCTTAGGATATTGTTGAAAATTTGAAAATTTTTTCTTGTTTAATCCTGGCCCAGATTGGGCGTAGAAGTTAGAAGGGAGACAAAATATAGCAAAAAGAAAAATTTGTTAAGAGGGAGGAGAGCGCAGGACAAAGGAAGAGAGAGAGAACAGGACATAGAGGAGAGAGGAAAGACCTCTTTTAAGGAGAAGTTGATGTAAGGAGAAGGAGAATGTCTTATCCAGTAAAGGATTTGGAAGACAATAGGGATGATCAAATTATATAGACCTAAATGAAAAAGAAAGAGAGAGATGCGTGGAGTGCAAGACATTGTGTGTTGATCACTGATGTGTGCTAGCATTGTTCAGACCACAAGAATTCAAGAATGAGCAATTAAACTTAATTGCATTTACATTCTCCATTAGTCAAAGCTTTTTAAAAGTCTATGGACTCTGCTGAATCGAGGTATATGATTTTTGGATGTAATGGATGGATGCGTCTAGTATAAGGATTTTTAAATTGAGTCTCTGTTTACAGTTCAAGATAGTCCATCATTTTTATGATTTTGTGTTTATGCAAATACAGTCTGGGGATAGGTGAAAGTCTGCCGTGTTTCCACTCTAGATCCTATAACTTAAAATCTTTACCGAGCCACACAGAATTTCTATTATGTGAACATTCATCCTTAAATAAGATTAATTGTGTATAGTATTTTGCAACATGATATACTAGTGATGACACCAGATGCAGTGAACCGAATTATGGAATGAATTAATTTGTGAATCCATTGGTTTTGTTTTTATCTATTTTGTATAATGACCATGATGAAGCTAGTGGGGAGACTGTATTATTATGACCCAGCGAGGGGTAAGCCCAGGTCATTACCTCGAATGTGTTTGCAACAGTCAACGGTATGGCCACTCCATGGGGCACTTCCATGATGATATTACTATCATTGTTATTTAAATGAATGACGCTAGTTTATATTCTAAGCATTCTGCGAGGAGGCTGGTGATCATTGATCCATTCCTAAAGAGAAAGGTCCAGGCACAGGATCCACAGAGCTCTTCCAAGAAGTAAGCCTCATGCCTTTCCACATTTTCATCGAGGGCAACCATGTATCTCCTGGATATCCAAAACTCTCCCAAACAACCTGGGAACTGTTGTCAGAGGCTAATATAATGAGATTACCAGATTCCAATATCATTGCACAGGATGTTTTCAATCTGTTATCCGATGAGAAGATTAAGGAATATGCAATTGAAGTAGATGTTGATTTTGTTAGAAAAGTTGTCTGTGCTATTAAATTGGAAAGAAATGAACAACGCTTCATAAGTGTGTTGCTCAAATTGATAAAGATCAAGTTAACTATGTTGTAGAAGTTAATCTGTAAGACTGGAAAGTTGAATCTTAGAAATGGTAAATGCTATTGGTTGAAACTCATTGTTGAAATAAATCATAGAATCTATGACGAATGCATTTAGGGGTTGGAAGTTCACAGTTTAATAGACCAAACCTGAGGGCAAACACTTGTTGAGATGAATAAGAATATATGTACCTATTTGTGGAAAGTGTTATTCTTTTAGACAGTTCATAATTTGGTATCAGAGCTTGAAGCTCTTGGGGATTTAGGAATTGATCATAAGTTGTTACAGAATTTGGAATGGTTGCATTTGTCAATGATGTTGCAGTTGTGAAGGATTTGGCAAAGAGATCAACAAGAGACAGCACTAGAAGACTCTGCTAAAGAAAAGGTATGAGAAGTCTATGTTATTTGATTTGATTTTATTTTGTTTAAAAAGCAACAGGTGAAGAGAAAGGCAGCCAAGCCATTGAGGCTTAAGAAGAGAAGAAGCCAAGGAAGGCTTATTGAAGATCTAAGAGGAAGCTTGGATAGTTTGCCAAAAGACTAAGGTGAAACAGACTTAGGTGAGGTAAAGGATGAAGTTTTGAGAAGAGTGATAGAGGGACTGACTAGAAGAGGAAGATCCAAAGCAAGGTAAGCTTGGATTTGCAATTTGTGTTTGTTAAAGAGTTGTCTAAAGAATTGTTGCAGGATTGAGAAGAGGATCAAAAGACTAGGATGCAAAAGGCCTAGGTGAGATCACGTGGATTGTCAAAAGACCAGTCAAGGAGAAAAGGCTTGGGTGAGACAAGAGATCAAAAGACCAAGGTGAAAAAGACTCGGGTGAAGATTTCAGAGATGGAAGCATTGTTGAAGGCACTGCAGAGCAGCAAGGTACAGGAGGGCAGCAAGAGGAAAGCAAGCATCCAAAAGAAGAAAGGTATGACTAATGTTGATTTTGATAAAGAGATTGCTAGTTTGTGGAAAGATTTAGCTAAGATTAAAATCATGTTTGAGTCTAGGATGCAATCAAATGAGAAAGTATGGGTATGGCCAATAAAGAAAAGGTTGCAGTGGCCAATAGATCTCCTAGTAAGAAGGAGAAAAAGGCAAAAGAAGATTGCCATGAAGAGGGAAGCCCAAAGAGGCGAGAAGATAAGAAGGTTGCCAAGTGAGCAGCAAGAGGAAGAAGTTGTGAAGAAGGTTCTCATTGAGGAGAACAAGAGAGAAGAAAGAAAAGAAGAAGTGCGAGGAAGAGCACTTGGAAATATGAGAATGTTCATTAAGAGGACACTCATGGAGACATTATGGTCTCTTGTTTTTGTATCTAATGTTGTTTTTGCATGGGTAAGTGCAGGTATGAGCAGCCTTATGAAGGTCAAGAGAAGGGCATTGGAGAGTGAAGAGATTGGTGCAAGAGAATACACCAATTGCACAAGTGAATGTGCAGGAATGAGAAGTAAGTTTGCTGTTATTGATAAGGAAGAAGAAAAGATGCATTGGTTAATACATGAGAGAGGAGAGATAGAAGATGAAGCTGAATTCCATAATTCCATTGAATGTCAGGAAGAGGAAAGAGGACAGCCAAGCACAAAGGAAGAGAAAAATTGCTCCGTGGAACAAGCTATCAAAGAGGTAAATGAAGTGTTAAGTGCTGATTTTGATTGTTATTGTGAGCATGAAGATATGAATACACAGGTTAAAAGAGGCAAGAGGAAGATGAAGTCCTCACACAAAGCAGTCAATCATGGCTACATAATGCCTAAGTGGATGGTGAAGCACACAAGCAAACAACAAGTAAGCAAGCAGGCAAGTTTACCTTATAAGATTGATTTTTCTCATATTCCTAATATGAATGTAAGTGTGCAAGAAAATAAGAGGACAAACAAAGTTGGTTTTTCAGTAGTGTCACAAGAACATGGTTATAGGATGCCTAAATGGCTTGAGAAGTCAAATGATAAGAAGGAGAATCTAGTATGGGTGCCTAAGAAGGTTAAGAGTGAAGAAGATGTGAGTAAGACAACAAGACCAAGAACTCAATGGAGGAAGGTAAAGGATGACACAAGTACATGGAAAGGTAAGTCAATTGCTTGCAATAAAAGGGGTAATGATATTTTTGAATCATTTAATAATCTTTTTATGGAAAATGAAGGATGGAAAGTGGCTGTAAGGACTAATGTGCAGCAAGGAGAAATTTCTAAATGGATGGATGATGGGGAAAGGAAAGAATATGCAGCAAAACAAACAAGATGGCTTCAGGCAGCAATTGAAGATAGTAAGGAGACACAAGGTAATGGTGTTCCTATTGTTTTTGATAATTATATGGATGTTGATGAAGAAGCTGATTTGTATGAAGAAACTATAAAGTGGATGAATGTAATTATAGAGGATGAAAGACAATCTGGTCCTAAGTTTGATATAGGACATGAAGATTTGGATGAGCTTGTGTTGTGTGAAGAGTTGAAGAGGATAGAAGAGTTGTTGAATCCTCTAAGAGAGTATTTTAAAGGTACAAGCCATGGTGAAGGCAACATTGATAAGAGTGGAACAATACAAGAACAAAGCAATGAGACCAAGGCAGTTTTGGTCAAGAAACAAGAACAGAAATGTGAAGGTAGCCAAGAGGCTTCATGGCCTCAATGTTTTTCTACTAAGGTTGCTTTTGATGTTTTGAATGTAGGTGTTAAAGTTGTGGAGATGAATGAAGTCCATAGTTCAATGGACAAATTTTTGAACCAAGAAGATCAAGAAGATCTTGAAGACATATATGAGAATGAAGCATGGAAGTAGGAGCTGGTAGTTGAGAAAGAAATGAGAAGAAGAACATACCAGAAGAGGAAGAATAGCAAGATGAGAGACAGAGACCAGCAAAGACAAATTCAAGCATTATCATTGACAAGAAGACCTTGGGATCCAGGCATACAGTAAAGGCTAAAACATGGAGGCAGCATTTCATTTGAACTAAGGTTCAAATTGTTCCTAGAGGGAGAGTATGATGCAGGGGCATCATAAACAAATTTAAAATTATTGTATTTCCTCTAAAATGTTGAAATTAAGGAGAAAATGTAAAAAAATGAAAGTAAAAAAAAGAAATTTGTTTTGGGGCTGTTGAGGAAATAAGGGAAGTGGTTGAAATGATTTCAACCTTAGGATATTGTTGAAAATTTGCAAACTATTTCTTGTTTAATCCTGGCCCAGATTGGGCGTAGAAGTTAGAAGGGAGACAAAATATAGCAAAAAGAAAAATTTGTTAAGAGGGAGGAGAGCGCAGGACAAAGGAAGAGAGAGAGAACAAGACGTAGAGGAGAGAGGAAAGACCTCTCTTAAGGAGAAGTTGCTGTAAGGAGAAGGAGAATGTCTTATCCAGTAAAGGATTTGGAAGACAATAGGGATGATCGAATTATACAGACCTGAATGAAAAAGAAAGAGAGAGATGCGTGGAGTGCAAGACATTGTGTGTTGATCACTGATGTTTGCTAGCATTGTTCGGACCACAAGAATTCAAGAATGAGCAATTAAACTTAATTGCATTTACATTCTCCATTAGTCAAAGCTGTTTAAAAGTCTACGGACTCTGCTGAATCAAGGTATATGATTTTTGGATGTAATGGATGGATGCGTCTAGTATAAGGATTTTTAAATTGAGTCTCTGTTTACAGTTCAAGATAGTCCATCACTTTTATGATTTTGTGTTTATGCAAATACAGTCTGGGGATAGGTGAAAGTCTCCCCTATTTCCACTCTGGATCCTATAAATTAAAATCTTTATCGAGCCACATAGAATTTCTATTATGTGAATGTTCTTCCTTAAATAAGATTAATTGTGTATAGTATTTTGCAACACGATATACTAGTGATGACACCAGATGCAGTGAACCGAATTATGGAATGAATTAATTTGTTAATCCGTTGGTTTTGTTTTTATCTGTTCCGTATAATTACCGTGGTGAAGCTAGTGGGGAGACTGTATTATTATGACCCAGCGAGGGGTAAGCCTAGGTCGTTACCTCGAACATGTTTGCAACATTCAATGGTATGGCCACTCCATGGGGCACTTCCATGATGATATTACTGTCATTGTTATTTAAATGAATGACGCTAGTTTATATTCTGAGCATTCTGTGAGGAGGCTGGTGATCATTGATCCATTCCTAAAGAGAAAGGTCCAGGCGCAGGATCCACAGAGCTCTTCCAAGAAGTAAGCCTCATTCCTTTCCACATTTTCATCGAGGGCAACCATGTATCTCCTGGATATCCAAAACTCTCCCAAATAACCTAGGAACTATTGTCGGAGGCTAATATAATGAGATTACCAGATTCTAATATCATTACACAGGACGCTTTCAATCTGTTATCCGATGAGAAGATTAAGGAATATGCAATTGAAGTAGATGTTGATTTTGTTATAAAAGTTGTTCGTGCCATTAAATTGGAAAGAACTGAACAACGTTGCATAAGTGTGTTGCTCAAATTGATAAGGATCAATTTAACTATGTTGAAGTTAATTTGTAAGACTGGAAAGTTGAATCTCATAAATGGTAAATGCTATTGGTTGAAACTCACTGTTGAAATAACTCATAGAATCTATGACGAATATGTTTAGGGGTTGGAAGTTCACAGTTTAATAGACCAAACCTGAGGGCAAACACTTGTTGAGATGAATAAGAATATATGTACCTATTTGTGGAAAGCGTTATTCTTTTAGACAGTTCATCAAGGCCATTCATAATCCAAATCCACAACTTGTTTCTCAAATACCTCTATATTTTGACCCAAAATCTCTAGTCAACTAGAAAATGCTAGATCAAATACACAGGGACAAAATGGTGACTAGAGTGTTTGATGATTGGCTAGATGGTATCATCTAGAAAGGTACAAAATACATTAATGAATTAAAAAATATAAATGATGAAACCATGGCTACTAATGAAGATTTGAAAACATAGAATGCTTCTTGGGTAAAAGGTGAAGGGAAATGGATGAATGCGATGAATCAAATTGATGAAGTTCAAAAATATGGGGTAACAAAGTTTTTATCAAAAAAGAATTTGACAAGTCTAAATGATGATACACTATATGTAAGCAAGAGAAACATTGAATGAAGAAATTAGTATCTCGTCAAGGGTGAATTGAATTTACAAAAATGATTAAAGAAATAAATAAGTTTATCCAGTATTTGCAACATGATTTGGAATGCATTGATGTGAAATATATAAAAGATAATGGGGAGCCAAAGAAGAATATCGATATTATGGTTCAATCCTTCAGAAAGAAAATTAGTTTTGTTAAAGAAAATGACAACCTATTAACTAAATATTTCTCTCAGATATCAATGATAGAATCACTTCTTCACCTCTGTGTCGATGCACTCCTAGAGCATGCAGAGAAAGTGGAAAAAATTTGTAGAAAGAAAGATGTTTAGAATTCAAGGGTTAAACACACTGGCATTCCTAAATTATCAAAAATCTAGGAATTCGTTACTACATTTCAGGAATGGAAGGTGTAATGTGTCGCCCCAGCCGAACAAAGCAAATCTAGAGATTCTAATGTACCTCCCAAGTCATGATATTATTGGCATAATTTCTTTATTCAATTATTTAGTTGAAATTATGTTCAAAAAAAATTTCTTTCAATGAACTTGTATGAAACTAAATCCCGTACAGGTCAGAGTTTGTTTTAAACTATGGGTTTAAAAGAATGGTTCATTAGGGTAACTATATATAGGTTTTTAGTTGTTAAAACTGATATATGAAAAGTTAAGGAGAAGATATATGGAGTTTTGGAGCTAAAATTTTGTTGTTTTACAATATATATGATGTTTGTTTGAAACATTTTTCATATGTGAATGAAAAAGAGAAATGATTGTTGCAATCTTCAATATGTGTGTTTAAGTTATTTGAAATTAGGTTTTTGTGTGAACTCTTATTTCATGTGATAATTGTTCTTTCATTGGATAACTCATCATATATGTTTTATTATTTATTGGTTCAACAATATACATATTTATATATCTGATCATTATTGAAGATGGAATTTATGTATTCTATCACCAAAAGATGTTGTAAATAAGAAAGATATCACATTCATAGCATGATGATGTATGGATGTTAGTTTGCCTTTAATTCTTTTTGGTTAAAAGCTTATCTAAATAATTAGAATAATTTGAATTCATTGAAGATCTTAAAGGGAGTTGTACCTTAATTCAGAGGGGAACTATTCCTGATAGTTCACCCATTTGTTGTTTAACTTATTTGTTCATGAAAGAAAGGGGTATAGAGTCAAAATAAAACATTTTTATACTAGGAAAAATTTGTTATCCAACAATACCCTTAGTTCTCTCAATCAAAGACACATTTATTTAATAGGGAAGATAGGCCTATGTACTTAGACTGACTGTGTATATAGGGGTCAAAGTGAGTGTTTTGGTTATTCTCTATTGATTATATTTTGAGTTTTCATGGCCTAAAATGACCCCTTCTAACCATATATTCATTATCCTTAACTCCATTTCCATTATATTCATGATTTAATCTTCAATAATTTTGAAACCAAGCTTATAGATTGTAGTTACTCAAACAATCTTGTAGGTGTTAGGTGTTTGAAAATATTTGAGTTTCAAAAAATCTAAAAATAAAATAATGAGTAAAATCAATACTTTATAATTTTTTAGGGTTTTAAAACTCCTTTCCTTGACACTATCACGACCTTACATCCAAAAAACATATGCCCTTTTTCTTTGTCTACACATATACAACTGTAGGTGATCATTTTGGTGATTAGAGTGTTAATCCATGTAATGTGACCCTTTTTAATTAGGTAATTGATAATATAAAGGTAAATAAACTCCATTGGGATCTTCTTATCATTTCAATAAAAGATACATTGGCCTTTTCTTAGAATTTTACAAACCTCTACCTTTTATCTTCAAATTCAAACCTGTGTGTGAATGCCTAGGCCTATAGCCTAATCCATAACTGCTTTGATGCATTGATCATCATATGAGATAATTTTTAGGTTTAAATAAAAATTATTATGTATCCTTCATAATTTTTATTTCACATGTATACTTTTAATTATCTTCATGCGAATTCAAGGGTTCAAACAATACAAAGGTTCATTGTCTGCCTAAAGCTAGTTATTCTTTCTCTTGACTTGGGTCTTAAGACCACATCTTATCCATTAGTATATAACTTATAAAATATGCTTAAATAATTTTCATGCCTTATTCACCCCTTTAGACACCATTTATGATATTAAATATTTCATATTATATACAAAATAGACCTACATGCCTAGACAAACTTGTAGGTCTGCATTTTGATACAAGAAACTTTTGTAAGGTCTATTTTGACCTTTATATAATCTAAGGTCAATATTAATTAATTAATTTTTCATGAAATATATAGGAGGTTATATCCTCTGACTACTCTTGGACAATGTAAAATAAGATCTTTTAGACCATTTCCATTCAAACAACCCTCTCACAATCTTAAAGTGAAGAACACTAGACATTGCTTGGAAGAATGGTATGAGATTAAAACACTTTGAGAATATTTTATAGATTTTTGGGGCATTGGAAATAATTTAAATATGATATATAACCTTCATAAACATTATTTGTTTATTGAAGACCCTGAAACATTCATGAGACCAAAACAACCACCCTGTAAACTGAGAATAATGGAGGTTTATTGTCAACACATGTGAAAATAAAGTGTTGGATAATGTTATGAGAGTGAAATAAATACTATTTAGTATCATTAAAATCTGATACCATCCTTCAATAAGTTCATTCCTTCACCTGAGAGGCCCAAAATTGACCCTGTCATGGTTTTGATCCTAAAAAAAACACCTTGCCTCTTTAACGATTGTTCATAAATCTAAGTAGCTAAATTAAATGATAAATGACACTAATTAATATTACATATGGATCCCCAACTTTGATCAAAATATTATCCTCTAAATCTACTTATACAGACTATACCATTTGCTTGAAAATGGCCTTCATGAGCTTATGAAGAGAGTGATGGGAAATAGGAAGAGTTTTTTACATATGTGAGACTTGAAACTTGATCCCAAGATATAATATAATATATGGATTCCCAAGAGACAACTCTACAATTTTTTCATCTAAAAATGAGTTCTTAAAGTCCATACAAGCGCATTAAACTCCCTCTTTGGCATTCAAAACACACCACCCCCAACATGGTTGAACCCTTCTTTATATTAATCCCTTATATTTTGAAACCCTTATTTATTACATCAAAACACTATTTAAAGAGATTACAAAGGCTCTATCACTTTGAATTCATATCCTTTCACTCCTTTCCCAAAGGAGTATTTTAATATTATAAAAAAAAATTGGTATAAAATTATAAGCTGAATACATATAAAATGATATTTATTATATAAAATGTTACACATCACACTTTTTATTCCTACATAATCTAGTATTTTGTACTTCTATGTCTACTAGCAACACTTTCCTAGATTTAAATAGTTGTCTTGTCTTGAGGCAAATCAACAAGAAATGCACCTAATTATGGATCTGGCAGACTTTCCTACAATGTACTAACAAGTTGGTCCAAAATTAATCCTTGTTTTTATCTCTCAAGGTTTAATTTATCAATTTTCATCCCTTATGCATTACTTAGCCACCCTTTCAAGTTTTTGACTAACCAATATACTAATACACCACCCTTATAATTTTTTCAATAGATTGGTATAACCAAGAGGCCAGCCTTTATAGGTTTTTATCCTTCCTATTCCCACTCCTAATTATTACATCCTTCCTTACTTTTACATTCTTCAAATTTACAAAATTTTAATGACACAATACCTGTTAAGATGGAGGAGGCATGGATTGCACATTTGGATAAGGAGGCTATGGAAATGGTGGTGCGAGTAGAACCATTTCACATGATGTTGTTGATGATAAATATGGTGTTTAAAATGTTATTTTTAAAGATGATGTAGTAGCAGAGTCAACTTATAGAGTCATATATTTTGGTTGAATTTTTTGATGTGTTATTTTGATAACTTATTATTTTGTATCTCATATGTAATACAGGCAGGGGAATGAATTGGGGCACTTCATAGTCATTTTAATGGATCTATCCAAGTGTGACAATTCAATTTTGAACTAACTATAATGCAATAAAATGTTATACACCATAGAAATCAATGTGTATAAAGGAGTTTGACTCTACATTAGGTTTTATATGTCTTCATTCTCTATAATTATGATGATGGCCCTTTAACTAAATATCTTATGACATTTAATCCATCTTATCTACGTAGCATTGTGTATGCACACTAGTAAACATGTTATGAAGCATATAATTTTGTCACGTATCTATCTTCTCCATGATAGTGTCTCTTGAGTTAAGATAATACTTTAGTTCAAATTTCATCTAATCATGTGTGGCCATTTGATCTTCTATATCTACTTTGGATTTGTCTGTCGTGGATAAGTTTAGCTTCATATCACTCCAAGTGTCTTTTATTTTCTATGTTATATAGACCATAAAATAATAAATTTGTGTGGCTTACTATGTAGTAGTGTCCAATAATTGATCTTATTCTTATAGGATCTCTTATATTATCTTTTTGCTAGCCTTTAATTTTTGACCTTACACTTCAAGATATTAGAGATTCTACATAGACACCCAATCCTTGGTGATTTAAGAGAGTAAATTTATGGTTTATTTCTCCTTTGACACCACATGATATCTTAATATGTGTAAAAACACTATTGGGAAAGCCTCATATGTGATGATGTAAGATTTGGCTAAGCATACATGTAAATTTATATTTTACTCCCTCAGTTAGAGGTTGTGTTAATCCATCTCAATTATCTTTTATGAAATTAACTCTTGGAATTTAGAAACTTTCTCAATACAATTTTATAAGATGAGTTTGGTCACATTGAGTGATGCTTCCTATGTCATCTTAGCTAAAGCTAGTGATGCCAGAGTAGTTGGTGATAATTTTGGCTGGTGTCAAATTTACATCACAAGAATTTTGAATGCCATCTTTCACTGTAGTTGATGTTAGACATCCCAAAAATAATAAATGTGTGTGTGTGTGTGTGTGTGTGTGTGTGTGTGTGTGTGTGTGATGTATCTTCTTGTGCAACTCCTCAGGTTGACCCTAAGGCTTACGATGTGTCATAAGGCTATTTTGCTTCAACCATCATTTCCTCCTTGGTCTCCTTTGTTAACTTTGTAGCTTTCTCTCAGTCTATAAGTTTCTACATATTTATTGTGACTTATACCTTCTTCTTTATTTCCAATTCTAATTTTTCTTTGGTAGCTACCCCTACCTATGTCTTCACCTCTTTGTTTATTGTTCAACTTATTGTGTAACATCCTTGGTTCATTACTCTTTTTAAGTATTACTATTTAACACCTCATACTTACGCATGTCTATCTTATTTTTGTCCTCAACTTCCTTAGCTATTATGTCAACCTAAACATTTTTTTTGTGTCTCTTACTCATGTTTTTTTTATGAAGCATATCATTTTTTCATGTATCTATCTTCTCCATAATAGTGTCTCTTGAGTTAAGAGAATACTTTAGTTCAAATTTCATCTAATCATGTGTGGCCATTTGATCATCTATATCTACTTTGGATTTGTCTGTCATTGATAAGTTTAGCTTCATATCACTCCAAGTGTCTTTTATTTTCTATGTTATATAGACCATAAAATAATAAATTTTTGTGTCTTACTATGTAGTAGTGTCCAAGACTTGATCTGATTCTCATAGGATCTCTTATAAAATCTTTGTTCTAGCCTTTAAGTTTTGACCTTACACTTCAAGATATTAGAGATTCTACATAGCCACCCAATCCTTGGTGATTTAAGAGAGTAAATTTATGGTTTATTTCTCCTTTGACACCACATGATATCTTAATATGTGTAAAACCACTATTGGGAAAGTCTCATATGTGATGATGCAAGATTTGGCTAAGCATACATGCAAATTTAGATTTTACTCCCTCAGCTAGAGGTTGTGTTAATCCATCTCAATTAGCTTTTATGAAATTAACTCTTGGAACTTAGAAACTTTCTCAATATAATTTTCTAAGGTGAGTTTGGTCACATTGAGTGATGCTTCCTATGTCATCTTAGTGAAAGCTAGTGATGCCAGAGTAGTTGGTGATAATTTTAGCTGGTGTCAAATTTACATCACAAGAATTGTGAATGTCATCTTTCATTATAGTTGATGTTTGACATCCCAAAAATAATACATGTGTGTGTGTGTGCGTACATGTGTGTGTGTGTGTGTGTGTGTGCGTGCATACATGTGTGTGTGTGTGTGTGTGTGTGTGTGTGTGTGTGTGTGTGTGTGTGTGTGTGTGTGTGTGTGTGTGTGTGTGTGTGTGTGTGTGTGTGTGTGTGTGTGTGTGTGTGTGTGTGTGTAATGTATCTTCTTGTACATCTCCCTAGGTTGACTGTAAGGCTTACAATGTGTCATAAGGCTATTGGGCTTCAACCATCATTTCCTCCTTGGTCTCCTTTGTTAACTTTGTAGCTTTCTCTCAGTCTATAAGTTTCTACATATTTATTGTGACTTCTACCTTCTTCTTTGTTTCCAATTCTAATTTTTCTTTGGTAGCTACCTCTACCTATGTCTTCACCTCTTTGTTTCTTGTTCAACTTATTCTGCAACATCCTTGGTTTATTACTCTTTTTAAGTATTACTATTTAACACCTCATACTTACACATGTCTATCTTCTTTTTGTCCTCAACTTCCTTAGCTATTATGTCAACCTAAACATTTTGTTTTGTGTCTCTTACTCATGTTTTTTTTATAACTTTATTCTTCTTCATAGTTTCCTCTTCCTATTTCATCATTTTCTTTTACTTTGGTATTCCTCTTATTGATTCTTATGTTTCTGTTCTTTTTCCATATTCTTCACTTCTTCTTTCTCCTTGGCCTTCTCTAGTTTGGCCTTTACCTCTTCTTATTTTGCCTTAGTAGCTTTCTCCTCTACCTTCACATTATCATATGTTTTTTTCTATATGATATCCATTTATGCTTATTGTTCTATTTAT
Organism: Torreya grandis; assembly: GCA_037957365.1. Taxonomy (NCBI): domain Eukaryota; kingdom Viridiplantae; phylum Streptophyta; class Pinopsida; order Cupressales; family Taxaceae; genus Torreya; species Torreya grandis. The sequence continues at coordinate 388,851 of JARHVA010006212.1, forward strand.
GGTTTCACTATGGTTTGTTATGGTGTGGATTATTGTTTCACAGTGGCCACATCAGGCTAAACTACATGAGTGAGGGTATCAAGGGAAATAGATGGAGAAGGGTGTGAAGGAGTAAGTGGGGAATGTTTTGGGTAATAATGTGGGGAAGAAGGTGGTGGGATGAAAATAATACATTTTCTCACTAAACATTTTGAGTGAGAAGGTGGATTCAAAATTTGATTCTTGGACTTATCTTGGTAGGTATAAATAATCGGTTGTTATTCCACTCCTTGCTCTTATTTTAATTCATACTCCTCAACATATTTCACCATGACAAAGGCTCCTTTGGATTATGCTATTATAGAATAGGTCCTCATCATTTCATGAGATCATGGTCTATACATTAGTGGTTATTTAAGACTTCCTTATTATTCTATGACTTACTCCACCCCTGATTGTTATGTAGTTGTTTCTGTTGGTGTCATCATTGTAGCTAATGATATAGAACCTAAATATCTTCCCTAAAATATATATTTTTTTATATTTTTTCTCTTTTCTTATTTATAATAGTTTTAACAATGATAGATTGAGGTAGTGTAGGAATCTAGACCAAAATGGTAGTTAGAACATTAGTTTTCAACTGACATGTGTGCACTACTTTCTAGAAAAATAATTCTTTATCTTCTTGCTCCTCATAAACATATTTTCCTATGTTATCCATCATGGAGTTGTATACTTATTACAAGGTGAATTAAAATTTCTTCAAGTTATACTATGTTATGATCTTCAACATACACTTATTCTTAATCCATAGATTTGTGTATCGAGTTTACCTTTTTAGTAGTGATGATGCTTTATGATTTGGATCTTTCATCTCTCCTATGGATAGTTATGATGATGATGCAAATGGCTCAAGTTATGTCTATTAATGTGCTTAATCTTCTCCTTGTTCTTATGGAGAAATTTTCCCTCCACCAATGGCATAGATTATAGTTGTGGCACTAATCATGTGACCAATGATTTTTTCCCTTAAGACTTCATCTTGCACATCCATCATGCTAACAAAAAATGAGAGCAATGTTACTGATGACTTTATAAACTTATGTATTTTCATCTTAAATCCATCATAAAGTTTTATGACCATGGCAAGTGGTCCTACAATTCTAAAATGTCGTAGGCACCCAAGGGTGTTAGGAAATAAGTACCTTCATCTCTACCCACCATCAGTTGAAATAACCAATTTGTACATTTGTGGGTATGGATCAAGGTCATAAAAAATAAAAAGTATAATCTTTTAGAATTATAGTCTTTCAAAAGTATTTGACCTTGTAATATTAAGAAATGGTATTAGAATGTGAAGAGTCTTTCCTTTTTGAGTATATCAAAAGATTGGAATGAGAGAGAATGCTTTGGAATGATCTATATATAAAACTCAAATGTAATGAAATATGGTTCCGATGTGTGGTAGAGATTAATAAAATAATCCTGATATGGTTATTTGAATTATTTTTTATAATTGTATTATGCACAGTGATTAGTCTATTTTTCTTTAACATCTATTATTTATTTAGCATATGCTATCTTGCTCTATATTTATTGTTTATATGATTATTCCTTTCATAAGTACATCTATGTTTTCAAGAAACAATCTAGAATTATGAAGTATATGCCATGTTTATCTTTATTTTTGTGTCTATGCAAGTTATCCCTAAAATTAATATGTTCTAGAGTCTTCTAAAAAGATCTTTTTACAATGGTGTGGTGATCATGGAACCATTGGGATAAAATATGTTGAGATGATTTCTAGGACAAAGTGGTATAAAGAGATGGTTAGATGAGAGAATCCATAATTTTTCATAAGAGGAAGTGGGGAGGGTTAAAAACATTATGGACATTAGCCAAGAGCATATCTATGGGGAAATATATGAAATGTTTTGGTCTGAGTTTCCTAGATTGTTATATGCATGGCTATCTAGGGTGGAATATTATTGATTAAGCTCAAGGAAGATAGAGCTTATAGTTTGGATAGAAGAAAAGTTAGATAGACTACATAATATGAATATAAACTAGACTCGAGAAGTAGACTATTGGTTGAGGACTAGGGCTGATGATTATATTACCAAATGTTTATTGCAAGGATACATAGACTTTGAAATTGTATAAGATAAGGTTGTCCATGAAAATAGAGGCAAGTTTTTGTAGTGATTACCTAAATTGATAAAAATGTTGGTTGTAGAAAAGGCCATGGTGCCTACTTCAGCAAACATGGAGTAGACACTTTGGGTACCATGGGAATGCATGTAGGATGAAGTGAATGATTTGAGGATGAGTAAAATAGATTTTAATCTGATCCTAAAAATGGTAGATGAGAAGACTCAGAGTGACGAAAAAATTTTGGGACTAAAAAGGGAATTAAAACAACAGATATGGTGGAATAAAGTAAGAGATTCAAAATTAATTGTGAATAATATTATAGATATGGTAGATGATATTAGAGATGGAAATATATAGATAAAGTGAAAGATGTTGGAAGCAAAGGATGTTTAGAGTATGCAGAAGGGACTAATAAAGGGCAGGATGAAAACAAAAGTGATGTAGATAATGGGATAGTGCAATAGGAAGAAGAAGGTAAGTTGGTAGAAGAATAGTTAGATGGTAAAGATAGATCTCAGTTAATAAAAAGGTTTTTATCTAGACTTTAGAAGGAATGTTCCTGGGAATAAGTTATATTTTAATGCATAAATATCACAGGTTTAAGTTTAAAGTTAGAATCAATTCAAACTAAAAGTCTGTCATTTCAAGAGTACACATCCCTCTAACCTAATTTATTATTAGAAAAAAGAATAAATGTAGGAGAAAAAGTGGATATAGATTAGTTTACATAAAATTTTGGAAATTTGAGTGCAAATAAAAATCAATCATTAGATAGAAATAAATTATAAGAATTAGAATTACTTTTTAAAACACACAAAAAGACTACTACATAGAAGGCCAAAGTCATAGTCAATAGTATGTAGTCACATTAAGTCACAGTCACCAATGTGTAGTTACCTTCAATCATAATTACCAGTGTTTAGAAACCTATGGTAATAATTAAAAGTGTGCCAACTATGGTGCTTAATTTAGGTATGTTATTTAACTTAATGCAATATGATGGATCTATAAATCTTGAGTAGTATTTAGTAACTTCCAACATGAAATAGAATGTAAAAAGGTTAACCTTTGATGATGTTAAAAGGTGTGAACTCATAAGGTATTTATGAAGATGATCCTTAAAGTTCATCTATAAAATAAATATAAATACCATTGATGTTACGCAAGTAAGAGATTAGTTAGTAACATAATCTAAGGTAAAAAAATACATAAGCAAAACTATCCAAGGTTTGGCAAAAGTCTAGTGAACCAGTTTTAGAATAGGATCAAAGATTTTATGATGTCATGAATAGAATTAAATTTATTATAGGTCATAAGAATAAGTCTATTTGGTTTTTATAAAATATGAAACAAATAATTAGATTTACCATTGTGTAGATCCAGTACCTGAGCAAAGCTAACACTTGATCTACTACTTTGTGAGTATAATAAATTGAGGATTATGGGGATGTTCCTTTATCTTGTTCCAAGGTTGAGGTGAAGATAGATTCATTCATGAGAAAAATGGACAAGATTCATGAAAATGATAATCCTAAACTAATGCAAATGGGAAGGACATCATAGAAATGATTATTTTAAGCTTAACAATTAGTTTTGTGAGATATGTATGGTAGTAGGGCATGTGAATTATAAGTTCCATATTTTACAACACTACATACAAAAATCACAGGGTTTATTTTAAATTTTTTTAAATTCCACTAACCATGATGAAAATAATTTTCAAGCATTACAAGATTAAAATGAATATATTACTAGGAATGTCTTCGCAATGGCAACACAACAAATATGGACTATGAAGTAAGTGATTATAGGATCATAAGTGGATATGACAAGTGTGAATCAAGGTAGTCCTAAATGGATGTCTTCTTCACCCCAATATCAACCACAAGCTTTGGCATGTTGGAATAATATTTCATCTCCATATTATTAATATTCTAATCAGTATTAACAACCTTAGACTAATATGCACCTTCAATAATAACCATATAATTGGGATTTGAGTTCCCCTCAATACCAATATGGGGGTTATGATGTACATCAAAGCCAAAAAAGAGGGTATGGGGTACAATAGACACAAGGTTGAGGATACCAAAAAAATAAAGGTGGATATAGTGGAGGTTATAGGGGAGGGTATCATGGGGGCTATCAAGGAGGCTATAATTATGAAAATCAACAAACTTGACCTCTTATGTAATGTTATTTTTGTGGAGTGTACAATCACTATGCAAGGAATCATGATATTAATCTACATAGACAAATCTATTAGGTATATTGTAGAGTTAAAGGTTAGCACCAAATAAAGTATTATCCAGTACTTGAGTAATAAAGGAAAGAGAAGCCAATGAGCAACCTAAGGAGATGCCTTTGTATAAACAATCACTATGATCAATAGGAATCCAAGATGGGATATTAGTAATTTGTTATTATGATCAAAATCAAACAAAAACACACTAATAAAACTAACACCTCAATCCTAGATACTCAAATATCAAGAGAACAATACAAATAATTATTAATAGAAGACAAAACAACCATTATTTACCATCCTTGAGAGTAAGAGTTGTATGTTGGCCATGGCTAGATGCACTCAGTCATGTGATCAATGAATCTTTAGAAATTGTGCTTATTTTATCATCTCTCCTTGTCACCTTGGTAATGTTGGGCCTGGATTTGGCTTTTTCTTGGCCTTCTCTCAACAAATAAGCATTATAAAACTACAAATAAGGTCTTTCAAGGTATTTTTACATCATAACATTACACCAAAAGAAATTGTTGAACAATGGGTGAAACTTTTTTTTATATCCTTTCAAACTAACTCTAACCCAAGTGTAGTTAGGTTAGATTTAACCTTGATTAATTTTATATTAACCTTAGCTTAGTTAAGGAGTGGATAAGTAATTAATATTTGGGATAGCGAACTCATTTGTTAAGCATGGCTCTCCATTTCTAATTTATGGCTTTAGGGGAGATATTTTCAATTCCATGAATTTGAGGATGGTGACATCATCATAACCTTATTTTTATTGGAATTTATTTTTTATAAAATTCATTTTCACTAATTACACATGGAAATTTAACTTAATCATTTATTAGATTTGATTTTCTTAGTTAATTCATTATACTTAGCATTTTTTCACTTTAGAAATTATTAAAGTACCTCGTTTAATGGGTCCAAGGCTAAACTATCAATTTGATATGTCTCAAGTTGATTAGAGATGAATCCATGAGAGGTTACTACTGCGTACATGATAATAACCTAAATAAGGATGTCTCAACACAATTCTGAGCACTAATGTCTAATGTGCGGATGAAATTGGTACATTCAGTGATTCATAGGTTTAATTTACACTATTGGTAGAAATCAATCTAAAGTTTGGTTAGAACTACACAAATTCACAATGTAAGTACAAGATATGGGTAATCAAGACTCAAGTGTAAATAAAGTGTAAGAGTCCTATTATAAATGAGAAGAAAAAATGAAAATAGGTAAAAGAAAAACAAACAAACAAATAAATAAATAAAATAAAACACCAATAAATAAACACACAATAAAACAATAATAAAAATAAACAAACAAACAACAAAACACCAATAAAAAAATAAACACAAAATAAAACACCAATAATAAATAAATAAACATGGCCACAACCAACAAAAATAAAGAAAAGAAAGAAACAATCCAAAGTAAAGAAAAGTGCAATAAATAAAATATTCTAAATAGACAAAGGCAAAATATAAACAATGGTTAATCACAATGATAGTAAAAACATTAAAAAAAAAAAAAATTGTTCATGCATGTGCAATAGAGGTGTTACTCTTGGTGATAGGGTGACCTCTAAGCTAGGTGTCAACAACACAAGTAAAATAACGTAAGAATAAAATAATAATAATGTTGTCCCTAGGATATAGGGAACAATGACACATAAAAAGAAAAAAAAGGGGGAATAAAAGAAAAGGAAGGGGTTGTCGTGATGACTCCAAATGCAATAGGCAAGTGGATTTTACCTACATAGTCCCATGGACACAAGGTCAAATGTAAACTTTAGGCCAAATGTAGTTCTCCTAGAATGTGGGATAAAATAATGTTGATGATAAGGAAACATGATTTCATGTAAAGGGAAATGGGAAGGTATCATAAAATGTTAGGATGTGGAGCTAAAAGCTTCAACTGATGCAAACAGGGAGGAGGTTGCTGAGTTCCAGGGAGACTGGCATCGGTAGGGTGCAGTGCAGAAGGCAACCAACGACGGCAGATGTGAGCAGAAGACAACCAGCATCGGTAGGAGGTTGGCCAACATCAGTCACCTCCAGGCAGATAGGGACCAACGTCGGTCGCCTGTGGCGGTTCTAGAACTGTTCGTTCCACAGACAGTTAGTTTGTTGAACCGAGTGTTTGCATGTAAAGGCTATTTTTGGTCTTGAGTTGTGTGTCTAATTATTGTAATAAGGATAGTCTAATTATTGTATGCATGAGATATATATATAATAGACTCATAAGCTGTAGTGTAAAAGTGTGCTAGAGAGTAAGAGAGTAGAAACAAGCTCCTTCTAAGAGAAGAGAGCAATGGTGTGTTCCTCCTAATTACCAATAGGGGTGCTGAGAGTGTTTGATTAGAGAGAGTTGCAGGTTGTGAAAGTTCTTGGAGAATATCCACTAGGGTAATGGTTGAAGAATCATAAGGACTTGGTGAGGTAAGGATAAGGGTTCTTCAGGGGTGCAGAGACATCTACATGCTGAGTATGGTCTGATGACTTACAGGTAGCAGCAGAGAGCAGGAGCTCTACTTGGAGTACGGTTGTGTACTTGGTGTACTGGCAGAGTGTTACTAGCTGGTAGAGGTGAACAACAACTCAATATTTGAGTTGGTTGTTGGGACCGTGAGAGAGAGAGAAAGAAGAAGCCCTTAAGGTGTGGCAAGCCTTAGAGGTGGAAGAAGAAGTGGCATCTTATTTATTGTATTTTCTCTCGTATGATATTAATACAAGATAGTGTATTGTCTCTCATATTCTGTGTTGTTTCATATTCTAAGTTACTTTATCTCTCTGGTTGAATTTCGTGTTTAGTTGCTATTAAATAAGTAATCATATTTTTGCTCTTATTGAGGGAGCAAGATCCTGACTCAGTTGGTATCGGACCATGTTTGTTGTTCTAGGTGCCTGACATGTGGTATCAGAGCTTTTGGTTGGGTTACTAACAAGTGGTTTCAGATCTGGTTAGTGTGTGTTGATTACAGGTTACTCACAGGGGTTTCTGATTGAGTGGGAGTATAGCAATGTCAGAAGAAAGTAAGCTATGGATGGAGAAACTGAATATCATGAATGGTTTGATTAATGGAAAGAAAGAGCAGGGAAACAAAGATTGCTGGTTGGAAGAAGATCACTATGAAGAAGGAGCAGGTGTTGCAGGTGATGTTGCACAGGGTGTTCTGGATAAAGTAGAATCTTGGTTCACAAATTCTGTTGCCTCTTTCCATGCAACCCGAAATAGAGCATCTTTTCATGAGCATGTCCAGGGAGACTTTGGAGAGATTTGTTTAGGGGTTGGAGAGCCTTGTCAGATGATTGACGAAGGGGAAGTGAAGCTGAAATTGCAGATGAATAACACACAGGTGTTAAAGGAGGTCATGCAAGGACCAGTCTTGGAGATGAGTCTAATTTCTTCAAGAAATTTGGGTGATGAGAGATGCACATTAACTCTCACAGTGGATGCACTTGAATTAGATGGTGGTAAGAAAGTAGGTATCCTTTATCTATCTACTTATATTACTGATTCACCTTCTCTTGCAGAGATGTGGCTTCGTAGGCTTAGTCACATATGTAAGAGGAGAATGCAGGTTTTTAGGCGGAGGTCATATGTCTTTGACAAGCTAAAGAACTGGAAAGCCTTGGTTTTCATGGAGGAGATGACGGACAGAAATCAGGTGAGGAGACTGATTTATTCTAAGCAGGGCTGTGTTAATTGGAACATGGTTTTGACCCAAAAGGAGCTCACAGGAAAAAGTTGTCACTCACAAGGAAAACACAAAAACTGACGTCGGTTAGAAAATTGACGTCGACATCCTTGATATGACCGATATTGGCTATGTGCACACTGACGTCGGCAAAATAGGGATAGGTAAAAATTGGTGTCGGTTACAAGGACCGATGTCAGTGAAGAGGCAGTCGCAGAAAACTGACATCGGTCAGTTGCAAGCTGTCAACAAGTCTCAAATGCTCATGTAGAGGTCAGAAAGGGTAAGTGAACCTCATATTTGTTGTTCACCTTCTTTATTATTGCTTACTGATGGTTGAGAACCAAGAAGGTATATGGAGGCAATGTAGGTAGAATCCAAAAACAGTGGGAGCATGGCATGAATTCTTTAGAAGAGAACCAAGCAGGTGATTTGGTAATTTTTTTAGCTAGGAGAAAGAGCACTGGGAGATGAGTGGATTCCCTTCTTAGAGAAGAGAGTGGATGGATAAGTGAGACAAAAGGCCAAGGTGTATGGTCTTGAGGTAGCTGCAGGACAGTGGTACAGGTTTTGACAAGTGGATGACTAAGCATGGCTTTAGTCAATGTCAATGTAACTATTGTGGTGTTTTTTCCCTTTACCAGGTGGATGATGAGTCATGACATCATCTTGTTACTGTATGTGGAGTGGTTGCTTATTACAGGGTGACACATGTAGGGAGTTTCTGAGCTAAAAGGTAAAGTTAGTTTCAGAGGTATGTTATGAAGAATTTGGAGCAGCAAAATTCTTTAGCATAAGAGACATGGAGGATCACAGGTTAATTTGGTCTTCAGGTGGAGCTAATGTGAAGAAGGTGTTGGTGGGGTTCAAGATGTAGGATGCAGAATCAATAAGCACACCAAGGGATGGACAGTTCAAGCAGAGCTTAGAACAAGTGTTTGAAATCACATGAGGTCTAGTGTAGACCTGAGTTTTCCCAAGCAGTGGGAGTTGTCAGAAAGTATGGGAGCCAATTCAAGTAAGAAGTAATGGAGGGCAGTTCAGTGGATTCATAGAGGGACCAGTAGTAGGTGCACATGCTATATAGGGTCAAGTTCTTTTCTACATGGGTTTGTAGATGCAGATGCGGCAGGTTACTTGGATGATAGGAGAAACACAAAAGTAGAGCATCACAGGGTATGTGGTGGTTAGTCTTCAGGATTGAGCTTGAAGAGGGATACAAGCCAGGGTAAAAATTAGATAGTGTATAGATATAGGTACAGTTGCAGCTATTTATCTCCAAGTGGGAGATTGTTAGGATGTGGAGCTAAAAGCTTCAACTGGTGCAAACAGGGAGGAGGTTACTGAGTTCTAGGGAGATCAGCATCGGTAGGGTGCAGTGCAAAAGGCAATCGATGACGGCAGATGTGAGTAGAAGACAACTGACATCGGTAGGAGGTCAGCTGACATCAGTCACCTCCAGGCAGACAGGGACCGATGTCGGTCACTTGTGGTGGTTCTAGAACTATTCATTCCATGGACAGTTAGTTCGTTAAACTGAGTGTTTACATGCAAAGGCTATTTTTGGTCTTGAGTTGCGTGTCTAATTATTGTAATTAGGATAGTCTAATTATTGTATGCATGAGATCTATATAATAGACTCATAGGCTGTAGTGTAAAAGTGTGCTAGAGAGTAAGAGAGCAGAAACAAGCTCCTTCTGAGAGAAGAGAGCAATGGTGTGTTCCTCCTAGTTACCAATAGGGGTGCTGAGAGTGTTTGATCGGAGAGAGTTGCAGGTTGTGCAAGTTCTTGGAGAAGATCCACTAGGGTACTGGTTGAAGAATCATAAGGACTTGGTGAGGCAAGGACAAGGGTTCTTCAGGGGTGTAGAGACATCTACATGGTGAGTATGGTCTGATGATTTGCAGGTAGCAGCAGAGAGCAGGAGATCTACTTGGAGTACAGTTGTGTACTTGGTGTACTGGCAGAGTGTTACTAGCTAGTAGAGGTGAACAACAACTTAGTATTTGAGTTGGTTGTTGGGACCATGAGAGAGAGAGAGAGAGAGAGAGAGAAGAAGTCCTTAAGGTGTGGCAAGCCTTAGAGGTGGAAGAAGAAGTGGCATCTTCTTTATTGTATTTTCTTATGTATGATATTAATACAAGATAGTGTATTGTCTCTCATATTCTGTGTTGTTTCATATTCTAAGTTACTTTATCTTCTGGTTGAATTCCGTGTTTAGTTGCTATTACATAAGTAATCATATTTGTGCTCTTATTGAGGGAGCAAGATCCTGACTCAGTTGGTATCGGAGCATGTTTGTTGTTCTAGGTGCCTGACATAAAATGGCAAGTCTATGAGAAAAGAGGGAATGACATTTTAAAATCATGAAAAGGTCAACACAAACAAATCATGGAAGCATGAGAGTATAGTTTTAGGATAAAACCACACTAAAAGGTAATAAACAAGAATGCAAACATGAACCGGGTTCATATATCTTATTATGTCTAAGGTTGAGAATGAGAATAAACTCGTAAAATGAAGAAATCATAAATAACTCACAAAATGATGAGAGATTTGGAAATGATTACTCATAAAGTGATGAAAATGTAATAAAATCCAATTGGTCATTAGTGCATAAAATTTAAATGCATAATGCTCATAATATAAACTTGGAAAATGGTGAGAACATATGGCTAAAGCCAATAAGGATGGGAAAACTAAAGGACAAGTGATTACTTTTGAAATAATTTCATTCCCTTCCCCCCACCATTTTTGTCCTTCATTTTGATCCATTTATTTTTTGGGCACATTTAGAGAGGGGATTCAGATGAATTTTCAATAGTTGATTTAGTATTTTCTCATAAAGGCAGTATCTTGGGGTAGTATGATAGTGGTTTAGTAATTGCATTCTTCATTGTTGTTACATTTTATCTCAATACTAGTGTTATTAATTATAAATTCCTTTTGGAAAATTATTATCATTTATATATGCCCTTGATTCCTAATAATAACCACTTATGGTCAAATTAGGACCAACACCTTTACCATGCATCACCGCATCACCTTTACATTACTATTACTATATTGTCCCATTTGTGTAATTCATGAACTTATTGCTGCCTAATTAGATCCCCTACTCAACATAGAACTACAGTCACTTGAGGTCTTATTCAAGACTATATAGGCAATGTTCGATTTACATTAATGTCAATTTAGTCACCCTCCTTTCCATGCTGTCATCATTTTGCAATTATTTTAAGATTTAAACACTTTCACCATTTTGTGAGCATGTTTAAGCCACACTCTCACCGTTTTAAGAGTTGGACCATTCTATATCTCATAATTATTGATCAAGTTGAGATGGTTAGAAAATTCTAAAAAAATTTGAAAACTTTCAAAAAATATTAAAAATCATAAAAGAAAGAAAATTGGATTAGAATTTCCATGTGAGATATAAAGTCATCAAAATCTTCTAGTTTGGGTCGTCTTATTTGTTTAGTTTATTTCTAGACCATATTAGTTTTTTTTTGCTCATTTTTGGGACAAATATATTAGCCTTAGATCTACACAGACTATTTAGGCAACACTTGGATACATGGGGTATCTTGGGTTAGCTCGATCACACCTTCCTTTCTTTTTCAACAACTTTTTTTCCTTAAGGATACTGGTATTCATAGTTATTTCAAAAGTAATCACTTGTCCTTTACTTTCCCCATCTTTATTTGCCTTAGCCACACATTCTTGTCATTTTTTGAGTTTATATTATGATCATTATGCATTCAAATTTTTTGCACCAATGAACGTTTGGATTTTCTTTCACTCTCCTCATTTTGGAAGTAACCATTTCCAACACTCTTACCATTTTGTGAGTTAATAAACTATCATCGTTTTTTGAGATTATTCTCATTCTCAACCTTATATGTATTAAGAATTATGAACCTAGTTCATGTGTGTGCATTTTTATATTACCTCTTAGTGTGGTTTTAACCTAAAACCACACTCACGCTTTCACAATTTTTTTTTGTTGACATTTTCATTATTTTGAAATGTCATCCCCTATTTTCTATTGCATTTTCCATTTTGTGAGACCCTCCCATTTTCCTCTACATGAAAATCATATTTCCTTGTCATTAATTTTATTCTATTCCATTTCCTAGGAGAACTATGTTTGGCCTAAAGTTCATGTTAGACCTTGTGTTCCTAGAACTATGTAGGAAGCATCCAATTGCCTAGTGCATTTGAAGTCATCTCAATTACCACTTCCTTCTCTTCTATCCCCCCAATTTTTTATTTTTATGTGTCATTATTCCCTATTACCTAGGGGAAGCATTTCAACTTTTATTCTTATGTTGTTTTACTTGCATCATTGCTACCTAGCTTAAGGGTCACCTTATTGCCAAGAGTAACACCACTATTACACATGCACAAACAATTTGTTTTATGTTCATACTAACATTGTGACTAACTATTTCTTGTCTTTCACCTTTATCTATTTGGAATATTTTATTTATTGTAATTTTATTTATTTGATTTTTTCTTTCTTTTATTTGTTTGTGTTGTTTGTGGCCATGTTTATTTATTTTTTATTGTTGTTTTATTGTGTGTTTATTTTTGTTTATTGGTGTTTTGTTGTTCATTTATTTATTTTTATTGGTGTTTTGTTGTGTGTTTTTTTATTTGTTTTATTTTTATTTTACCTCTTTGCTTTTTTGTTTCTCAGTTTCTATAGAATTATTCCACTTTATTTACACTTTAGTCTTGATTACCCATATATTTCACTTACGTGGTGAATTCATGTACATTCCTCTAATTATTTTATTGTAATATATTCACCTAGGATTTTATTGTTCATATATTACATCTAAGTGATTTATACTTGCATTTAAACTAATTTTCTCATGCTTTGGATACACATTGTTATTATAATTGTCTATGACTATGATATATAATATCCCAAGCTACGACAAAAATTAGTTCAATATAACTTACAAGGAATGGTGTTGTAGTACTTCTCCTGGTTCACACCATGAAAATTTCCAACCTAACCAAATACTACCCAAATGTAGAGTAATGAAATCATAAATGAATAGAAATCCATACTAATTAAGACGTGCATCTCCATACTAACAGGTAGGCCTAATTCATGTTTATATTCTATGCCATCTTATTCTTACTTTATGAGTAGATATTATATATGTAACCTCATTTTCTAATTTTCCCTACTGGGATAAAGACACCATATGTCATGCTTCAGTCAGCCCTTTTGGTTAAAACCATTGTGGTAATTATTATAATTACATTTGGGAAAATCATTTTGTTTTTATCTATTTTTCCTATTGGGACATGTTTTTATTATGATTATGATTATAACCACCTTTGTGAAAATTGTTATCACTCATTCACCTTACTAGGTTGTGTTTTTACTATGGTAATGATTATAACCACCTTTGAGAAAATCATTATCACTCTACTACCTTATTGGGGTACCTCACTATGCCACTGATTATAACCAAATTTGGGCAAATCAATATTTATACCCTTGTTTCATATAGGTTGCATCATTTTATTATTTTTGAGGGAACATTTATTGACATTTATTTACCATCCACTCTCTCATGGGGCATCCAAGGCTCATCCATCACCTCCTAGGGCATTAGCCAAGGCATTAAGTACTTTTTCATTATTTGAGAAGATGTTACCATGCTTGTGTATTTAAACATCTTCCCAATCATGGGCAAATTGTAGATGCTCCATTTTGGCCACAACTATGTTCCAACTAGACTTTAGATTGATTTATACCAAATAGTGTAAATTACGCCTAAGAATCACTTAATGTTCCAATTTCATCTGCAAGTTAGACAGTGTTGTGTGGAATTATGTCGAGGCATTCTTATTTGGTTTATTATCTTATACATAATAGTAACATCTCATAGATTCATCTCCAGTCAATTTGTGAACTAGAAAATTAAGAGTTTGGCCTTTAGACCCATTAAATGAGGCAATTGAATAATTCCTAAAGTGAAAACATGCTAAGAAAAATGAAATAACTAAACAAATCAAATTAAATGCTTAAGTGAATTTTCCATGTGAAATTAGTGAAAATGAATTTTGTAAAAAAGAAATTCTAATAAAAATGAGGTCATGATGATGTCATCATCCACAATTTCAAGAAATTAAAATTATCTCCCCTAAATCTTTAAATTAATAAATAGAGAGCCATGATTAATAAATAAGATCTTTATCCCAAATATTAATTATTTTTCCCCTCCTTAACTCAACTAGGATTAATCTAAACCTAACCATGATTAACTCTAACCTAATTGAACTTAGGTTAATGTTAGTTTTGAAGGCTATAAATACAAGACTTCACCCATTTTTAAACAAGCTATTTTGGTGTAATGTTATAATGTAAAAATACCTTCAAATACCCTCTTTGTAGTGTTATAATGCTTATTTATTGAGAGAAAGCCAAGCCAAAGCCAAAGAAAAGACCAACATTGCTAACATGACCAAGAAAGATGATGCAAGAAGCACCATTACCAAATATTATTTGATCACATGACTAATCACATCCATCTATGGCCCACATACAACACTTACTCCCAAGGAAGGTAAATAATGGTTGTCTTGTCTTCTATTGATAATTACTTGTATTATTCTCTTGCTCATTGAGTGTCTAGAATTGAGGTGCTAGTTTTATTAGTGTGTTTTTTTTTTATTTTGATCATACTAACACAATACTAATATCCCCTCTTATATTTTTACTGATCACATAATAGCACTCTCATTGGGACACACACCCCAAAAATCTCTTCTAGCTACTTTTTTGGATATTTTACTAACCATTTGTAAACCAATATTTTGAATTAATCTCCAAAAAATTATAGAATTTTGAACTCTAAATTGAGCCACATGGATAGATGATAATAATAACAAATTGGGGTTGATCATTAGAATCGACATCGATTCAATGAATCGACAAGGATCTCTGTATTAGAAACATAGTCAAACCATAAACTAGAAATGTATTAAAGATCAAGTTTTTCTTGCTTTTCGTAGGGCCTAACAACTTATTTATTGTGTGTCTAACATTTTTATTACATGGTAATGAGAAGTTTAGAGTTTAAAAAATTATTTATGAAATTTTTTTATATAAAAACACATTTGTTTTTGGTGTGATTGTAGGAATCAACAATGATCACAACAGAATCAACATTGATCATAGGAATTGGCCACAATCTCTACTTGTTGTCAATGATTTATTTGTATAATTATTTTTAAAAAATTAAGAGTTAAATTCTATGTTTTTATTAAGCTAAATTGTAGGAATGTAATATTTACTCAAACACAAATTAATCCACTAACATGTTTGCAGGGAACTAGGCCAAGAAAGAAGTTTGGATGCTTTTTAATCAATTTTTCATTTTGAAAAGTACAAATTATACAAAGGTTAAAAATCATTCAAATTTGGTTAATTTGATTTAAAATTCACTTAAAAATTTGTCTTTTAGCATTTTTACAAGCTTTTACACGTGAAAACACAGTCAAGAGGCCAAAAATTTCAAACACATTTTAATTGGTATTAGCAAAAATGACTCACATCTTTAGTTATAGCTCTTAAGAAATTTTTCAATTGTTATTTGTTCTTTAGACTAGTTTCAAATTAATTAGATTTGATTATTTTAATTTTAGAAAACATAAACTCTAGCGTGTATGCTCTCCCTCCATCCCTTTTAAGGAACTAAGGTGACCAAAAGTGCTTAGTTTATTTACCTTATTTAAAAAGTCTATAGGAAAAAAAGTCATGTATGCTCTCCCCATGATCCAAGTGACTTAGGTGATTCAAAAGTGACCTCTAAAGTCTTTCTAGTTTTTGTTTATTCATTTTTATGAAATTGTCTTGTGGGTGGGATTTCATATCCCCCCCATGAGTTCTTTAGGGGTGATTTGACTAGGGGTTTCATCTGCCAACATCTTATCAACCCCACTTCCTGACGAGGTATACAAATTGGATAAACGATTGGTTGGGATAGTAGTGAGTGTTTACCCTGACCATCCCACCAAGCATGCCATTATCAATAGGATTCAAAGAGGGGAGATTAGAAGTGTGTTATTATGATCTAAATAAAACAAAAACACATAGATAAAAATAACACCTCAAGTCTAGACACTCAAGGAACAAGAGAGCACTATAAGTAACTATCAATTAAAGAAAAAACAATTATTATTTACATTCTTTGAGAGTAAGAGTTTTATGATGGCCATGGATGGATTTGATTGATCATTTGATCAAAGAATCTTTAGCAATGGTGATTCTAGCATAATCTTTCCTTGTCACCTTGGAAACGTTGGGCTTGGCTTCGGTTTGGTTCTCTATTAACAAATGAGCAGTATAACACTCCAAAGAGGGTCTTTGAAGGTATTTTTTCATCTAAAGTTTACCCTTTGGAGGGTAGTTTAATCCTTATAAATTTGATGTAACAGAGAAAAACCTCAAGTTTGTGGGTACCCTATTTGATATATGAATCTCTATGTTAAAAGGCTAGCTCCCCTTGATAAATCAATTAGGCTCAAAAACTAATCTACCAATTGCCAAGAAAATGGAGAGAAACCTAGCCTAATGGAGGTGATGCACCAAATATGATTTTACCACTACCAACTATATGTAATTGAACTTCAAAGTTTAGACTAACTTGTGCATGACACTAATCCAATCTACCTCTCTACATTAATGTTTCTCATGAAGGTTGTGAAGAGTGTTTGAGATAGGAAGACTAATCAAGAGGTCATGACATGACACTATTTAAAATACTACTCACTAAACACTTACACCTTACTTTGAAACGTCAAGATACCTACAAGAAGGATTACAAAATAAACATGAATACTAAACAAGGACAAGCATGCCAAAGAAGTAAGACTATCACTTATCAAGATCAACTAATCAAGAATGCATATTAAAACTAGTATATAGAGAAAGTAAAATCAGACTATTCTAATTGATCAAATTCTATAAATGGATAAAGCTTCACCATACCTGTAATGAAGATACAAACCTAGCCTATCAAAGTTGAATATATAGAGAAACTGAGAGAAAGGTGTAAGAAAGAGAAGGAGAAAAGTGTCCAAAAGGAGTTAAAATAAGAATAAGTTATGAAAATTCTCCATTAGGTCCTCAAATACAAATTTTAGTATTTTTTAAAATGTTGTTCTGCTCCATGTAGCGTGGAAGTTTCAAACCTTACTTGACACCTCACCTAGCTTTCCAAAACTTCCCTTTGCTTTGGCTTGTGGAAGTATAAATGGCCTTATTTATGGTTAGGTAATGTTTAGTTACATCCTTTCTCTACTCTTAAAACTTTCAACTAATCTCTAAAATTTCCCTTCGACACATCACTTCATTTTATTGATAGGTGTCTATAAATCTCTTTGTCTCACCAAGCCAATTTTGATTACAAGTGTAAAAACTTGAGTTCATCTTCTCCAATTTATAATATCATCATGGATGACCTATTCAAATCATATAATACTTATAAAAACTCATTTGTAAGTCTCAAACTACCCCAATAACTCATTTTGTACCAAAAGGCCTCATTTAGCCTCATTTTTGATATCCCTAAAAACATGTAAATCTCATTATGTAGAATAATGTACATATATTATTGAGAAAATAAGAACATATTTTAATATATAGTATGTATTTACATCTTCATGCAAAATATTAGGTCCTGACTCTGAGTGTCAGTGTCCTTTTTCTGCCATTCTCTCTCCTTAATTAGGCCTCAATTAGGCCTCCTTGCCTAGAAACTAGGTTTTAGATCTAAATCACTTCCACACATGTGAAAATTATGGAAATTATGTGATTAACTTTATCCCTACTAATTCCAACCTCCATGCTAATTTTTATCCCCTGAGACCCTATACAGATAGGTCAACCATGAAATGGTTAAAAACCCTAGTCTAGGTGCTTGAGCAAGCATGGGAGATAATTTGAGAGTTTAGAAAGAATTTTATAGGATATAAGGCTTTGAAATAGTTTATTGAGGACTGAAATACCCTTATTAAACTCAAACCACTAAGGATAGGTCTCTTGATGTATTTTCTAAGCATGTATCTGGGTCATTTAGCTTACAAAACCATGCATTCTCACCTTCTTGATTAAGTAGCTAGCTTGAAAGAATTATATATCATCTTGAGGGATATACAAAAGTATTTGTATGATGGTATAATATTTTATAATTCCCACTTGACCTCTTCACTTGATTTTGGATTGACTTCCTACTCTACACCTTCATAAACACACTTATAGTTGTGTATTCTACCCTATTCCATACAGTATTTTACCTATTCATGCCATCAAATACCCTGATTAGGTGGTCATGAAAATTCTGAGATTCATTCAAGTAATTTATAGTCTAAAACCATTCATTTTAATGAATTTTAAAGCATGTTTATCATATCAGGTCATTATATCCTTCTAGGTAACTTAGGAGTGCTTAAAGGTCTTAGCAGTAATTCATATTGTACAATCCACCAACCTAAGAACCAATTCCAAAATATGAATGTAGGCAATCCTCTATAACACCTTAAAACTTATTTTTCCACCATGAAAAACTTTATGGAAGACCTAAGTAAAATTTGGTGGCTTCTCAGGTTATCATATTACAGTTTTGTCTGGTTAAGAAGAGTTGAGGCCTATAGATGGTGTTTCTAAGTTTGGTTATGCCTCTAAAAACTTTAGGTAGATAAATGACAACCACATTAAATTATTTACATAGTTGTACATCCCTTTATATATCTTCAACCCTACTTTATATTTCAATTTTTCAAGCTAGGGTTTTCACAATACCATTATTACTTACTCTAGCTGTATATGTTGGCCTCTTCTTGATTTGTTAGAAGGTCTAAAAACCTTGTGAGGTGTTCCAATAAAGTCTATTTTAGAATATAAATTCCTTATTATGTGTTTATTTCATCATTTTACCTTCATTAAACAAATTATATTCACCAAACTATTCATACACAGGGTTGTCTGTATGGCTTAGACTCAATAGGCCTAAACAAGCCTCTTAACTTTGTTTTCCCTTTTTTGAAAACTAATATGATTGAATTAAATCACATTAGCATAGATTAAATTTCATCATATAAATTTATTCTTCTTCAGACCCTTATTTATCTCAAACAAGGACACATTTAATGAACATGGAAGACAAGCCTATGTACTTGGACTGATTGTGTATGCATGGATCAAAGTGAGTGTTTTCGTCATTCACTTATAATTATATTTTGAGAGTTCATGGCCTCACATGACCCCTTATAATCATCTATTAATTATCCTAAACTCCATTTCCACTATATGCATGATTTCTTCTTCAAGAAGTTTAAAACCAAGCCTATAGATTGTAGTTACTCAAATAGTCTTGTAGGTGCTAGGTGTTTGAAAGTATTTGAGTTTCAATTTTTTATAGAAGAAATAAATGAGTAAACTAAATAATTTATACTTTTTTATGGTTTAAAATCTCCTTTCCTTGACACTATCAAGACCTTACATCTAAAAATCATATGCCCTCCTTTTCTTCTCTACACATACAACTGCAGGTGATCATTTTGGTGATTAGAGTGTTAAGCCATGTATTGTGGCCCTTTTTATTTAGGTCATTGATAATCTTCAGGTAAATAAAATCCATTTTTATATTATTCTCATTTCTCTAAAAGATACATTGGCCTTTTCTTAGCATTTTACAAACCTCTACCTTTTATCTTCAAACTTAGACCTATGTGTGAATGCTTAGGCCTATAGCCCAATCCTCAACTCTTTTGATGCATTGATCATGATATGAGATAATTTTTATGTTTAAATTAAACTTATTAAGTCTCCTTATTTATTTTAATTTCACATTTATACTTTCAATTCTCTTCATTTGAATTCAAGGGTTCAAATGATACAAAGGTTCATTATCGGCCTATAGCTAGTTATTATGTCTCTTAACTTGGGTCTTAAGACCACATATTATCCATTAGTATATAAATTATCAAATATGATTACACAATTTACATGCCTTATTCACTCCTTTATACACCATTTCAAACAATATCTATTTCATATTTTATACAAAAGAAACATACAAGACTATGCAGACTTGTGCGTCTGCATTTTGATACAAGAAACTTTTGTAAGGTCTATTTTGAACTTTATATACATTGAGTTCAATATTTATTAATTAATTCTTCATGAAATATATAAGATGCCATATCCTCTAACTATTCTTAAATAATGCAAAATAAGATCTTTGAGACCATTTCCATGCAAACAACCCTCTCACAGTCTTAAAGTGAGGAGCACTAGATGTTACTTGTAAGAATGGTATGAGAGTGAAGAACTTTTATAATATTTAATAGAGTTTTGTGGCATTTTAAATAAGTGAAATATGATGGATAAACTTCATCAACATTATTTTTTTACTGAAGATCCTGAAACATTCATTAGACCAAAATAACCACCCTACAAACTGAGAACAATGGAGGTTTCTTGTCAAATTAAGGCCACACATGAAAATAAAGTGTTGGATAATGTTATTATATGGGATTGAAGACTATCTAGGATCATTACAAACTGATCCCATACTTTAATGAGTTTATTCCTTCACCTGAGTGGCCCAAATCAGACCCTATCATGGTTTTACTCCTAAAAAAACACCTTAGCTCCTTAGTGATTGTTCATAAATATAAGGAGCTTAACTAGATTACTAATTACACTAATTTAAACTAAATATAGATCCAAAACTCTGGTCAAAATATTATCCTCTAAATATACTTATACGGATTGTACCATTTACTTGAAAATGGCCTTCATGAGTTTATGAAGAGAGCGATGGAAAAGAGGAAGAGTTTTCTATATTTGTGAGACTTAAAACTCAATCCCAAGATATAATATAATCTATGGAATCCCAAGAGACACCTCTATAATGTTTTCACCTAAAAATGAGTTCTTAAAGTCCATACAAGTGCATTAAACTCCCTCTTTGGCATTAAAAATCATGATTCTATCAATTTTATGACATCTTAAAATAAAGGGAAGTTAAATAAATGATCCAAAGACCTTGAGAATAGTGTTATACATATTTTTTTTTATTTTAAATATTTAACATACATGAAAGTTAACAAAAATCATCTTTTTCTTCATAAAACACTACTTTAAAGTCCACAAAAGAAATTTAACTTCTCCAAAACATCATGAAATACTTGTATAAGTTAATTAAGACTTGAAATAATCTTGAAAGACACCTAAGGACCTATGACATCACTTGACCAATTTTCATTACTTCATGACATGACTAGGCTAGTACAAAGCAAGGAAAGACCATTACCTTAATTTTTCTAAAATTATCTTAAACAATGCTAATAAGGTTTTATGAAGACTTTTTGAAGGCTATTAAAGCATGAAAAAGCTATGTATAGAGATAAAAAGACATGACACTCAAATTTTCACCTATAGGGGTTGACCTTTTGACCTTGGGGATCAAAATTTGTCAACACTATCATAAATTCCTATCTTTTTCCAAAGACAAAATAGAACAAGAAGCACAATAATGACATTAGATCCTATCATAGAATGTTGATCTTGTCCTTCTCTAATTTTTGGGGATATTGTAAAGTTTCTCCCTGATTCACTATTTTAGTCTTCTATCAGTTAAACATAGTTAGATATTAGACATAAGTAGCTAATTTTATCATTTTGTTGTATTATTGATTTTTTTTCAATTGTTTCCACATTATTGAATTGTGTATTTTACATTCATTTTGCATGTAAAAATGTTATTTAGAACATTTTATTTTATTCTATTTCATTTATCATAATCAGGGTTAATTACCACATTAATTCAAATTTTGATAAAACATTGAAAAAAAAATAATTGTAATGACGTCCTAGTCCACACTTGAAAATAGAAAATGGAAAAGCAAAAATGTCTCTAACCTGAAAGTTGTAAACCCCTTTAAAATGGGTGTAGGTCATGTAAATCCAAAACCTTCCATGAATCTGGGTTTGATTTATGATATGAGCATTCTAGTGTATGAAATCACTTAAAAATCCCTTTCATTTCCCATCACCATTACTTTCCAACTCACCTTGAAATATTTCACCACCTATATATTAAGTATGTATTTTATCTAAAGTTGGATTAATATAATAATAACTCAAGATTGAATTAAAAATCTAGGATCAAAATCAATTAGAATGGGTCAAGATTGACAATTGATCTCAACCTTACTATTTAAATCTGTATTGTGATCAACACAACCTTGAAATGATAAAATGGGTTAGAGATCTTTCTTTTCAAAATGTGAACTGAGAATCATGGATGGGAAAAAGGAACTACAAAATCATACAAAATCAATAATTAAAAAGTTAAAACATAAAAGGCATACCATTAAGTACTTAATGATTAGATAAAAACCATATAAATAAAATAGTTAATGGACATTGTAAATAAAACTCGTATCAAATTTGAGTATTTATGTTTAGCCCCTCTAATCTCAATAGTGAAACTAGAAACATTAAATAAAATGGAAAAAAGACATACAAACTTATGAAAATGATTGCAATGTGTAATATCTATGCCACACACTTATAAAATTAATTTTTGATTGGTTGATAAAATGCATTATACACATTGAAGATGATTCAATCAGAACTAATAAAAACATCGTTTCATAATTTACAAAATTTTAAGACTAATTATATTAAAATTTTGTATAATATTATATATCATGTGAGAAGAGAAGAGAAAAGTAAGCTTTAACATTTTGTATAATCACTAAAAATATAATTTAGGACATAGTATTTAAATAGTAATATGAGGTAAGTACATTATCAACATATATCAAAATGTAATATCAACATATGCCAAATGTCCATTAGAATTGGAATTTAGATAACCAAAAAGAATCCAATAAGAAAATTCCAACAACAAGTTTAATTGTTTGAAGCAATATTCAGACACAGAGCCTTCTGTGTGCTATGATAATGATAGCAAATGGTGAAATTGTGTTTTAGTATGGACAATCAATGAGTGAGATTGTTCCCCTAACTTTTATTCAATTCTATTGTCCACCTAATGACCATTCAAATTATGGTTGGTTAAATTGTTGAGAATTAACAATGGAGAGGATCATGGACCAATCGTTAACAAGGTAGCTATTTAAGAGTGAATAGATGCCATTTTCATAGTTAAAATTTGAACATAAAGTAAATATCATAATAGTTTGTAGATATGTTGGAATTTATATATTTTTAAGGAGAGGTTTTAGAGATAAAAGGATTAATTAGAGAACAAAAATTTATCTTTTTATTATGTAAAATTTATATTTTAGAATTGATAAGTATATTGTTTATCGTAGATTTATTTTTTATGTTAGATCATTATGTTTTGGGGTGAAAGTAGAGGGATTCAACATGTACATGTAATTATTTTATATATTTGTGAAATAAATTTATGATTTTAATCTTATATACATAAGTTGATCTAATAAATTATAATTTTATCCTATTAGTAAGGACATTATTAAACCCAATATGGGTATTCTATCTCCTAACTGGGTGTGATAGAGGCCAATATCTTGGTCCATGACATTACACACCACCCCCAACATGGTGGAAATGTCAATTTTAAGCTACAAATCACTAGAGGTTGATATCTGTATAAGTGGCTTAAACAAGGAGATGCTAATGTTACCATTTCTATAGATATAGATCTTAAGTCTCTTATACATTTTGCAATGCTTCAAAAAATGAAAATTTCATAATCATATAAATTTGAGAAATAGTGCAGTGCTTCCACTAGGTCAAATCAATGTAATCTTTTGGACATTCAATAATAGTTTTAGTACTGTGAAACTTTAGGCAAGGTTAGTGTTAGGACTGTTAGTAGTTAACATGTTAATTTTAAATACTAAATATGATCATTTATTAGTTTATTTGAACTATTCTTTGATGACAATAATTTTTTAACATTCAACATTATACTAGGATAGTTTGTCTTTGATGTTGGTTACTCTATTTTTGAATTCTTGTATGAAACACTCTATTTCTAAACTATTTTATGAAAACCCTACACAAATTTACATCCAATTTTTACAATAAGGATACATTTGGAAATTAGCCTTGTTGGTTGACCCATGCAAAAGTGTTTATTTATTCACTGAGCTAGATGAACTCATCTATCTATTATTGGAAAATCACATGCTAGACTTGGTTACTATCAACATTTTTTTAGACCTGCAAAAATAAAATAAAAAACACTCCCAATGTTAACTCCATATTTATTATTAAAGTGTTTGGAGTTATGACTTGAGTTATGTCTAACATCTCCATGATCTCTTCTTATATATTATCCACTTCAGATTGATAAAAATAGCTTGTGGATTTTATAATGTATTTAGTCTCAGCTTCCTTTTGTACAATTGAACTCCAAAAATGGTGCATAAACCATATCATCAATTTTAAGACTTCAATTATAAAGCTAAATTGTTTTTTGATGGCAATGATTTATTAAGCATTTTACAAGAAAGAAATATTAAATATGATAAATATGGCCATATATCCATCAAATTTAGTTTTGAAATAATAATGCAAGCCAAATTATACACATAAAGATGATCACTACAAAATGTGAACACACACACAAAGACACCCATATAAGTAATAGACATACAAAATATGATTTCAATAAAATGTAGGGTTATTTTCGTATAGGCATACAATACCAAAAAGGTGTACATTACAAAATAGGCATACAATAAGTACATTATGTAAGAGAAATCCTCTTCATCAAAAATCCTCGCTCTCTTTTCCTTGATTATAAAAGGTTCTCCCTCAGATTACTTGTTCATAGATGGAGATCCCTCAAATTCCTTATATTACTCCAAAATCATACTATGAGTACTTTTACACTCATATCTCAATTGTAGTTGAATCTATTCATATACAAATATTGTTAGAAACTTTACATACTAGACATGCAACCAAGTTTAGAAGTTAGCTTTTAAATGATAATATATGCACTTACAATGATATCGTGGTCATGCTCAATTTTCTTCTAGTGCTCAACAATGTTAATGACATGTTGAACGTCATGTATAGGAATGTGGAAGGGAGAAAAAATGTTAGTTAGTATCTTATTAATCATCTCAATGAGACTATCATATGTCATTATATAACTCTACATACATAATATATTCACGTCAGTTATCTTTGCATAATTAAAAAGGAATTTTTTTAAAACAAATATAATTTTTAAATTCAACATTACAAGTTATCATACATCAATGAGTTACTTTGTAAATGAAATCACAATAATAATGTGTATGTTAATTTTGGCTTCTATAAATGGATGAATCTTCGTGTTGTGGTCATCAACTTAACAAACAAAATATGATTCTTAGTTGAGCATATCTATATAAATAAATAGATGTACATGAAGTATCATATTAATAAAAAAATAAATTTGTATATGTATACATTGACTTAGTAACAACAACATATGCACTAGTAGATAGTCCACAATTTGGTTGTGAAAATGATGGGACCATCTCATTTTAAAACATAAAAAATTACATAAATATATAATTAAATTTTATATTTAAATTAATTATTACCTTTTAAATATAGATATATCTAAAATTTAACATGTCAAATATTATTGAGTTTTGTTTTTATTTTTTGTAATATGTCAAATATATAAGATACATACACAAGTGAAGTTGAGGTGTCCACACCAAATTTATGTGAAAATAAATAGTCATTCATAACCATAACATCTATCCCCTAGAATCACCACCATCCTCATCATAATGTACAGTGCATATAGGACCATAATATTTACAATGGTGTTACTGGCCATAATCACTAGCTAGAGCATCCCTGTGTCTGACCTCTCTAGCATCGATGTTAGAAGTCTTACTCATATACAAAAAAAGGTGAGAGTAATCACATTGAGTAAATGTAAAGTGTTAATATATATAACATCCTTAATTAAAGATGGGATTATCTTGGGCTAACATGGATTTTAGATACAAACTCGTGTAGGTTGATTAGGTGCACGATGTGCACATGGTCTATCCTGTGAAAAGCCTTTTTCTCAACCCTAAAACTTTGAATAGTTGAAATAATTAGGAAATTCATTATGGATAAACATGGAAAAGAGTTTCATCAAAAAAATAGAAAGGAACCTCATAGTTATTTCAAGGTGGGTAATCAAAGACCATCCAACATCGGTCCTAAAAATTATCTCTATCAAATAATGTTGGCACTAGTGGATTGGGAACCATCTACATGATAATAATATTGGCTAATAGATCTATTAATATTGTACAAATTTTTTATTTTATTGTTTTTATCTCTCAAACCAACCACTAATAATTCATTAGCATAGTAAGACCTACATCACTCACAAAGGAGCAACAATTGGTAAATCTAAAAAAGTGTAGTTCCATGCAAGAGGAGCAGATATATTTGGGTTTTATGATCTAAAAATAGGTTTTGGAGATGGATAATGAGAAGATGAGATCAATTTTTATTGACCTTCACTAAAGAGCATATTTAAGGCAGACATTTTCCATGGGTTAGCTAATTTTTATAGAAAAATCATCATAAAAATTAAATGGTATATATGCACCCATTATGGAGACTATGAATGGAGACAAGAAGTTTTAGTGGACTATTTTAATAGAAGAGATATTTCCATTTTTGGAGAAAAAAGTGACATAACAACTAGTTTTATCTATACCATATTTTGTAAAGGTTTTTTAGGTTGATTGTGATACAAGATAAAAACCATAAGAGCTGTGACAAGTCAAGAGGGTAAGCTCATTGCCTATTTTAGTGAGAAATTTAACGAAGCAAAGAAAAAGTATTTAGTCTATGACCAATAGTTTTACACAATGGTAAAATCTCTCAAGTAGTGGTGACATTACTTGTTTTCAAAGGAGTTCATATTGTACATGGATAATCATGCCTTTTGATTCATAAATAACCAAGGTAAGCTAAATGAACGCCATATAAAATGGGTAGAGTTTCTTCAAATATATTATATTCTCTTGAAGAATAGGAGTAGGAAGTCTAACAAGGTAGCAAATGCCTTGATTCTAATTATAATTATGGGTCAAAGCATAATAGTACGTCCTAAATTTTGGCATAAAGAGTCCACATACACTTTCATCTTCTTCTCAAAATATTTTCAATTTGGGTCATTGCAATTAATCAACAAATATGTTTTAGACTATATATACAAATATTTAGTGCATATACATTTTTCCATTTATTTTTTAATTTTTTATGGCCAGCTAGTGGGGCATAGTATTATATTAAAACTATAAGTGAGCTCTTATAGTAAATGAGAGGAAAGTAGAGGTCATTGAATTTTAATCCATGACAAAGTTTTATGAGGAGTAGTTGTATTTTTAAGATGCATGGCCAACATCTATGAATCCAATAGATACAAATATGAGAGTATGGTTATAGTACATGATACATGATGGTATTTTTTTAAGTGAAAAAAGTTATGCATACTGCAAGGTTCCATGAGAGATAACTTGTTTAAGGATAAGTATAATAGAGGACTTACTAGTCATTTTGGTTATGATAAGATGTTGGCACATATAAATGAGAGATAATATTAGCCATATATGGGTATGGATGTGAATAAATTGGTGTAGTAGTGTAGGTTTTATCATCATGCCAAAGGAAGAAGTCAAAATGCTAGTACTTCAAGAACTACAAGTACTTGGTCAAATGAAATGATAGAGAAACTAAAGACTAAACTTGGATGAATGCATCCAAGGTTATAAAGCATGGAAAATTAGTAGAGCATCTCAATACAGGTTCATGACTAGGAGCTCAATTTTCATTTCATCTACCATGGGTGTCTAATGTAGGAGCACCCATGGTGGATAGGATATCATATATTAGACAAAAAGAAAGTGTTTATTTATATTTTATTGTTTATTTGTTCTTTATTTTGTGTGTATTGTTCCATATGGTTTCCTCAGTTTCTATCACAACCATTATCCTAATGGCTTGCTTGTGTTTATGATTCTCATGTTCTACTTTCATCATCCATCCTCTAGAGATGTAATTTTCCTTGGTGTCTTATTGACAATCTTTATCTTTAAAAAATGACTATCTAGTAGTTCTAATCAGAAATTTCTAAGTCTAAATTAGGCATTGTGGTGAAATTCATTGATATGTAGTTGTAATGAGATGATTTTTTACCGATTTGATCTATGGAATATCTTCATTGAACTTGTGTTATTTTCCTAGGTTCTAAGTTCTAAATGGGTTTTGGATGGAGTTCAAATTATTATCTCTATTTTAATTGGGTTTATTTCACTATTTGGAACATTGGATGAATGTTAGGACTAAACCTTTGTATTTTTGTATTCTCCTCCTAATTTGGTCATTAGAGACATGTTTTATATCAACACTTTCTTGACTTGGATTAATTACCCAAAGTTTTCTTTGAAAATAAATAATGGATAAGATAGTTGTTTATATGATTTGATTTCATGAAGAGGTCATGAACATGTCTATTTGACAATGCCTTTGTATTCAGGTTCTTGAGTCATGATTTGTAATAAGTCTCAATTTTGAAAGACCCTCTATGTTATATAGAGTTAAATTTCAAATTTAATCTCACTATATTATCATGGTGGTGTAATAGTGTTATTCATAAATGGATTCTTGGTTACAATTTAAGGGAAACACATTTCTAGTATGACTGAGTATACATACACATTGTTTGATTCAATAGTTTTAAACACAAACACTATTCAGATATTTTGGGATAAAGTGGAGGATGTATAATCATATAAGGCATAGGAATAATTATCCCTCCTCATGCAAAGGTTAAAATATGACCTTTTGGCCATCAAAGCAGTAGGCCTGTATAATGTCATGACAAAACCAGGGGTAATGCCCTGCATTGACTTACTCTTTGATTTATTTATAAATGGAAAAATTAATGGTAAAATAATACACTATAGGACCAATAAAACCACCGTGTCCTACATTGGTTTCAATGATTTTTGATAAATATTACAATCTCCTAAGTCTAAAAATCACTTATGGCCATGTTATGGTTAATTCATGGTAACTTGCTAATACAATCCCCGATAGATTACAGTAGTGACTCGATAGCCAAATAAAATTCATGATTCAAGGTTCAATTTCCTCCGTTCCAATATTTATGTTTAGACTAGGGATAAGGATTTTAAAATACCTATTAAACTGACTACATGGTTTCCACAACATTTCATACATGCATTAGATATGGGTCCCATTGTTAGACATCATTTTGAGTTCAAGAAAAATAATTTCCCTGGGAAAAATTATTAGTTTCAATTTGATGTATCATATCAATAAGCTAAGAAATCAACCTAATGGTAATTTCTACATGTTTTCATACGTGGTGGATGCCATAACTGCCACAGAGCATCCATCTTATGAAGGGCCCTAAGAACCACCCATAGAATTTCCAAAAAATAGGATTTGTGTTTATTTACATTATTCATGTGCATAAATTAAGAAAGAAGACTAAGAGGTTGAGAAAAAAATTTACCCTATGGTATATGGGTCCATTTATGGGTATAATATGCCCATATTATCATATCATATCAAGAGGACTATCGATAAAATGGGTGACTACTAGTTCTACTTAGAGTGCACATAATTGGGATAGAGGGTACCACAACATTATTCATAGGTTGCAAGTATCCAATACATACTACTAGACATAGTCTATATTGAGGATGCATGAATAAAATCACTGCATAGCTTCAACAAATACCAAGACATTGTCAAAAGGTGGTTCAATAAAATATCCAAAATAAAAGCCTTTAGGATATTAGACTTAAGGATCTTTGTGGGATAAAACAATTGAAATAAAGAATAGAACAACAAGCTCACTCCTTTATGGATTGGATCATACCAAATCTCTAAAATTTTGGGTAATAATGTTTTTAATCTAAAGGACCTATAAGGTAATGATCTTTATTTTCCATTAGATGGACAGTTTTTTGAGACATTATTTCATGACTATTCCAACTAGAGATGCTTATGAATGACTGTGATTTTAACCTAATAATTAGGATTAGATTAAATTTATTTCTTTTTAGAATAAACTCCTTGATTTTTGTCATTTGCTTTTTTAGACTAGTTTCCCAACTTTTATAGATCAATTTCCAATTTTCAACATTTGCATTCATAGTTAGTTGTTATGATTTCTAGATTAGTTTGATTTTAGATGTAGAAAGGTCAAAGCTATTTATTATGATGAGGCCATCAACATTATCCCAAAAGAGGATAAATAAGAGGGATATAAAAATATGTATTCATTAAGGATTGATCTGGATGGGTCTAAAGATCTTGATTAAGGTATTTATCATGACTAAAATAAAGCTCTTATCTAAATTAAATGATTTCACTAGGTCTTTGAAAGTTTCTTTGATATCTTCATGAAAATCTTAAAAATACATTTTTTTTTAAAGATCAACTACACTCTTACATGCAAAAACATGGATGAGAGATAGTAAACATTGAAATAGTCATATTCTAAAAGGGACGTATTGATAAAAATAAGTTTTATTATACATATACCAAAAAATGGTGTGTTACCAACACTTCTTCCATTTGAGTCTCAAAAAAAAAGATCAAATCATACAAACTTATGGAAAATGGTGGTTTAAGTAAACTATATCAAGGATATGGACATCTGGATAGAAGTAGAGCAATGCTTAGATTAGAATCAGGGGTATCTTTGTTAGGACTATAGATGCATGGATGATAGTAGATAAATGCCCAGGCTTCCCTTATTATTGTTATAAAGTTAAGAAATAAAAACAAAAGATAGAATATATATCTAGATCTATATCAAAACTCACATAACAAGGGATGAATTATACATAATCAACATAGATCCTATAAATGAAAAGGTTTACTATGTTGTGTGTGGGGGTTGAAGTCTCTTTTAGTTATTTGGTTTATTTATTCTTTTCTTATATGGTTTGAAATTATGTTATAGTGCATTAACTGAGATTTTGGTTCTTAAATATTTGGGATTATTTACCCATTGACTCACCATTTGTTGTGACCTAACACACCCCATTTTGTATTTTTCAATAAGGGATCCACTTTTATACTCAAAAAATTTCTTCAAAAGGCAAGACCTAAAAACATGATCCATAAATGAGAGAACCTTATAGTAAAAACATTTTTTATCCAAAATGCTAAGGTTAAAAGGTTACTTAGGGTATTATATTATTTTAGTAAGAGTCAAAACTAATCATGGATATATTATTTATGAAAACATTTAGTGTTGAAATGATCCTTTTTAGATTTGGATGACTAATGGACTAACGTGTTATGTTCTAGTTTATTCTTTGCTTAGTTTCATCTTAAACAAGATACTTTATGTTTGATTTTTTTTCCATTTCATCTTTGGGACATCTCTAGGCTCATTTGATCGCACCACATGACCTTTATTTTCTCTTCCACAACCTTTGGTGATATAACAAGTCAAAAATTTATTTGAGAAAGAAGATCACCAAGATCTAGCCAAGTGTCTTCATCACATTCACCTAAATCCAAACCATTGAGCATAAGTCATGAAGTTACCCAGGTAAATGATTTATTGGGATGATGCCACATGGCATCATCTTGATCACCTATAGTTTTAAATGAAAAATATACAAATCAAGATTTTAATAATCCTTTAGAGTATCAATATTGTTAGAATTAGCTACATGATCTAATAAATCTAATAGAAAGCATGAACAAAAGATAAAATAGTAATAGTAATAAATAATAACTATATATCCAAGATAATAAATGATATGAATAAACAACTCAAATATGATGAATTATTCTGATAATTCAATATTAATCTGATATAGAATACATAAATAGTCATTGCTTATATAGAGCAATGCATGCATGACAAAGATCAGGGAACTCACATAAAATGTGTAGTTCAACTAATATCTGACTACATGAATAGTGGAGTGCAAATCCACACTAAAAATATAGGTGTCCAACTTGTGTAAATTATCAACACAAGTTGACTACTAGTTAAGCAATCTTATCCTATCTTACCATGAATAGTGGAGTGGAACTCCACTATAACAAGATAGGTGTCTAAGTTGATTACTAGCTAAGCAAGCTTATCCTATCTAGTGTAAATTATTAATAAACATAATAAAATAATTAAAATAAGTAATTAGTGCACCAATATAAATAATAAATATAGGTAAATGTAATAAAAAAAATAAATACACCAACACCCCCCCCCCATAAGTGAGGCTTAGGTAGGGCTATGCAAATAAGAGTCTCGATAATGTGTAGCTATATTAGGTACTATATACAAATAGATGAGAAAAGGGGAAAACCCAAAGGAAAAAAAAAACCTCTTTAAAATGAAGGTCTAGGATACCCCCCCTAAATAATTGATGTCCCTTAAAGAACTGATGTCCTGTACCCCCAAAAGAGATTGCAAGTGAAGATACTTTCTCTCAATGAAAGGTTTGGTGAAAATATCTACAATCTACTCCTCTATAGGATAATATTGTAGATAAATGATCTTCACCTAAATTAACTCCCTAATTCTCTGTGTTTGTTTCTCTGATGATGAACCAAATTCTTCAAGATCTGGAGAGTGCTTTGGTTGTTGTAGTATATGACTAATGGCTTTCAAAATGGAACACCAAACTCAATGAGAATATTCTAAAGCCAAATAGCCTCAGTAGTGGTATTAACAATGCCATGATACTCAACCTCCATAGATGAAAGAGCAATAGTATTTTTCCTCTTTCTTTACCAACAAATGGGGCCAATTTCAAAGTGAAATTTGTAACCAAAAATGGACTTGCTATCATCATAATCACCATCCCAATAAAAATCTATATATCCCATGAAGTTTGAACCTATACATGTTGTATAGTGAATCATGTATCTGATAGTGAATTGAATGTAGCTCAAAATTTTGTTGGAAGCTGTCCAATGAATCTCATGTGGTGTCTACATAAAGTATGAAACCATGCCAACTAAATACAAAATATTGGGTCGTATATGAGTCAGGTAGATGAGGCTACCTACAAGTTGGCATTATAATATAACAATAACCAAGGGAGTGGAACAATGAAACTCAAGTCTAACTCTAGATAAGACAGGAGTCATTGTAGGCCTACAATCAACAATGTGAAATCAAGATAACAAGTACATGGCATACTTGGATTATGAAAGTATAATCCTAGAAGACTATTCTGTTATCTGAATTCCAAGAATATAATGTAATATACCCATGTCTATCATATAAAACATATCATAAAGTGTATTCTTAACACTATTGATGATAGATATATTCCCTGTAATAATGAGATCATCAACATAGATCACCAAGTACAATAGTGAATCCTCCTATCATAGAATATAGACATTCAGATCTTAGTGAAATCTTGAGAACCCAACTAAAAGAATAAATGTGTCCATCTTAGAATACCAATCCCTTGGGGCTTGTTTCAGACCATAGAGAGACTTATGCAAGTGGTACACCAATTAATAAACTTGAATTAACCCTTGTGACTGCTCCATATATATATATCCTCATGAAGATCCCCATGAAGAAATGTGTTCTTCACATCCATCTAATGTATAACCCAACCATGAGTTACACCAACAGCTAGTATCAAGTGAATGAAATTCATCTTAATAGCAAGCACAAAGGTTTATGAATAGTCAATGCCTTCCATTTAGGAAAAATCTTTGGCCACTAAGAGTGCTTTATACTTATCAATATTTCCATCCACTACAAACTTAGTCTTATATATCCACCTACATCATACTAATTTTCTTCCCTTAGGAAGAGGAACAAGATCCCAAGTGTTGTTCATAATTAATGAGTCATACTCTTCTTCCATTGATGAATCCCACTTAATTATCCCTGTGGATTTCTAAAAATATTATAGATTAAAAGCTATGGCAATGTAAGAATGTGGAAGATCATGATATGACCATGTTCTCCTTCTATCTAATGGATCCCTAACAAGAGGGATTGCATCTGCCAAAGTATATCTAGCCCACAAAGACATCAATGGATGAGGATCTAGAAGAAGAGGAGGAGGAACATGACCTATTAAACCCTACTGGGGAGGTATTACCTCATCATCCCTATGAGTAGATGAAGCAGGAGTATCATCATCACTATTACCTGATTCTTCTAAGGAATAAGAATGATAATTGCTAAAAGATAAGTCTGAAGGACTTTATTCAAAGTAAAAACTTATCGATATAATAAGCTCATATGAATCTAGATCAATGAGCTGATATCCCCTAACACCATCAGGATATCCCATAAATATGCAAGTCTAGCTTTGTTATTCTAAAGCACAGTGCTTATTTGAAGGTATGTGAACCCATGCTAGACTGTTGAAGACTCTGAAATGATGCACACATGACTTCTTATTGCACCAAGATTCAAGAGGTTTTATCCCCTTTAAAGCTTTATGAGGAACTCTATTCTATATATATGTAACTCACGTACTAATAATTTTACATGAATCATATAACTTGCCATCTCTTTTAAGAATTTGTTCTTCCTCTTTGCTACACCATTCTAATGAGGTGTGTATTCAACTAGATTTTGAAGATCAATTCCTTCAAGAGCACATAATTTTTTAAAGTTTTTATTTACATATTCCCTTCCATTCTCTATGTGAAGGATCTTGACATACTTCCTATATTATTTCTGTACTAGAG
This sequence comes from Torreya grandis, assembly GCA_037957365.1. Lineage (NCBI taxonomy): Eukaryota > Viridiplantae > Streptophyta > Pinopsida > Cupressales > Taxaceae > Torreya > Torreya grandis. The sequence continues at coordinate 423,721 of JARHVA010006212.1, forward strand.
ATTTGAACTCTAGAAATCTATACTTTACTCTTGAGTTTTATAAACTAAACACAAGTATATCTTGAATAATCATCATTAAATGTGAGAACATAAAGGGTTTTACTAAAAGATAAATTAGGTAATGGACCTGTTAAATCACTATGAACAAGTTAGATTACTTGTGTAGCCTTTCAAGCCTTCCCTTTATCAAACTTATCCTCTGGATATTTGCCTAAGGCAAAACCATGACATATTCCCCCTAAAAATGCAATCTATGGAACTCTTGTAACCATCTCCTACTAACTAAGCTATTGTAAATAGTGGTAGTTAAGATGACCAAACCACTCATGCTATAGTTTGCTCACTGAATTAGTGTGTGAGAGTAAAGTTGTAGAGGAATATTAAGGTACAAATTGGGAGAATGATTAAAGTTAAGTATTATTGTTGACTTTTCTCACTGCAACTAAGGGATTGTACTCCAATTTTTTATTGAAACAGAATCAGGTGTGAACTAAACTTTCCTACTAGTATCAAAGTGAGTGATTTGGTAGATAAAGAGAAAGTTAGTTGATAATTCTAGCATATAGAGGACATCCTCAAACACACCACTATCAACATCAATTGTATCTTTTCCTAGACATCTACCTTAGAATCATCACCTATGATAAGATGAGGCAAGGAACTTGGTTCTAATATAGAAAATTGTTCTTGATCAAAACTCAAATGGTGTGAAGCACCTAAGTCAAATATCCATGACTTGGGAGAATTTTCTAGTGCAACTTGTGTCGTATCTTTCATTTTCCCTAAATTTGAAGGAGTGGAAGCATTATTTCATTTATTGATGTTATTCTTTTTGAGAAGACCTTTAAGGTCATCAATCTCTTTCTTCCAAGAATCTTATTCACTATGAAACCCCTTTTTTCAATAAGGGCAATGAGTGTCAGTCCTTTTTTTGAATCCCCTTTCTTATTAGTGGATTTATAATCTCCTTGTGAGGAAGATTGTTTCCCTTTATTCTTATAGTTATATGACTTATTATGATTATTCAGCTTCTTTTCACTTGAACTTGTATTTGATATTGATGTTGAAACTTGCTTATGTTGATATTGACTTGTAACTAGAGATTAAGATTTGGATGACTTGATTAAAACCATATCTATTAATTTTTCTTCTTCAGGCATTAGAATCTCAGAGAATACCTCAAATGTGTGCATTTGATATGTTGTGCCTAATGTGAGCCTATGAGTCTAAAAGCTAGAAATAAAAGATGAATATTTAGGACCTAATTTGTGTAAGACACTAAAAATCAATTGAATATCTTTTTTGTCAATTTTACATTCAGAAAGGTATGCTGTAAGATCTATGACTTTTGTGATGTAGTTTTGTATTATAGCATAATTTTTAGGATCCAAACTAATGTTCTTTGTCAATTTGGTAACCATGAACCTCATCTATTTTACCAAACAATGATGATAATCTATCCCAAGCCTCTTTTGGAGTCGTACATTTGTCAAGATTGAAATTCAAATCTAAAAATATGTAAGACTGAATGCATCCAATTATCTTCATAGTTTCAAAGAGAAACTGCTGTAACTCTTTTGCATCAGTAGGTGGAGCAAAAAGAGTTGTTATATAAGGAATATATCCTAGCATCATTAATTCATTCTAAGCATTATGTTTCCATGTGTTATAGTTGTATGTTGTTAATAGTGGGAACTTAGGATTCCCCATGATGCAATTGGAAATAAACTGTCACAAAACAAAAATCAAAACACAGAATACACCACAAAGCCTCCTTGAATTACTTAGTTTTATCCCACTCAAAACGTATTTTTTGGTACTTTATAATTGAGTGCAATTACAAGGATTGATTATAATTGTTCTAGTTTACAAAAAGCTCAATTAGTCCCTCTAGTTTAAAAGTGCAAAAAATATGCACTTTATTACAAAAATTTCTGCACCAATGTGCTTTAAAAAATATTAAATTTAAAAAAAAAGTGGGACCTCAATAAGAGGTTGTATGTGAAAGTTATGAGCCTCTAAAGTTGAAAAAATGAAGATGGGAAAGAGCTATTGTAAAAAAACTTGAATTCTAGAAAAATATGGATAAATCAAGAAAATTTTGAAAGTACAACAGTAAAGAGCATGAAATTTTAAGCAATTTTAAAAAACAATTCACTCAAAAATACCTTCCAGTGTTCAAATGGTGGGCTCCCAAAGTTGCCCTTTCAAATATTCTTGCTAATCCATGAGGTCTACCAAAAAAAAATATTTTATTTTTTGCCTGCACAGTCCATATGGTTTGTACGATCGTACCTGGGAGCAAAAATATTTTGTCTTTCGGGTGTCTGTGTCCAAATTAGACAAATTTTATATAGATCTATAGGTTTTGATGCCTTTAGAATGCAACTGTGAAGTCCATTTTGCTCAAAAACAATTTGATTTTTAGGTACCCATTAGATTTGAGCATGGTGCTTCTGGATTAAACTCTATCTAGTTTCACCTCCTATGCCCAATTTGAATAAATTTATACATAATGTTAACTATCTCAAGCACTGTGAATTTTAATAGTGAACTCAAAACTTCTCCACAAAGCTAAAATATGTACCTGTATACAAAATAAAAAAATTGATCCTATATCTAGATATTTTTCTCTTAAATATTCAATAATCTACATATTCAATATAGCATTGATACCATGTTAGAATTAGCTAAAGGATATAATGAATATAATAGAAAGCATGAACAAGAGATAAAATAGTAATAGTAATAAACAATAACTATATATCCAAGATAATAAACAAATGAATAAATAACTCAAATATGATGAATTACTTTAATAATTCAATATTAATCTAACATATAATACACAAATAGCCATTGATTATATAGAGAAAAGCATGAATGATAAAGATCAGGGAACTCACACAACACATGTAGTTCAACTGATATCTAACTACATGAATAGTGGAGTGCAACTGCATACTAACAAGATAAGTGTCCAACTTGTGTAAATGATTAACACAAGTTGACTACTAGTTAAACAATCTTATCCTATCTTACCTTAAATAGTGAATTAGAACTCCACTGTAACAAGATAAGTGTCTAAGTTGGCTACTAGCTAAGTAAGCTTATCATATCTTGTGCAAATTATTAATAAATGTAATAAACTAATTACAATAAGTAATTAGTGCACCAATATAAATAATAAATACAAGTAAATTCAATAAAAAAATAAATGTACCAACAAATATTACTCCACTTGTTATAATCCCATTGACCTGTAATGTTCACAAAGTATGATAAAAACTTTTACACTTTGGGTGAGCAAATCATTAGGATCTTGCCAAGTGTCATCATCCCACTAACTTGTGACCAAAGAAATAAAGTACAAAAGGATAGAATACAATCATCCACATATTAGTGAGATATAATGATGTGTCCCCAAGCCAAATATGAAAACAATAAAGACACAAAATTGAGTTCCAAAAGTATGAAGAAGGGACATCTGTCATATTAAGAAGACAAGGCATTTAGGACTTGAGAAAAGAAGCCACATGGTAATAAAAATATATCTATATGGGCATTACAAAATAAAAATTCAAATAAGAAAAGGTAGATAGGAAATGGAGTTGAAAATATTATTACCATTAATTCACATGAATTGACAAGTTAATGAATTCAATTCTCAAAGCTAGTGAATCTAATCAATATATGCATTTTTTAAGATGTGATTTGATCAAATTCACCCCTAGATACCTAGTGCAAACTATGAATTTTATCTCTATTATGATTAAGATAATTTGAGATTTATAAGATAGTATAACTATTTCATAAGTTTAATGGCATCATCATATCACACTCCTTGTTATATTGATTTAATTTTTGGAATGACTGAGTATGCATACACATTGTCTAATTTGATAGTTTTTCCACACAAACACTATTAGACCATTTTGGGATGAAGTGGAGGATGTATAGCCATATAATTCATAGTAACAATCATCCCTCTTTATGAAAAGGTTAAAACATGACCTTTTGTCCATCAAAGTAATGAGCCTACACAATGTCATGACAAAACTAGAGGTAATGCCCTGCATTGACTTACTCTTTGATTTATTTATAAATGGACAAATTAATGGTAAAATCCTACACTATAGGCCCATTAAAACCATTATGGCCTACATTTGTGGAAATGATTTTGAGAAATATTACAAGTTTTTATTTCTTAAAATCACTTATGTCCAAGCTATGGTCAATTTATGGCTACTTGTTAATACAATCCCTGGTAGATTACAACAGTGGCCCGATAGCCCAGTAAACTTCATGATTCAAGGTCCAATTTCCTCCCTTACCATATTTGAATTCATATTAGGGATAAGTATTTTTATGGACTTATTAAACTAATTATATAGTTTCCTCAGCATTACTTATGTGCATGAGATATGGGTTCGATTGTTGGACGTCGTTTTCAATTTAATAAAAATAATTTCCCTGGGTAAAATTATTAGTTTCTATTTGATGTATCATATCAAAAACCTAAGCAAGAAACCTAATGGGAATTTATACATGATTTAATATGTGGTGGATGCCATAACTACCACAGGGCATCCATATTATGAAGGGTCCTAGGAACCACCCACAAAATATCCAAAAAATAGGATTTGTGATGAGTTAAACATTATTCATGTGCACAAATTAAAAAGGTATATTAAGAGGTTGACCAAAAACAATTACCCTATAGTATATGGGGCCATTTATGGGTAAAGTATGCCTATATTATCATATCATATCAAGAGGAATATCAATAAAATGGGTGTTTATTGGTTCTACCCAGAGTGCACATAATCAGGATAGAGGGTATCATAACACAACCCCTATATTTACCATAGATTATTCCAAAAAAATAATCTAAGAAATAAATTATTGCACAATTAAATGATATTGTGGTTGTCTAGTTGAGGAATGAAAGATAGGCAATTTTGCATCTAACTCTTCTTAGTATTGGCCACATTTAATACATATAATGGTAACATCTTTAATTAGTGGGAAAAATTAGGATGCATTATGACTTGAAGTTGTATCCCTTTAGATATTTGGAACCTAGAAATAATGTCAAGGAACACCAAAATAAATATAAGCAAAGGGTTAAAATTAATGATAGATATGAAGCATACAATCATTATTTCATATTCATGAATGCTCAAGATCATTTTAATGTTGTTATCAAAATGCACAAGGTAAACAATTCTATAGTAGTGGCCTAGAAGATCCAATATGATCCTACAATCACATAGGAGGATGCCAAGAGAATAAATAGTAAGCATTGAAATTTTGTGGCAATTCATGGGTCTCCCTCTCAATCAAGAGATGAGGAGGGAACTTAAATGGAAAGGGAGGCCAGTGTACCTAAGGAGGTAGACTCCCAAGATGTATCTAATGTTTCCCAAGGGTCCCCCACATATTCAATTATTGTTTATTTTCCTCATCCCATTGCTAGAATATAAAAATGCCTAAGACCTAGCAGGGAAACTACACCATTCTTCATGACACTTCTACCTCTATTAACCATGGTGTAATAGGTAATCCTCCCTCCTTTCTGATCATAATTCCTTTTTGTTCCTTTATCACCAACTTCTATAACAATGCCACAAATGGAAGTGTCATCATCTATTAGGAATCCATCTACATGTCCAATGAGTCCACTAGTGGTTACTTTTATTCTCACTCCACCTATCATTATTTTAGTCACTTCATCTTCCATTACACCTCCCACAAGGCGAAGTCCTAGTCTTGTTGGGTCATCATTTGTCACATATAAAATAAATCCCAAGATCCATCTTGTATCTCCCTAACTTGTTTAATAATTATATAAGGAAGAGAAAGATAAGGAGGGAACAAAGTAGGAAGAGCTGATTAAAGTCTATGATAATAGTGACAATGAGTAATAGAATACAAAATAAGAGTGGGCATTTGAGATGGATAATGAACCTAAAGAAACCAAGTTGTTTAAAGAAACAACGAATGAAGATGAAGAAGAAGAAACTAGATCTAGGGGACTGAGATATTAAAAGAGTCTTTAGAGGTTGATCAAGAAAAGTTTGATTACATGAGGAAAAGTAGTTTCTAAGAGATAATCTCTAGAATAAGGACCATCATCAACCACACCTCCAAACTCTTTGTCTCATATTATCATGGAGATAATTGTAACAAAAAATATCCCTTCTATTTCCCCCCAACATGTAAGTACACAAGTGACTTCTCCAATTTCTACTACTACAATTATTGTAATAGGGACCACCCATTCTTTAATCCCACCAAATTATCCCCAAGTATCTATAATGACAATTTGTCCAACCACAACCTAGGGTTCTATGGCTTGGGATTTTATTCCTCCTAATTAGCCTACTAAAGATCCCCATACTATTGATATTACCATTGGATTTTCCCACACATTAATTATCAATTATACACAATAAATGTTCAACACTCTAGTGGCATACTCTTCATTAGTGGGACTAATCCCCAATCCCCTAATTCAACAAAGTAGATGCCTTTTAAAATATTGGTATATGCCTCTATTTTTACTACACATGATACACCTCCCATGCTATCTACACATCTAGGTATTCTAATTTCCTAATTTATCCAAGCATATGCTTCTACACTTTCAACACATAGGGAATCTGGTAATACCAAGTATATTATTGACAACCAAGCATAGAATAAAGTAAATAAATGGAGGAAGGCCAAACCTTACATCCATGAATTAGGGACACCTTCCCCTAAAATAATGCATCCTCTAGGACAATCTCCTTCATTTAATCCTACATCCACATAGCAATCAGGGCAAAAAATTATATTGAATATCCCGTAATGGATTCAATAATTGTAACAAGAGGAGGTAGACATATAAGGCTTAGTGATTTCTAAAAAACTAATCATGAGATTCCATTTTGATAGACAAACAAGCACATTAAATAAATTCTAGAGGAAAACTCTGATGATGGCTAAGGGAGAAAAGGTTCAACTAGAATAAGGAGAAGATATATTATCTCTAGAAAAAGAGAAATGTAAACCCCTCAAACCTAAATGAATATAGGTAGGATCCCTATAATTTTTTAGATGTAACTTGGGGAGTGATAAAACATAGTTTTAATAGATATGACTAGTTGAGGTAGATGTTACAAGATAGGGGTACCATCCAAGCCCCCAAGGAAATTATTGATAATGTATTTGGTGTAGATAAAATGTGGTATCACATCATTCAATTAATAATGTATGCAAAGGTTGAATCCCAACCTAATTAGGGGGATATATTTCAACTATAAAATAAAATAAAGGATATCAAAAATAAGCTCAACTTTTTAATCCAATCAATGAGGAACAGAGCTTATGCCCACTTGAAAGGGAAATACTATGCTCCAAATCACTTAGCAAAAATAAATACATCAAAGGAAACACAACAAAATAAGGTATATACAAGACATGGCCAACAAGGGTCAAAAGAAAGGCTTCAAATGTATTCCATTCACTGGAATAGGCAGCTCTTCTCCATTCATTTTGGATAGCTAAAAGGAGTTTCTTTACTTGCACTTGATGATGCTGTAAGGACCACTCCAAAAAGTATCAAACTTTTTGTGTTTGCCTAGTTTTGATCTATCTTCATCCCATTTCAAGGCCAAGTCACCTTCTTTGAACACTCTTGCCCTTACCCTTTTTTCAAAGGATTTCTTCATGAGAACTTGATGGTGTTTTAAAGATTTTTGTGCATCATCTTTTACCTCCTATAACCACATTAATTCTATTAATTTGACCTCTATGGGAGTGTTTTCAAGTAATTCTAGCTATTGTGCAAGTCTCAAGGTAGGGAGATCTTATGATATAGATAGCCTAGCTTCTCTCCCTTAGACAAGTACAAAGGGAGAATTACCAATTGACTTATTAAGAGTGATTATGTCTACCCATAAGGTTATCTTCAACTTGCTATGCCATGCACTTTAATTAGTTTATAACATCCTCTTGATGAACTTGATGAGGTTCTTGTTGGTAGACTCAGCCAATCCATTACCTTGAGGGTAGTAGTGGGATGAGGTACTCAAATGAACTCCACTCTTTGCTACCAAATCAAAAGTTTTAGCACTTATGAAAGCAAGTGCATTATTTGAGATGATGACATGAGGAGTTCTAAACCTTGTTATAATGTTTTCATAGAACTCCAAGATGGAATTTTCATTTGCTTCCTTCAAAACAATAGCCTCTACCCATCTTGTGAATTATTCTATAGTAGTTAATATCAATTTGTGTCCATCACTTGATGGAGGGTTGATCATACCAATGAAGTCAAGGACCCATTGCATGAAAGGCTGGTCCACTTGGATAGGATTCAATGGAAGAGTAGCAAGCTTTTGTTTTCCAATAAAGAAAGCACATTGAGGACAAACCTTAGCCCAATGATAACAGTCCGTAAAAATACTAGGCCAATAGTAACCAGCTCTCATTATTTTTGTAGATGTTGTTCCAAGACAGAAATGACCACCATCTACACCATTATGGAACTTTTCTAGTAGCATATCAAATTGGTCATTGTTAATGCATCTTAGCAACACATTACTCACATATTTCTTAAAGATAATGTCATACACAAGACAATAAGGAATAACTTGCAGCCTAAAACACCTTCTTTGAGATTTGTTCAAGCCATTGTGACACTCACCATGTTTAAGAAAACCAATGATGTCTTGTGTCTAACTTTGATTTTGCATTTGATCAGATGGCTGGTCTTGAAATTAATTTACCAAGGCTTGCTCTTTTGGCTATTGAAATTTGGATGCTAATTTCTCACATAAACCTCTTCCCCTTACCAAGCTAGTTACCTTGATGTCAATGTCATATTTCATCATCTTCGTGATCCATCCAACTCTCTTCTCATTAACATCCCTAATTAGGAGAAACTCCTTGGTGATGGGATGGGAGACCATGACATGGATCATGTTGTTGGAAACCATATACCTGAACTTTTTCAATCCTCTAGTGATGGTTGAAGCTTGCTTCTCAACAAAAGAATATCTCACTTCATAGTCTTCTAAGCCTTGGCTGAAGAAAACAATTGGATGCTCGACATCTTCATCATTCTTTTGCTTAAGCATAGCTGAGATTGTGTCAAGGTTATTAAAAGTATGAAGAACTAAATATTTAGTAAAATTTGGATTTAAGAGTGTGTGAGATGCTACAATTTCTTGATTTATTTCATTAAAGTTTCCTTTACCTTCCCTTGTCCAAGTGAAAACTTGGTTCTTTTTTATCATAGTTGTGATAAGCTTTACCATAGTTACAAAGTTTGGGATAAACTTCATTAAACAAATTATTTTTCACAAGAAATTTTTCAGCCCTTTCTTGTGTTGAGGCAAAGACAAGCATATAATAGCTTCAATCCTTTTGAGGTCAATAGATAAGCCTTATTTTGAAACAACATGACCTAAAATATTACCTTTATAGACAACGAAGATGCACTTCTTTGGATTGAGGGATATGTCATACTCTCTAAACTTGTCAAACACTTTCCTTAGATGTCCCATATGATCAACATCATCCTTTGGAAATTGTTGTATATCATTAAGGTAAACAAGCAAAAACTTATTGACCAAACCTTTGAAAGCCATGTCCATTGCCCTTTGAAATGTAACTCCAACATTAGATAAACCAAATGGCATCTTCTTTTAGACAAAGGTCCCCCACTTGGTGGTGAAGGCTATCTTGAATTGATCCCCTTCATTTACCAATATTTGATTATATCCTAAATAGCCATCAAGAAGTGAGAAATGTTGAGAACCTAAAACAATTTATAGAATTTATTTTATGGAAGGGAGTGGATAATGATCCTTGAGAGACTTTTTGTTTAGATCACAAAAATCCACACAAAGTTGATTTCTCCATTCTTCTTTTAAACTAGCACAAGGTTGGATACCCCAGTTGAGTGCTTAATAGGAAAGATAATCCTAGACTCAATCAATTTGATCAGCTCTTGCTTCATGAGTTATTCCACCTTAGGGTTGATATGCCTTTTCTTTTATCTTACCGGTTTAGCTCCATGATCCAACTCAATGGTGTGATCAACTAAACTTGGGTCCAAACCTTGTAAGTCCTTTTATTACCAGGTAAAGATGTCATGAAACTCTTTTCATAATGCAATAAAAGCTTGTCTTTCCATCTGAGAACAAACCTTGCCAATCTTCAAAAGTTTGTCCTTGAAAATTAGAACTCTCTCATAGTTCTCTTCTTTTGCTGGGATGCTCATTCTTTGGTTTTTATTTTTGATCATCCTCATTGTAGACACTCGCAAATTTAATCAGCCCCTTGGGTATTTTATTTGTCTTCAGCTATATAATTTTCTCTTCATAATGATCATGCAATTTTCTTCAATTTCTTGAAGAGAAGCCTGCCTCATTTTGCAAGAAGTGTACAATGTATTCATCACTTTCAAACACTTGATATGACACTTCATTATCTAAAATGGAAGGTCTCATAATGATCTTGATATGGGATTGATCCTTATCTTGTTCAACATAAGCAACTAAGTCAAAATGTGCTCTTCTTATAGCCAATCTATCAGCATACTTGCTCAAGTCTCTTGGTATGGGCTAGATGTTGAAGGCATCAAAATCTTCAAGTAGATCCCATACCCTATGCTTGTATGACTTGAGCAAGGGTTCTTAGATTTAGATTGAATTCTCACTTGATGAATGACTAGTTCATTATCTCCATAGACTTTCAAAAGATTGATTCCTCTCTTCTTTGCCCATTGGAGACCAAAAACTAAGCCTTCATATTCTGCCATGTTTCAAGTGTAGCTGAAGTGAAACCTATAAGAAGAGTAGTAATGATTATTTGATTGGGAAACCAACATGACACCAGATCCTACACTTACTTTTCTCCTTGAACCATCAATTAGCATTTCCCACATGCCATCAAGCTCATGATCTTTATTGGTGAGTGAAGTAATTGGCACATTCTCCTCATGCATATAGTAAACTCCCAAATCAGTTTCCTCAATGAAAATGTAAGGATCAAGGCCATGCATTTCAATGTTTTACTTTTCAATATAGAGGTTATAAATACCTTCAAGAGGAGAATATTTTTCACTATTCAGGATTTTTTTTTCCTCTTTGCTGATTAGACAATTTTGATTTGTAATTGTCTCCAAGTATGGCTCAATGTGGAACCTTGATAAGGGTTGAGTCCTTATGGTTACCTTGGTTCTATACTTTGTCTTGAAAGATAGAAAGGACCAATTAGTAGAAATATATCCTCCTATCTTGGCCATAAAGTCCCTAGACAAGCATATAGCAAAGTGTGATGGAAGGTCCACCACCACAATATCTTGCATGATAGGGAAGCTTGGGCAGCCATGTAAAAACACTTTCAAACCTTTAAATAATCCTACCACTTTAGTTGGAGTTCCATCGAGCTACTACTTTAGGCATAACACAACACTCCATATGAGTACTCTAGTTTTTTGTCAACACCATATGTAGGTGGTTTTCCTCATAAACATGTAGCAAAGGTGCAAGCATGGACAAGGTGTGCATTTTGTGACCTTTATGAGTTTTAAACTCTTCTTAAAACTTTAAAATATACTCCTTTTATTTTCAAGGACCCTACCTAGCTCAAATGATCAATTTCAAAATCTTTGGTTTCCAAGAGGACACCTGTAGGTGCTAATTATGAGTTACATGTAAGGAGTGAGTAGAATATGTACAATGTGCATTGTTTATGCCTCATGAACAAACCAAGACTCTTTAATAATTTAATAAATGGTTGGATAGAATTATTATGTTCTTTGAACCAAATTCAAAACATCTATTTCAAAATGATTTTCTTCCTTCATGGCACCTGTACATGTTCATTAATGGCTACCTAACTAGTAAGTTGCATATGACTACACCTTCATGGAGAATTGATTTCAGAATGATCCTATAAATGTGTGGGGTTAATAAAACATTTAAAACAAGGTGATTAAATTATCTACACTCTCTAAAACCATTATCAGAGCTTGGATATTTTAAAGATGGTGGAAACCTGCCTGCCATCCCAAATGAGACTAATCTACCACCCTGAGATGATTTGCTCACTAAAACACCATGCAACCTTAAAAAAAATGTATGGAATTGAATAATAGATTAAAAATTATATATATTCAAAATCACTAATTGGTTCATACGGACTTGTCCAAAATGGAGCAAAACCTATAGGGTGCACAGATTAACAAGCATAAAAATAGAGTCAACTTCATGAGGATTGTTCATAAATCATAGGCTACCATTATTTGAAATATTATTATTGAAATGAATCTTAGTGTAATTTCACCTCCCAAAGGTGTTTGACTTGGAATCTCTCTAATTGTATGTACCAAGTACAAACCTGAAGACTAGTTTTGTGTGTCTAAAAGGGTAAAAAAGGAACAAAATAGTTTTAGCTTAAAAATGACACTTCCAGAGCATGTAAATAATGTAAATTAACCTTAGGAATATTAAGAGTCATATTAAAACCTTATCCCACGTGTAAAACTCTCCCATTGGCCATACAAGTGCCAAATGTTTCTCTTTTCCTAAGAAAATTACTCTTTCTTCTAAAGCACCAACTACTTTTAGTTATAAATAGTTGATTAAAGCATAATAGGACACATGACATGTTACATAACCATTATTATACCTTAACACTTCCCTATGAGGTTTTACAACTTATTTAATGCCCTATTTTGACCCCAAAATGACTCAACATGATATAAGGATTAAAATGACTAATGATTAAGGCTAGAGTGATATGGAATAACATTAAAAGACATATAATACACCATGTGACATAATATTATACCCATAAAAACACATAAAACTCAAGTTTTCTCCTCTAGGGGTCCCAATTTGACTTGCAAGGTCAAATTTGGTCAACAGTAGTTCAATCCTTCTAAATTTGATGTAACATAGAAACAACTCAAAGTTATGGATATCTTATTGGATAGGTGAATCTCTAGGTTAAAGTGATATCTCCCCTTGATGAATCACTTAGGCTCAAAAAATAATTTACCACTTGATAAGAAAATGTAGAGAAACCTACTCTAATGAAGGTGATGAAACAAATATGATTTGACCATTACTAACTAGTTGCAATTGCACTTCAAACATGAGAGTCACCTACACATGACACTAATCCAAATCTGCCTCTCTACATCAATTTTTCTCATGACAATTGTGAAGAGTGATTTATCTAAGAGGATTAGTCAAGAGGTCATGACATGAAACTATTAAAAACACTAATCACTAAACACTTACACCTTACTTTGACACTTCAAGAGACCTACAAAAAGGATTTCAAGTTGAACATGAATGCTAAACAAGGACAAGCATGCCAAGGAATCAAGACTATCAATTAAAAATATCAACAAATCAAGCATTCATATTAAAACCAGTCCATGGAGAAGGTGAAACTAGACTTTTCTCATTAATCAAAGGTTGTAAATGGGCAGGGATTCACCATACCTAAGTGGAAGATACAAATTTAACCTATAAAGGCTGACTATATAGAAAAAGTGAGAGAAGAATGAGATAAAGGTGTAGGAGAGAGAGGGAGACATGTGTCCAAAAGGACTTACAACAATAATAAGGTATGAAATTGCCCCACCAAGTCCTCAAAGACAAGTGTTAGTTTTCTAAATGTGCTCTTATGCTCTAAGTGGCGTGGAAGTTTCAAACTTTGATTGACACCTTGCCTAGATTTCCAAAACTACCCTTTACCTTGGCTTGTGGAATTATTAATGGCTAGGTTGAAGCATAATAATGTGTCCCACTTTTTGGTACTAAGGGGATAACAAAAAATGAAAATTTAAACATTTCTCAATTTGTATAGACAATAGTGACTTAACCGTGTAAAATATGAAAATGGTGTAAAATAATTAAATGTTTCATTTAAAGTATAGATTACATTTATTATTATTATTATTATTATTATTATTATTATTATTATTATTATTTATTATTATTATTATTATTATTATTATTTATAAATCAAAAAACAAAAAATATATTTTTTAATACCTAAATACACAGTGTGTATATTTCGTGTATGAAATGTTTTATTGAGTACTTGATTTATCCTCATAATTTTCTCAAAACATAATATTTTCTCAAGATTTTTTGTAAAGAGATCTTAGAAACATAGACCTAGTGGAAGATTATTTTTTTATAATTTTTTAATTAATTAAAAAATATTTTTTTATTAATTTTTTAATGATCAAGGTAAGGAATATCCATGCTTATGTCTTCTCCTTGAAATATATATATATATATATATATATATATATATATATATATATATATAGACTAATTTTTTCATCGTTAAAACAAGAACATTAAAGTCCAGTGCATTGATATTTTTCAAAAAAAATTGGCCATAGTCTCTTATTTTTCCCAATGCCTCAAACGTATGGTTCTTTATTTTATAAATAAGTATATTTTACCAAATAAATAAAAATAAATATTAAATATTATTAAAATTTAAAAAAAATCATATTATTAGAAAACTCATAAAAATACCTATTTATATATAAAGCCACATGTTTTTATTTTTTCATCCTAATACATGGCATCTGGAGTGATAATTTTAGGCCACTAGTAGCTTTTCACTTTAATGGGTGAGGATTTCATGCCACATGGGGTTTGAACAAAAGGGGTTCGAATGAAGGGGGTTTGAATGAACCCCCTTCATTATAACCATCCCCCCCCCCCCAAATATCATTCAAATTAATAAAAAATTAAACAAATGATAAAGAAAACCTTTGACCCCATTCGTTCAAAGGGGGTTTTTTTGAACCCCCTTCAAAAAATATACATGGGGGTTCAAACGAAGGGGGTTCGAATGACCGACCTTGGAATGAAGGAGGTTTGTTTGAACCCCAATTATTTTTTTGAACCCACTTATGTGCCATAGCCTAGCTAGGTCATGTTGATTTACATCCTTTCTCTTCTATAAAAACTTGTCACCTAATCTTTGAAAGTTACTTTTGACACATCATTTTCTTGTTAGGTGTCTAGAAGTCTCTTTGTCTCACTAGGCCAATTTTGCTTACAAGTGTCAAAACTTGAGTTCATCTTCTCCAATTAATTATCTCTCCATGGATCCCATATTCACATCATATCAGACCTATAAAAACTCATTTTGAAGTCTCAAAATACCCCAAGAACTTGTTTTGTACCAAAAGGCCTCATTTAGCCTCATTCCTTGTAGCCCTAAAAATGTGTAAACCTCCTTGTGTATACTAATGTATGGAGGGTATTGATAAAATAATCACATATTTATGGACCTAGTATGGATTTATAGTTTCATGCTAAATTTTAGGTCCTGATTTTGAGTTCAAGTGTCCTTTTTTATGTATCCTCTCTTCTCAATTGGGCTTCCTTGCCTAGAAATTAAGTTTTGTCTCTAAATAACTTCCACACATGTTAAAATTTTTATAAGTGTGTGATTCACTTTAATCATTCTACGGCCAACCTCCATGACAATTTTGAGCCCCTGAGACCTTATATGGATAGGTCAACCATGAAATGATCAAAAACCCTAGCCTAGGTAATTGAGCAAGCATGGGAGATAGTTTGAGAGTTTGAAAAGAATTCTGTAGTTTATGAGGATTATAAATAGTTTATTGAGGCTTTAAATATAATCAAGAAACTCAAACCACTGAGAATAGGTCTCTTGATGTATTTTTTAGGCCTGCATATAGGCCATTTAGATTGTAAAACCATGCATTCTCACCTTCTTGACCAAGTAGCTGACTTGTAGGGATTGTATATCATCTTAAGGAACCTAGATAAGTGTTTAGATGATTAAATAACCTTTATAAATTCCCATTTTACCTCTTCAATTTATTTGGGAGCCATTCCCTATTATACACGTTCACAAACATACTTACAACAACATATTATACCCTATTTCATATAGTGTTATACTTGTTCATTTGAACCATTTCCTTGATCTGGTGATCATGAGAGTTTTGAGAGTCATTCAAGTCATTTCCAGTCTAAAACCATTCATTTTAATGCATTTTAAATCATGTTTCTCATATCAGGTCATTCCGCCCTTCTTAAGGGTCTTAACAATGATACATATTGTACAATCCACAAAACTAAGAACAATGCCCAAATATGGAAGTTGTTAAGCCTATATATCACCCCAAAACTCTTTTTTCCATTGTACAAAACTTCATGGAAGATCTAAGTGAAGTTTGGTGGATTCTCATATTGTCATACTACATTCTTATGAGGTTACGAAGAGTTGAGGCTTGTAGTTGGTGTTTCTGAGTTTGGTTATGCCTTAGAACACTTTAGAGAGATCAATGAAAAACACATTTACTTATTTTTATAGTTATCCAACCCCTTCTATCTCTTCAACCCTACATTAGATTTCAATTGTTCAAGCTAGGGTTCTCATAATACCATTATTAGTTACCCTAGCTATATATGTTGGCATCTTCCTGAGTTGTTGGAGGGTCTAAAAAACTTATGAGGTGTTGCAATGAATTCTATCTAAGGATATCAATTCCTTCTCAGGTGTTTATGTCCTCATTTCACCCTCATAAAAAAAATTCTCTTCACCAAACTATTTATACACATGGCCTAGATTCAATAGGCCTAACTAAAAATGCCTCTTAACGATACTTTCCATTTTCTACCAACTAATTAAATCACATTCAGTCACATTATTACAAAGGAAACTTCATAATATAACTTTATTCCTCTTTATAACCTTATTTATTTCAAATAAAAATGCATTTATTGAACAAGGCAAACATGCCTATGTACTTTGATTGCTTGCGTATGTAGGGGTTAAAGTGAGTGTTTTATTCATTCTCTTATGATATTATTTTGAGTGTTCATGGCCTCAAATGACCCATTATAATCATATATTCATTATAATAAACTCCAAAGGTAACTAAAATCCATTGGGAGATTCTTGTCATTTCACTACAAGCTATATTAGCCTTTTCTTAGAATTTTATAAACCTCTGCCTTTTAACTTCAAACTCAGATCGGTGTGTGAATTCCTAGGCCTATAGCCCAATCCTCAACTCCTTTGATGAATTTATCACCATATGAGATAATTTTAAGGTTTAACTCAAAATAATTAGGTATCCTTCATTCTTTAAATTTCACATGTATAATTTCAAGTGTCTTCATGCCAATTCAAGGCTTCAAACTAAACAAAGGTTCATTGTTTGTCTATAGCTAGTTATTATGTCTCTTGACTTGGGTCTTAAGACTACATCTTATCCATTAGTCTATAAATTATCAAATTTTATTACATAATTTTCACACCTTATTCACCTCTTTAAACACCATTTCAAATAATAACTATTTCATATTTATGCAAAAGAGACCTATAGGCCTAGGTAGACCTATAGGTCTATATTTTGATACGAGAAACTTTTGTAAGGTCTATTTTGACCTTTCTAGACTCTGAGGTCAATATTAATTAATGTTTCATGAAGTCTATAGGAGTTCAAATCTTAAAAATACTCTTAAACAATGCAAAACAATATCTTTTAGACCATTTTCATGTAAACAACCCACTCACAATCTTAAAGTGAGGAACACTAAATGTTACTTGGAAGAATGGTATGAGAGTAAAGCACTTTGATAATATTTTATAGAGATGTGGGGAAATGGAAAGAAGTGAAATATGATGGATAACCTTCATCAACATTATTTATTTGTTGAAGCCCTGAAACATTCATGAGACCAAAGCAACCACTTTATACACTGAGAACAATAGAGGTTTCTTGTCAAATTAAGGCCACATGTGCCAAGAAACTATTTGAGAATGTCATGAGAGTGACTTGAAGACTTATGAGGATCATTAAAAACTACTTCCCTACTTTAACGAGTTCATTCCTTCAATTGAGAGGCCCAAAACTAACATTATCATGGTTTTGCTCCTAAAAATAGTACCTTAGCATAAATATAAAAATCTCAATAAAATGACCAATTCCAATAATTAAGATTTCATATGGGTCTCCAAATATGATCAAAATATTAGCCTCCAACTCTACTTATACCATTCATTTCAAAATGACCTTGATGAACTTGTGAGGAGAGTGATGGGAGAGAGGAAGATTTTTATGCATATGTGAGATCTAAAATTTGATCTCAAACTAGAATCTAACCTATATAAGCCTAAGAGACACCTTTGTAATGTTTTCATCTAAAAATGACTTCTTAAAGTCCATACAAGTGGATTAAACTCCTTTGGCATTGAAAATCAAGATTCTGACCATTTTATGACATCTTGACATAAAGAGAAGTTATATAACTACTCCAAGGACCTTGGAAAGAGTGTTGTATATATTTTTAGCATTTAAAAGTTTTGGCATATATGAAATTTATCAAAAATCATCATTTTTTCATAAAACACTAACTTAAAGTCCACAAAAGAACCTTAACTTCTCCAAAGCATCATGAAATGCTTGTATAAGTTGATTAATGCTTGAAATGACCTTGAAAAACACCTAAGGACCCATGACATCACTTTACCAAGTTTCATCACTTCGTGATATGACTAGGCTAGTACAAAACAAGGAAAAATGATTACCTTAATTTCTCCAAAATTACCTTAAACAATGGTAATAAAATTTTATGAAGAATTATTGAAGGCTATTAAGGCATGACAAAGCTATGAATAGGGCTAACAAGATATGTCACTCAATTTTTCACCTATAGGGGTTGACCTTTTGACCTTAGGGGTCAAAATTGGTCAACACTACCCTAAGTTCCTATTTTTTTTCCAAAGACAAAATCAAACAAGGACAATAATGATAGTAGATCCTATCATAGTATGTTGATCTTGTCCTTCTCTATTTTTTTGGGATATTGTAAAGTTTATCCTTGATTCACTATTTCATTCCTTTATTAGTTAAACACAGCTAGATATTAGACATAAATTGATACACCTTGACAAACATACTTACAACAACATATTATGCCCTATTTTGTATAGTGTTGTACTTGTTCATGTGAACCAATACCCTGATCAGGTGATAATGAGAGTTTTGAGAGTCATTCAAGTCATTTCTAGTCTAAAACCATTCATTTTAATGCATTTGAAATCGTGTTTCTCATATCAGGTCATTATGCCCTTCTTAAGAGTCTTAACAATGATACATATTGTACAATCCACAAACCTAAAAACCAATGCCCAAATATGGAAGTTGTTAAGCCTCTATAGCAGCCCCAAACTCTTTTTTCCATCGTACAAAACTTCATGGAAGATCTAAGTGAAATACGGAGGATTCTTAGATTGTCATACTATACTCTTATGAGGTTAAGAAGAGTTGAGTCTTATAGGTGGCATTTTTGAGTTTAGTTATGCCTTAGAACACTTTATGGAGATCAATTAAAAACACATTGACTTGTTTCCATAGTTATCCAACCCTTTCTATCTCTTCAACCCTACTTTAGATTTCAATTGTTTAGGCTAGGGTTCTCATAATACCATTATTACTTACCCTAGCTATATATGTTGGCCTCTTCCTAAGTTGTTGGAGGGTCTAAAAAACTTATGAGGTGTTGCAATGAATTCTCTCTGAGGCTATCAATTCCTTCTTAGGTGTTTATGTCCTCATTTCACCCTCATCAAAAAAGTTCTCTTCACCAAACTATTCATACACATGGCCTAGGTTCAATAGGCCTAAACATGCCTCTTAACCATACTTTCCCTTTTATACCAACTAATAAGATTACATTCAGTCACATTATCACAAAGGAAACTTCATCATATAACTTTATTTCTCTTTATACCCGTAGTTGTCTCAAATAAAAACACATTTATTAAACAAGGTAGGCATGCCTATGTACTTGGATTGCTTGTGTATGTAGGGCTTAAAGTGAGTGTTTTGTTCATTCTCTTATGATATTATTTTAATTTTTCATGGCCTCACATGACCCCTTCTAGTCATATATTCATTATAATAAACTCCATTTCCACTATATGCTTGATTTCTTCTTCAAGAATTTTGAGACAAAGCTTAAAGAATGTAGTTACTCAAATGGTCTTATAGGTGCTAGGTGTTTGAAAGTATTTAATTTTCAAAGTTTTCCTAAAGAAACCAATGAGTAAAATCAAGAATTTATACTATTTGAGACTTTAAAAACTCCTTTCCTTGATACTCTCAAGACCTTACTTCCAATAAGCATATGATCTCCTTCTCTTGTCTACACATATACAATTGTAGGTGATCATTTTGGTGATTAGAGTGTTAAGCCCTACAATGTGACCCTATTAAATTAAGTCATTGGTAATCCAAAGGTAACTAAACTCCATTTGGAGCTTCTTGTCATTTCACTACAAGTTATATTATCCTATTCTTATAATTCTACAAACCTCTGCCTTTTATCTTTAAACTCAAACCTGTGTGTGAATGCCTAGGCCTATAGCCCAATCCTCAACTCCTTTGATGAATTGATCACCATATTAGAGAATTGTTAGGTTTAAATCAATCTAATTAGGTCTCCTTCATTCTATAAATTTCATATGTATACTTTCAAGTGTCTTCATGCCAATTCAAGGCTTCAAACTATACAAAGGTTCATTGTCTGTCTGTAGCTAGTTATTATGTCTCTTGACTTCGGTCTTAAGACCAAATATTATCCATTGTATAGAACTTATAAAATATTATTACATAGATTTCACACATTATTCACCTCTTTAGACACCATTTCAAACAAGAACTATTTCATATTGTATGCAAAAGAGACCTATGGTCCTAGGTAGACCTGTAGGTCTGTATTTTGATACAAGAAACTTTTGTAAGGTCTGTTTTGACATTTTTAGAATTTGAGGTCAATATTAATTAATGTTTTATGAAGTCTATAGGAGTAACACTAAATTTTGTTTGGAAGAATGGTATGAGAGTAAAGCAATTTGAGAATGTTTTATAGAGATGTGGGGAAATGGAAAGAATTGAAATATGATGGATAACCTTCATCAACATTATTTGTTTATTGAAGACCCTAAAACATTCATGAGACCAAAATAACCACAATATAGACTGAGAACAATAGAGGTTTCTTGTCAAATTGAGGCCACACGTGCCAAGAAATTATTTGAGAATGTTATGAGAGTGATTTGAAGACTTATGAGGATCATTAAAAACTACTTTCCTATTTCAACAAGTTCATTCCTTCACTTGAGAGGCCCAAAACTAACATTATCATGGTTTTGCTCCTAAAAATAGTACCTTAGCATAAATATAAAAAGCTCAATCAAATGATCAATGCCACTAATTAAGATTCCATAGGGTTCTCCAAATATAATTAAAATCTTAGCCTCCAACTCTAGCTTTATGACTTGTACCATTCATTTGAAAATGACCTTCATGAGCTTGTGCGGAGAGTGATGGGAGAGAGGAAGATTTTTATGCCTATGTGAGCCCTGAAATTTGATCTTAAACTAGAATCTGACCTATAGAAGCCTAAGAGACACCTTTGTAATGTTTCCATCTAAAAATGACTTATTAAAGTCCATACAAGTGGATTAAACTCCTTCTTTGGCATTGAAAATCAAGATTCTGACCATTTTATGACATCTTGATATAAAGATAAGTTATATAACTACTCCAAGGACCTTGGAAAAAGTGTTGTATAGATGTTTAGCATTTAAAAGCTTTGGCATATATGAAAGTTATCAAAAATCATTATTTTTTCATAAAACACTGCCTTAAAGTCCATAAAAGAGCCTTAACTTCTCCAAAACATCATGAAATGCTTGTATAAGTTGATTAATGCTTGAAATGATCTTGAAAGGCACCTAAGGACCTATGAAATCACTTTAACAAGTTTCATCACTTCATGACATGACTAGACTAGTTCAAAACAAGGAAAGATCATTACCTTAATTTCTCTAAAATTAGCTTAAACAATGGTAATAAGGTTTTATGAAGACTTTTTGAGGTCTACTAAGGCATGACAAAGCTATGAATAGGGCTAACAAGACATGTCACTCAATTTTTCACCTATAGGGGTTGACCTTTTGACCTTAGGGGTCAAAATTGGTCAACACTACCCTCAGTTCCTATTTTTTTTCCAAAGACAAAATCAAACAAGGACAATAATGATAGTAGATCCTATCATAGTATGTTGATCTTGTCCTTCTCTATTTTTTTGGGATATTATAAAGTTCGTCCTTGATTCAGTATTTCAGTCTTCTATTAGTTAAACATAGTTAGATATTAGATATAAATAGATAGGTTTGTCATTTTTTTGCGTTGTTAGTTTTCTTTTAATCATTTCCACATTATTGAATTTAGTATTTTACTTTTATTTTGTATGTCAAAATGTTATTTAAAACATTTTATTTTCTTCTATTTCATTTATCTTAATTAGGGTAAATTACCACATTAATTCAAATGTTGATAAAACATTGCAAAAAAATTAGTTGTAATGACGTCCTAGTCTACCTTTGAAAATAAAAAATGGAAAAGAAAGTCTCTAACCTGCAAGTTGCAGACCCCTTTGAAATGGGCGTAGGTCATGTAAATCCAAAACATTCCCTGAATCTGGGTCTAGTTTAGAATATGGGCATTCCAGTGTATGAAATCACTTAAAACCCCCTTTCATTTCCCCTTCACTATTACTTCCCAGCTCACCTTGAAATATCTCACCACCTACATAATATGTATGTGTTTTATTTAAAATTGGATTAATGTAATAATAGTCCAAGGTTGAATTAAAAATTGAGGGTCAAGATCAATTAAAATGGGTCAATATTGATGGTGGATCTCGACTTTACTGTTCGAATTTGTATTGGGATAAGCACAACCTCGAAATGATAAAAAAGGTTAGAGATATTTCTATTTAAAATGTGCCTTGAAAAATGTAAATAAAAAAATGGGACTACAAAATTAATAATTAAAAAGTTAAAACATAAAAACACATACCAGTAAATGATTTATGTTTAGATAAAGATCATATATGCAAAATAGTTAAAAGATATTGTAAACAAGACTTGTGTCAAATTTAAACAGTAATGATAGGTAAGTACATTATCAACATATATCAAAATGTAATATCAACATACACCAAATGTCCATTAAAATTGGAAATTAGGTGGATCGAAATGATTCCGCTAAGACAAATCCAACAATATTCGGACACGTAGCATTGCGTGAGCTGTGATCAGACTCTTGAAAAGTTGATGCACATGGCTCAAATGGACCTGTCATTTGGAATGGTCAAGATTGATTGGCGGTGATGTGCATTTAGTGTGGAGAGCGGTAGATGCTGCCATGGATTAAACGCATGGCACGACTGCGTTCACAAAGCGCAAAAAAATGACCGGTCTATTTTAGTGATGATTCAATTCCATTGTCCACCGAATGACCATTCAATTTGTGGTTGGTTAAATTGTTGAGAACCAATAATGGAGAGGATCACGGATCAATCGTTAAGAAAGTACGCATTATTATTTATGTATTTTTAGATAAAGATTTGAGAGATAAAAATGTGAGTTAGATGACAAAAATATATCATTTGATTGCATAAAATTTGTATTTTAGAAGTTATTAGTATATTATCTATCATAAATTTGTTTTTAATGTTACATCACCATGTTTTGGGGTGAAAGTAAAGGGATTCGACACAGTTTTTTTTATAGATTTGTGAAAAAGATTTATGGTTTTAGTTTTATGTACATCTGAAGTTAGTCTAATAAACTATAATTTTCTCATATCAGATAGAACATTTTAAAAGCCAGAATGAGTAGTTTATCTCCTAACTATGTGTGATGAGAGGCCAATATCTTGGTCCTAAACATTACACACCACTCCCAACACGGTGGAAATGTCAATTTTAAGTCACAAATCATTGGAGGTTGATATCTATATTAGTGGCTTGAATAAAGAGATGATAATTTTGCCATTTCTACATATACAAATCTTAAGTCTCTTATACATTTTGCGACGCACCAAAAAATGAAAATTTAGAGCCCATATAAATTTGAGAATTAATGAAGTGCTTCCACTAGCAAATCAATGCAATTTTTGGGACATTCAATAGTAATTTTAGTACCATGAAACCTTAGGCAAGGTAAGTGTTAGCACTGTTAGTAGTTAACACGTCAATTTTAACTTGTCAATTTTAAATACAAAATATGATCATTGATTATTTTAGTTGAATTATTCTTTGATAACAATGATTTATTCAACATTCAATATTATACTAGGATAGTTTGGCTTTGATGATGGTTACCCTATTTCTGAATTCTTGTATGAAATAGTCTATTTATAAATTATATTATGAAAACCCTACACAAATATCCATCCAGTTTTTACAATAAGGATACATTTGAAAATTGCCTTATTGGTTGACCCATGCAAAAGTGTCTATTTATTCACCAAGTTGGATGAACTCATCTATTTGTTGTTGGGTAGCCACATGGCAAACTTGGTTACTATCAACATTTTTTGGACCTGTGACAATAAAAAAACCACTCCCAATGTTAACTCCACATTTCTAATTAAAGTGGTTGGAGTGATGACTTGAGTTATGTCTAACATCTCCATGATATCTTCTTGTATATTATCCACCTCACATTGATAAAAATAGCTCATGCACTTTATAATGTATTTAGTCTCAAGTTCCCTTTGTACAATTAAGCTTCAAGAATGGTGCACAAACTATATCATGAATTTTAACACATCAATTTTAAAGTTGAATTATTTTTTGATGGCAATGAATTACTAAGCATTTTATAAGAAGGAAATATAAAAGATGAGAAATATGGCCATACAACCATCAAATTTAGTTTTGAAATAATAATGTAGGCCAAATTATATGCAGAAAGATGTTTGCTACAAAATGTGTTTTCACACACAAACACAAACACACCCATATAAGCCATAAAGACATACAAAATATGAAAATAATATAATGTCAAGTCAGTGCCATATAAGTATATAATACCAAAAAGGCATACATTACAAAATAGGAATACAAAAAATTACATTATGTAAGAAATATCCTGTTCATAAGAAAAACCTCCCTCTCTTTTCCTTGATTATAGAAGGTTCTCCCTAAGATTACTTGCTCGTAGATGGAGATCCCTCAAATTTCTTAGATTCCTCCAAGATCCTACTATGATTACTTTTACACTCATAGCTCATATGTAGCTAAATCTATTCATATACACACATTGTTAGAAACTTTACATACTAGACATACAACCAAGTTCAAAAGTGAGCTTTAAAATGATATATATATATATATATATATATATATATATATATATATATATATATATATATATTTAAACATGCACTTACCATGATATCGTGCTCATGCTCAATTTTAATCTAGTGCTTATCAATGTCAATGACAAGTTGAACATTATGCATAAGAATGTGAAAGGGAGAAACAATATGAGTTGGTGCCTTGCTAATCATATAAATGGGACTATCATATGTCATTGGATAACTCTACATAAACATCAAAATAAGGTCCATCATCAACCACACCTTCAAAATCTTAGTCTCATATTGTCATGGAGATAATTGTAATAAAAAAATATCCCTTTTGTTTTCCCCCAGCATGTAAGTACATAAGTGACTTCTCCAATTTCTACTACTACAATTGTTGTAATAGGGACAACCCATTCTTTAATCCCACCAAATTATCCCCAAGTATCTATAATGCCAATTTGTCCAACCACAACCCAAGGTTATATGGCTTGGGATTTTCCTCCTCTTGATCATCCTACTAAAGATCCCCATAATACTGGTATTAAAATTAGATTTCCCCACACATTAATTATCAATTATATGCAAAACATGTTCAACACTCTAGTGACATACTCATTCATTAGTGGGACTAGTCCCCAATCCCTTGATTCAACAAAGTAGGTGCATTTTGAAATATTGGTATATGCCTCTATTTTTACTACACATGATACACCTCCCATGCTATCTACACATCTAGGTATGCTAATTTCCCAATTTACCCAAGCATATGCTTTTACACTTTCAATGCATAGGGAATATGGTAATACCAAGTATATTATTGACACCCAAGCATAGAATAAAGTAAATAAATGGAGGAAGGCCAAACCTTATTTCCATAAATTAGGGACACCTTCCCCTGCAACAATGCATCCTCCAGGACAATCTCCTTCATTTACTCCTACACCCACATAGCAATCAGGGCAACAAATTATATTTAATATCCACTCATGGATTCAATAATTGTAACAAGAAGAGGTAGACATATAGGACTTAGTGATTTATAAACAACCAATGATGAGATTCCACTTTGATAGACAAACAAACACATTAAATAAATTCTAGAGGAAAACTATGATGATGGCTAAGGGAGAAAAGGTTGAACTAGAATAAAGAGAAGATATATTATCTCTAAGAAAAAGAGAAATGTAAACCCCTCAAACCTAGATGAATATAGGTAGGATCCCTATAGTTTTTTAGATGTAACTTGGGGAGTGATAAAACATATTTTTAATAGATATGACTAGTTCAGGTAGATGTCAAAAGATAGGGGTACTATGCAAACCCCCAAGGAAATTGTTGATAATGTATATGGTGTAGATAAAATGTCGTATGACATCATTGAATTAATAAGGTATGCAAAGGTTGAATCCCAAATTAATTGGGGAGATATATTTCAACTATAAAATAAAATGAAGGATATCAAAAATAAGTTCAACTTCCTAATCTAATCAATGACAAATATAGCTTATAGGGCATGGCTAGCCAAAAAATCAATGACTTCTATATCATGGATTCCATTGGCACCTCCCCAAGGTAGTCAACCTCAAGCCCCAAAGTATACATTAGTGCAAACTCAAACTAGGCTAGCCTATCTTCCACTTCCCACTTTTACAACTACAGCAATGGTTATCACTCAAGTTCTAACTCAAATTTTAACTGAAACTATGGTAGCTAATACAAACATGCAGGTTCCACCTTTGAGTACTACCACATCATAGGTATATTTTGATATAATTGGATGTTCTAATTTTAATTGGGGTCTATTTTGGGATTTAATATTTTTTATACTTAATATTTATTTGGGAAAAAAGTATTTTTATGATCATATTATAAATGTGCATATCATGCATGTGTTTTTAGACATCCATTTCCTAAATTAGAAGTGTAAATTTAATCATTGCTCAAGAGAAGAGGTGTCCCCATACTGAGCCTATATATATTTGTATCCTCTCAATTTCAAATGGAGGAGAATTTTGGCTATTAAGGTGAATAAAAAATTATACGTATTGTTTTACAAGTTCATATTGATATGTAAATATTTATTCTTCTCCAAATTTTGTAGTTCATTGAATAAGTTCCATCATTCTGGTAATTTAGTGTATGGGTTGTGTTTGAGTGTTTATTTCAATAAAATTATTTAAATTGTGTTATTGCTAATTTGAATGCTTTTATTTTTAATAATCATATTCTCCCTTGAAGGTGTGCTATTGAAACCTCACATAGGCATCAACCTTTGATTATGTGCATTTAATTTTACTATGTTTTGGTTTATTTTGACACCTAATTATGATCATAGGTTTCATGTGATAATATCACCCTAAAACAAGCATTGGTTCTCACTCACTTGCCTAGCCCATAGTATAGGTTCCAATTTAGAAGGGGTTTATCTATCTTTGATCTATAAATATTCCTTCCTTCCTTACCTTTCCCCCAATTTGCAATTTTTGATCTAGTCCACCTTAGGTTAGTTTTAGCTAGATATCTTGAGTAGAGTTTTAGTTTATTTTAGAGTCCATACATCCCAAACATCCAAGAAAAATAACCCATTTCTCACTATTATTCCACCATAAGGTTATTTACAAAACTGAATACCCTAAAACTTATGCATTATAATGAAGTTCATTCATTGATTCTAAAATTTTAAAGGTTACCTCATAAATTTACCTAGTGTGCATAAAAACCACATCAACAATGGTATATTCCTATTCATTTCATAGTATATTAATAACCATATATCTAAATTTTTGATTGGATATCATCGAAGCCATGTTCCAGTAACTACCATAGACCTAGTGGGATAGTCAATGTTTAACCCATATGGGATGGAGGAAGTAAATCTCTTTTTCTCCTCTATACACTGACATAAGTAGTAATTTATTCCCTCTTTGTTGTCCTCATCCAAAATAAATACAAAAACATGCACTAAATCATAAAACAAAACATTTTTTTAATAATGATGTTGATAGATAATGACAATTTAGTACATAATGATTAATCTTGTACCTTGGTGCAATACATCATATACATGGTCAAAGTCATGTGATGCTATCAAATATGTAAGTTGTAATGTTGGTGGATCTTGATATGTGTCTATTGGAATTATAGGTCTACATCTATATTCATATACCCACTCTTGTGACTCACACTCATTATAAATAAAGTCTATGCATGTAGAACGAAAACATGCCAAGTGCCTTGTATGAATAGTCCAAGAGCCTACATTTGATCTACGAAATGAATGGAACTCACTTGATCTTGTTATGTTCATATAATACTCATACCTTGATATTATTCCTCCATCAACTAGAAATATCTACTAACAATATAATTTTATTAATCACCATGGCCCATTTACTCATTACATCATTCAACAATGGTTTTTCACTAGTCAAATTAGTGCCATCTTTGAACTTCAACTCCTCTCTTGTAACCACTCTTTTTACACATTATCTAGGACCGTCATGCTCCCCTTTTCCATAGGTAGACTCATTGAAATTACAAATATGTTATACACCAATGCCAACATGAATCCTTCTCAACTAGCAAAATATTTGTGCATTCTTAAATTTTGATGTGCAAATTTTTGACCAAATATAATGTTGATTGAAATTAGTGTTCCTCTTAGTGAAATTTCCTTATAACATCTCAAAAAAACCTTGCACATACTATATAAAATATGATCGATCATCACTGACATAAAAATGGTACTCCCTTAATAATTTTCAATCTTGTTCTATACTATTAGGTGAATTCATGATTTTTATATACATGACAATGACAACCTATACTGATTTTTAGTAATGTGGCTGAAGTTCCATTTATGATTTGAACATTTAATTATAAAAAATGTTAACTATTGAAATAATATAACCAAGTGAGAACATGTCATTTATTAACTTGAATTATTCATCCAACCATCTAGATCTTTGTGTGTGCATTTCATACACAAACAATTTCCTCCCTAAATTTGACCATAAATTCTAAAACATGTAATAAGCTCACACCTTTTCAAATTCCTTGCCATCTTTTTATTGATATGTCACATATTTTTATTTAATAAAACCAACTAATTTTTTTCCAATTCCAATTGTACTCTCCTCATGGATACATTTTTTCAATGTTGGGAATCCACCACAAATGTTTAAAGTTATATCCAAACATGTTTTGTTAAAAAAAAATTGTCCATCTAGTATTTCACAAAAACTAGTTGGAATAAATCTCATTGCTAATTTTTCTAGAACTTCCATCCCACAGTCCTACAAAATGTTTTTAGTATAAAAATTACAATGTACATTATGAAAAACATCATAAATAATTGAAAATTCAACATGCTACCTAAAAAAGTGGTGTGTGTTTGTGATTTATTTTGACATATAAGGGTTTATCCATCTCAAAATATCTTTGACTAATAGAAATATGTGTATCTTTATGTAAAAACTTAGACTAAAAATGTGTTTTGAGACATATCTAAGAATTATTTTATATGTGTTTCATGATTACGAGAAAAAAATCTTGTTTTCCTTATATCTCTTGTATTGGATGGAACCCTTGTGTTATATTCCCAAACTTATGCAAGTAAATCTTTGAGAACATCAACTATAACCTTGTATTTTTGTGGAAGTATATTAGAGAATGCCTAGAGTTCATTGGTATTGGAGTCATCAATTATTGTAGTATCCTAATTGCTTTCATTATTTTTTTAATATATATGTTCAATGTTTTACGTGTTTTTCTAATCAAGCATTTTTTCCCTATTTAACTACTTACAAAACAAGTTGTAATTATTTTTTAGGTAGCATTACTATCTTTGGAGCATCTATTTATGCCTATAGTATGGTATGCATCATGTAGATTTATAACAATTGACTTGTTTTCACCATCAATATTATATATTCTTAGGCCTAAGGCATTCATTTTAGGTCTCGTCTTAAATAATTCTATCAATGAAACAAATAATTGGCATCTTTGACTATCATTTAAGTTTTCAAAGTAATTAGATCCAAATTTTTTTCAGATTTTATTCTCAAATGGTGGTTAGACATTTTATTAAACATTGGTTTCAAAATATTTTCATCAACTTCAATTAAGTAGATGGGTATTCTATGCAAAATTCTGGGAGGTGTTACCAATGGTACAATTTGATGATTTGGTGTTTCCATATTGTAATATTCAGTACTGATTTCTTCATTTCTATTGTCATATAGTTTACCTCATTGTTACTTTCACTATTGAGTGTTTCCATGGAATTTTATTCATTATTACTTTTACCACTATGTGTTTCCATGTAAATTTATTCATTGTTAGGGCGTAAATGATCATGTATAGATTCATAATCATAAATATTAATAAATTTATACTTTGAATGTGGACTTGAAACATAATTTATACATTTAGGTAAACATTCATCATCATTATTTATTTCATCATTATCCATGGCATTTGGTTTATTGGGGATAATATATGTACCTTTTATTCAATAAAATGTTTGAATTCATTCCATTTATTTTTCTCTCAACATTTGTAATTGCTCCAACATGTTGCACTTCAATGTTTTCCTTACATTTGAATTAAATATGTCACCCATGACTAGATAAACTTGACAACTTTAAACAACTTGATACTTTTTATTTTCCATCGTGTAGGGTGTAAAATAATGGTAGAAAATAACAATAAGGACAAAAATATAAAAAGAGGTAAAATATAAATGTTGGAAAGTGTTACGTTGGTTATATAAGGAATGTGCACATGCTATAACACGTACTCATTTTTATATGCATGTTGTTTATACATTTTATTCGAGGGTTATATACACCTTTTATTAAAGGGTTTCTTTATACCTTTTGTTTATTTAAAACTGACTCAAGTTTTCATAAAATCATGGTTGATTCATTCTATACAAATGATTTGGGATCAATTTATCCCAAATTGTGTTACTCATTGCACCAATTGACTAATTAGCTCAATATATGACTAAATTAGGGCTAACTAACCACTCAATAAAATATTAAAATCATATTTAGGTGTAAGGGACTCAAATTGGCACAAATTACCTCCATGGTTGAGGTAGTCAACCATTTGGTTCATTATGTGATGCAATTGGGGTCGATTGATGCCTAAGTATCATCCTATAAAGTTGAAATTAGGCTCACATGGCTCAATTTGGCCCCAATCATGTCTTTAATTACACCAATTTACTAATTATATCAATTCTTTATGGAATTAGAGCTAATTGAGCCTCAAATCACATCTTACTCTCATGACTAGGTTCAAGAGGCTCAAGTTGGCCCTAAATACATTTGTGAATGAAAAATAGATTATATGGTTCATGTAGTGATAAAATTGGTATCGATTGAGCCCCACATCACATCTTATATAGTGAAAATTACATCTATCATTAAACCAAATGGTTATCTGGTTCATTATTTGATGAAATTTGGGTCGATTGAGCCTTAAATCACATTCTACAGTTGTAATTACATTGAAGGGGCTCAAATTATCCCGAATTACCTTCATGATCAAACCAATCAACTATTTGGTGTATTTTTTTATGTGATTAGGGTTGATTAAGCCCAAAATTACATCCTAATAATAAAAAATAAGTTCATGACATTCAATTTCACCTAAATTGTATCACTGATTGCAACAATTGACTAACTGGCTTAACATATTATGTAATCTAAGCTAATTTAGCCTCAAATCACATCATAAAATCATAGTTAAAATCAAGGGGTTCAAATTGGTCCCAATTTCATATGTGATTACATTTTTTATAATATTAGAGTTGATTAAGCCATAAATTACATCTTATACAATATATATTAAGCCATAAATTAGGTTCACAAGGCTCAATTTGGCCTAAATCACATCTATAATTGAATAAGATATTTGAAGGTCATGATAAATGAGTATTGAGGGAAAAAAAATTCTATCATCTAATTTATTGTAATTATGTTGCTTATCATGTTGAGTTTTCCATTGCATAGTAGCTTCATATATGATAATTTTAAGACTTCTTTACTATATAAAAATCATGTATGCAATATCACACTTTATTCTACATACAAACTATCCATATGTTGCATCATAAAAGGGGGACTAAAAATTTCTATTTACCACTAAATTTGAGTGCCTTTCTCAAGTTCTTAACTCTAATGGAAATATATAATGTTACAACTAGCTCAGGTTGATAGTCTTCTTGAACATTTTTATGTTACTATTACTCTTATTTCCTCATTCATTGATTCTAATTATTCATTTATTTTATCCTTAGTCTTGATGTTTTCAATGCTAATCTCTTTCTTAATGGATTCTTTAGAATTCTTCCCACAAGGTATTTGTTTTCCTTTTGAAGGCCTACAACAATGACTTTATCAAGGCACAAATTTTTATTCACTTGAAAGTTTTGAAAAATAGCCTTTTAGTAAGAACTAACATCCCTTAAAATTCCATGTTTCCCCTTCTCTAGACATATAAGCAAGAAACATTATTTCCCTCCATCTAAAGATCTTGTTAATTAGTCTTTAGGCTTCTTAATAAGACATCCTGATATGTATGATTTATATTATTGAAACATCTTGGCTATATGCCCTTATTCGAATTACTTGGGCCTTTCATAATGCATCATTGTCTTTAACACCTAGATGTATTTCTTACCTCTCTTTAAACATCCTAATAAAATACCTTGATATCCTCCAACTAGATGTCCAGATACACTATCATAAAAGCTCTCATCTAGATGCTCATTATCTCTTAACATTTTAATCAAGAACATCCCAACTCTATGGCACAAATAAATGAAATGTATCTATGAGAATTTATTATACTATATTAAACGATTAGAGACATACAAGATGATGTTAGGGAAAGACATAAGGAGTACTTATCTACATGCTAAAGACATATTAATGTGATGTATTACACTCTTTCAATTTTAACTAGATATTTTTTATACTCAAATCATGGGGAGAGATGAATGAGATTCCTTAAAACATTGATTCTCTGAAGATGCATCATATTGTGGTATATTCTACCACTTGAGCACAATTTTTTTTTTGGAATGTAAATTCCTTGTATAAATTACAAGAACACCTTTGGATCCAAGCACAAGTTTTTATTCATATAGAATCAATTTTATTGAAGTTTCAACCACTTTTCTTCAATAATTATTTCTTGTATGATTGGAGACATACTAAGACTCAATCTCTTAAAAAATTGTTACTATATTTGGTGTTCATCAGTGTCTCTTCATGTAACTACAATCATATAGAAACATGTATATATCCATACATATAGAAAGAAATATATATAAAACATATATAGAAATATGTATATATCAAAAGATAAACATATATAGTTGATTGAGCCCCAAACATACACACACACACACACACACACACACACACACCTATGTTATAGCGCATATGAGCTTTTTCTATGTGTATTTAAAAAACATGCCTACATGCTCAAAAATGGCTTGGATTCCCTAGCCTAAGGCTTGCACCTAAAACACATAGTTGAACCTTGTTTTTGATTGAAAATAACAAAATCCAACTCTTACCATCATAAACACTATGATTTTAATTGAGGCATTCCATAAAAAATATTACTACGACATTGCACACACTCTCCTCTTTCCAAATATTAATTTTTTAATTATTCTAAGATTTCCATCTATATTGATTTTTTAGTATGTCTTTTTTATGGTCTTATATGCCACAACTATACATGTTTATATTTTTGTATGTATATATATTTTTTGTTCATCCAAATTCAAAAAAAAATATATGGTTCTAAACTAGGCCTAATTATATACACATTAATTATTTTTTAGGGAGTTAGGGGGTGGGGAGGGAAAGGGGCCACATGACTGGCTATCCATTTTTTTAAATCAATTTTCAAGTTCTATTTATTTGTAAAATTAATTAAAAAATTAATTAAAGAAAATTTAAAAAATATAAGTTAAAAAATAAATGATCTTATCTAAATTTACAAAAATGGTTTCAAATAATACTAAACAATGTTCAAAAAATGAGGGGGCACACAACCAACTATTTACTTTATTTTTATAAAAAGATGAGTTTTTTTTTTAAATTTTAGATGTTTGACCTAATTGTTCTTGACCATTAAAAAAATTAATTTATAAACTAGACTGAAAATGCAATAATTTATGTTCTCATATCATCTTCAAATTTTAAGTGTAGCCATTTCAAATAATCTACAGAAGTTGAGATTTTTATTTTTCAAAAAAAAAAGTCCACTTAAGACCCTATTCTATCCCATCAACTCTTTGGACTTAACCATAGGGAAGGCCTAAACATGGATACACATAGATTCTTTCATAAATAAATATAAACTATCTAATCTACTAATTAACTAAATGAAAGAGTGTACGGAAAGATTATGCTTACCTTGGGGTGGACCCATTGAGCCTCAATCTCCCCCTTTGGTTCAAGTGGCACTTTGAAATATATTGTTGTAGATTGAAGACTTCAAATGGTTGGATGAATCTCTAGGTATCCTAAGTTATTAACTCTAAATGACTCCTCCTATTGAGATTCAATAACATCACAAGACAAGCCTTGCAAGATGAGCTTCTAGTCCACTAACTCCCCCAAATACTACTCAGGGTTGAAGTGCAAGCGCAAGAAGAGTGAATGAGTGTGATATGATATGTATGTATGTATGTATGTATGTATGTATGTATGTATGTATCTAAAACCGATACTAAACTCTAAGCTGATGATATCGAACTAGCTGATATAATTAGAAAATGTTAGCTGACATAATATAGTATCGGCTAAGCTTATGCAATACAAATATTAGAGAATACACTAAGAACCGTATCAAGTTGGAAAACACAATGCATGAAGGATGAAGGCACATAATAAATAGTATTGACTAGGTCGATACCATATGATACAAAAAAGCTAAAAAATATGGATAAGAACTAGACAAAGAGGATAGATGGATATAAATTTGGACGAAGTCATACTAATAGTAGTAATGGTATAACTAGATATAATAACATCTCTTTCAAAGTATGACAAGCCTTTCCCACCCTTCTCGGTGCATCCTTTAAGGTATGCATTTAGGGAGATTGATGCATCGATAAGCCACTACAAGAAAAAGCATTAGTAAATAATAAAGTGAAAAATATCAGTGTTTACATACATCATTTCTCTATTTCTGCCCATTAAATCAAAGAAACACAAGTAGAGACTAGTATAACATCTAGTGGTGCTCAACCATAGAAGAATTCATAATCTAAAATTCAATGTAGGACACGATTAACACATTAGGATAGGCATAAAAATAAAATCAGTTGATCAATGATCCCATCTTAGGCATGATCGGCGTAGGCACTGATTTTGTGCTTGCAAAGTTAGAGGATTATATTTTGCACAAAGGCAAATATAAACATGCACAAGTCAAATCCACTTTCAAAAACCCATAAAATATTAAGGTATGATCATTTAATCATATTTTATTTCTTTTCAAGTTCAATCGCCGATCTTAGTAGTTTCATTTTACTAGTTACACATATTTTAGGCACTAGGGCAAATCTAAAAGTACCATTTTACATTTTTAATATTGCATCTCCCATCTGTAATCATTTTACCTGTTTTTTAATTATTGAACACATAAAGTGTGACACAACATGTTAACTTAAAAATTGATTGATTATTGTGTAATCAAAATATTATATGTACACACATTAATGAACAAATTGATTGATTGTTGTGAAATCAAACTAAGTTATAGGTATGCACTTTTACCAAAAAATTGATTGATTGTTGTGAAATTAAAATATTATGAATAGGCACATTAACCAACAAATTAATTAATGTGAAATTAAACTATTACAAATACATACATTAACCGATAATGTTGTTGATTATCGTGCAATTAAACTATTATGACTACACACATTAATCAACAAAGTGATTGATTATTTTGAAATTATATTATTATTATTATTTGATTTAAGGTAATGGCTTTTAGACTAGAGCTATGAATCAGTCTGGGACACAGAAAAGAGGCCTAGATGTCTCTTACAACTAACCCTAGCATCACTAACACCATCAACGGCCACCACTGACCTCATAATTATCATCAGTGGTTACAACCATCTTGAAAACCATCACTAACATCACTAAACTACCAATAGCCATAACCGATCTCAAAACAACACCAAACCTTTTTAACCAATATCATCTCATTAGTTAAATTATATTATTAAAAATTACATACATTAACTAATAAATTAATTGATTGTTATGAAATTAAATTATTATAAGTACATATATTTATAAACAAATTGATTAATTATTATGAAATTAAAGTATTATAAATATATACATTAAATAATAAATTAATTGATTGATAAGAAATTAAATTACTCTAAATATATGCATTAAAAATAAAATGATTAATTGATGTAAAATTAAATTTTTATAAATACATTAGATTTATTGTTGTGAAAAATAAATTATTATGAATAAATGCATTAATGAACAAATGAATGGATTGTTGTGAAATTAAATTATCATACCTATATATCTTAACTAAAAAGATGAAGCCCTTAAAGGCGCTAGCTTTGCTACGACGACGGTCAATAATGGAGTCTTCCCGAACCACACAAACAGAATATTTATTCCCAGCCATTCTTTTCAGAGCCCAATCGTTTTGAATAGTAACTTTATAATTTTCAATAATTATAAAGAAATTGGCCAAACCCAATCCACTCTATGCTTGGTTCATTTTCCATCTTCCTTTTCTAGCAATTGGCCCTTTAGATCCAATCTTTCATTAATGGCTTCAACTTCTGCTGCTTCTGCCGCTGCTTCATCTACTCATGAAATTGTGGAATATGGTCCTTTGAGTGGTTTTGAAAGATCAAATGCACCTCCAAAATTGTTTGATGTATTCATCAACCATAGGGGACCAGATGTCAAAGATACTCTGGCTTTCCAACTTTACAATTCAATCAAGAAAATAGGTTTTCTGCCTTTTCTTGATTCTCAAGAGATCGAATTAGGAGATTCTATTCCCTCTGCCCTAGAGAAAGCTATCCACTCTGCTTCGGTTCACATAGCTATCTTCTCCAAAAGATACGCAGAGTCTGCTTGGTGTTTGGCTGAGCTTGTTCTCATGCTACAAACAGGGGTGAAGATTATTCCTGTGTTCTATGGCGTGGCGCCTTCCGACCTTCGCTACATCGAAAAGGGCGTCTATGCAGATGCATTTGCTACATATAAAGAGAAAGGCAGATACCTCAACAAACTCGACGACTGGCAAAAAGCGCTCCACTTTGTTTCACTCATCTCTGGCTATGAATCCAGCAAGCATAACAAGACTATATATATATATATATATATATATATATATTAATATTATAGATTAATGATTTGTAAGGTTTTTTTTTGTTTTTTTTTTATATTTATTTATTTATTTATTTTATTTTAATTTTTTGACAAATTGTGTGTAAAATTTTTTTATCAACTTTTAGGTTACCATGAAGATGATTTATTTGATATAAATTTTTTTTATACAATCTAATCTAAAAAATACTTCATTATTTTCATAGATTGTGAAAACATTCTCTGTTATTGTGTATTTTATTTATTAAAAGTAATTGACTTCAGCCTAGCACAACGTTTTTCTAATCAACTGCTCATTTTCGCCAATAAATTGTCAGTGACTATGATAAGTTATGTGAAATCGTCACATCTGCTGTGCTAAAAGAGCTAGAAAGCAAAATTACTTTACATGTTGCAAAACATTCGGTGGGACTGGATGAAACTGTGGAAGATTTTGAAAGGCACTGCCTACGGCATAGCGGGAAACAGGGCGTTCAGATCATTGGGATCTATGGAATTGGTGGCTCTGGGAAGACAACTCTAGCCAAAGAATTCTTCAACCGCAAACGCTCTGCGTACGACGGATCAAGTTTTCTGTTTGACGTGACAGAAGCATCTAACAGAAGTGAATTGCCATATTTGCAGATTAAGCTCCTCAAAGATTTGTTCAGGGAAGATCGTCCTAAGTTTCAGAGTACAGATGAAGGAACGAGTTATCTTAGGTACCGTCTGGGAAGAGGCTTCTTTTTGCGTTTCCTTATTGTTCTAGACGACATCAATCACATGGACCAGCTAGATGCTCTGGTAGTGACAGATACGCTGAATTCTGAAAGTTTGGTAATTGTCACGACCCGTGATGAAAGGGTGCTAATGCGGGCTGCAATTACATGTCGATATAAGATGAAAGAAATGAACCAGGAACATAGCAGAGAGCTCTTCTGTTGGCATGCATTTCGCCAACCCTATCCATCCAGCGGATACGACGATTTGGTTGAGAGCTTCATGAAAGAGTGTGGAGGTTTGCCTCTGTCCCTCAAAGTGTTCGGCGGACATGTTTCTGGTAGTACTGACAAGCATTTTTGGCAGTTGGAATTGAATAAGATTCATGGTAATATGGACATTAAACAAAGACTTAAAATAAGCTACGATGCACTGGATTGGGAGCAAAAGCAGATCTTTGTTGACATTGCCTGTTTCTTCATTGGCAAACTGAAAAGCACCGCTCTAAGAGTATGGGAAGGATCAGGATGGAACGCTGAGGACGCACTTCAGACGCTCAAAGAGAAGAGTCTTATTGGTGAAGTTGAACCTGAAATGGCTTATTGGGAAGATAAATGGTTGGTAATGAACACGCCCTGTCTTGCTTTGACAATGCATGACCATCTCCGTGATTTGGGGAAAGAACTAGCAGCTGAACAGAGCAGTCCCAGTCGCTTGTGGTGCCCCGAAGATCTTAAACCTCTGGTGTGATTCTCACTCTAGATTTATGTTCCATTTGGTTATACTTTTGGCAGATTGTTTCTTTTTCTTAGTAATACAAAATTGACTTTTATTTTTGAATGCAGGAAAAAAAAGGATTCCAAAACATCCTTACTGAAATCAATGGCCATAGCTTCAGGTGTTTCCATTCCTTTTTTCAGTCGTCTGTTGGCGGTCGAATTACATATTTTCTAGGGAACTCAGATGATTGTGCTGAAACATCAACAGCTTTGCTGTCGCTTGAGCTTTACCTGCGTGAAGATCAACTCATAAGCATTCCTTCATGGATTCCTCTTCAAAATTTGCAGCGTTTAAGAATTGTCTTTGGATGTCTCAAAAGATTGTGGCACAACAATACGCAGGTACCATGTTCTTTATCATAAATCATGTCTCTATTAGTAGTTGATGATTTATTGAATACGAGTTTTCTAAAGATTGTTTACCCTTCCAAATTAATGCTTTCAAATAAATTACTTGCAAATTTCAGGCCCCTTTTCAGTTGAAAGAGTTGGTGCTTCAACAAATATCATTAGAAGAGTTTCCCAGATCATTAGGAATGTTAATTCAGTTACAAGATCTAGTCTTAAAAGGGAAAACTGGACAAGGGAATCCCATGCTAATTTCAGGGAAGTCCTTATCAGAAGTCCTCAGAAAACTCACCAATCTTAGAAGTTTAATATTATGCCAATTCAGATTAAGTGGGGAACTGGATCTGAAGAATGATGGAGAGTCAACTACTTTTGATTCTCCCTTGAGTAACCTTCAAACCATAAAGATTTGTACTGTACAACTTGCATACAAGGTCTCAGTTAGTGGAAAGCATTGCCCCAACCTGAAATCTCTCCAACTTGATTCCATGGTAAATTTAATAGAAGTGGATTTGACACTTGTCAACACACTTAATACTCTTACAGTAAAATTTTGTAATGCATTGAAAAAAATATCAGGAGAATTTAATATGGCTGCAAAGCTTGCAATATTGAACATACAGGAATGCCTGCAGCTTGAAGTGTTGCCAAGTCTTGAAACTCTGAGTTGCCTGGAGAGCATTACCATTGATAGATGTCAGAATCTGCAGACTATAATCCGTATTGAAGAGTTCAAAAGATTGAAATATCTGCATCTCTCAGCTGGGTTATTCAAGGTCTCTGATATTGGAAGGCATAATGTTCTTACATTAAGGGCTTCTAGAGAATGGAAAACACTATCAGGGAGTTTTCATTTGGGGAGCTTTGATCTGGCAGATCTGGGTTGCCTCGAGAGATTTATCATTAACAGATGTTGGAATCTTCGGACCATTAATGGAATTCATTTGGAAGGATTGAAATCTTTGCATCTTTCAGGGACAGAAGTAAGTGTATCCAATCTCGTAATTTGTGGAGAGTTTTGTCCGAGCCTTGAATCTCTTGAAGTGCATTTGACACTGACTAATCTTACAGTAAGGTATTGTAGAAGCTTGAAAAGTATATCTGGGAGCTTTGATATGGCTACAAAGATTGCAATAGTGAACATAGAGGAGTGTCCACAGCTCGAAGAACTAACATGTTTGAGTTGCGAGGATCTGAATCTGCTGAATATAAAAGATACTAACAAGTTGAAAGGGTTGAAAGTCGAGCATTGGCCCAGCCTTGAATCTCTTCAAATGGATTTTTTGACACTGAATTCTCTTACAATAAGGTCTTGTAGAAGCTTGAAAAGTATATCTGGGAGCTTTGATATGGCTACAAAGCTTACAATATTGGAAATAGAGGAATGTCCAGAGCTTAAAGAGTTGCCAAATCTTGCATGCTTGAGTTGCCTGGAGAGTATTACCATTAATGGATGTCTGAATCTGAAGAATATAAAAGGTATTCAGGAGTTGGAAGGGTTGAAATATTTGCATCTTTCAACAGGCGGTGTATCCGATGTCTCAGTTGATGGAAAATATTGTCACAGGCTTGAATCTGTCTACCTCGAATCCATGGAAAATCTAACTTACGTGTATTTTGGTTCTGTAAATTCAATTAAGTATCTTAGGTTAAGGTCTTGTAGAAGATTGAACAGCATATCTGGGATATTTGGTTCTGAAAAGCTTGAAATATTGGAAATCACGGAATGTCCACAGATTACATAGTTGCCTAATCTTGAACGCTTGAGTTGCCTGGAGAGGATTACCATCCATAGATGTCTGAATCTGCAGAATATAGAAGGTATTGACAAGTTGGAACGGTTGAAATATTTGCATCTTTCGACAGGCGGTGTATCCGAGGTCTCAATTAATGGAGAGCATTGCCAGAGGCTTGAATCTGTCTACCTCGAATCCATGGAAAAATTAATTTCTCTTATATTAAGGTCTTGCAAAAGCTTGAAAAGTATATCTGGGAGCTTTGGTATGGATACAAAGCTTAAAATATTAGAAATCGAGGAATGCCCAGAGCTTGAAGAGTTGCCAAGTCTTGCAGGCTTGAGTTGCCTGGAGAGAATTACAATTAATGGATGTCCGAATCTAAAGAATATAAAAGGTATTGACAACTTGGAAGGGTTGAAATATTTGCATCTTTCAAGAGGCGGTGTATCCGAGGTCTCAGTTAACGGAGGGCATTGCCACGGGCTTGAATCTGTGTTCCTTGAATCCATGGAAAGTCTAATTGAGGTGAATTTGACTTGTGTAAAGTCACTTAATTCTCTTACATTAAGGTCTTGCACAAGCTTGAAAGCAATATCTGGGAGCTTTGGTATGGATACAAAGCTTAAAATATTAGAAATCGAGGAATGTCCAGAGCTTGAAGAGTTGACTACCCTGGGAGGTCAGAGTTGCCTGGAAAGGATTGTCTTTGATGGCTGTTGCAAGCTTCAGAGTTTAACAGGTATTGAAGAGTTGGAAGCACTGAAATATTTGCACCTTTCAGGAGGCTATGAAGCTGTACAGATTTGCATTCCCAGGTTGCAGGTATTGAATCTTCCTTTCCCAGAAGAATTATTGTTGTCTTTTTGAAATAGTAGCATTTTTTTCCATAATTGACCTAAGTGTTTTTACTCGTGCGTTGTACCAAATTCTTCTAAAACGAAGATGTATGTTTTTTGGTTTATCTATAATGCTTCACTTAAAAGTTGAGAGAGAGAATTTGGTACAACTATGGATGACTTCTGGTAACGTAAAGAAAGTAAAGATCGACCATAGTTATATATATATAATACATATTAATGGTTTGAGACAATTACATGTATTTTCTGTCCAATGCAGAGACTGCCGTCACAGATTACGACTGTAATTGGGGGAGCATTTTATAAATACTGGTCCCAATTCAACTCAAAGCTCTTTACTGACCTGCTTGGCGTCAACGCTGTGAGTGCAATTCATCAGTATATCAACCTCAACCAACTGACTGTTGGTGAGTCTCAACATGTCATACGCGCAGCGCCGCTAGATACGCCTCGCAGGTTGAATGCAATCATTGTATGCGCTCTGGTTCAAAGCCACACTAATTTTGGAAGGGTACGGATGCCCCTTCCTCCTAACGACTTGATAGAGAGCCGGGTCGGAGCGGGACAATGGATGGTTACCATTGTAATTAGTGGTGAAGAAGAAATAAAACATGCGCAGCAAGATATCTCCACATGGATTCCGAGGGTTTCGTCGGGTGCCATAATAGAAGGGGGATGTATACTACTGGTGCGAAAACGCAAGCTGCAAAAACGCAAGGAATCTAAACCCTTAAATATATTAAAATTAATTATTGATAACCTGTATGAAAAGATATCTCCACGTGGTTGATTCCATGCGGTCTCAAATTAGAAGGGGCTGTACAGGAATCCAAAGCCCTTTACTAGTGCTAATGGATGTTTTTGTATACTTGTTTATGCCAAAAAGATTCATTTTTTGTTTTGGTTGTATGATGGATCAAAATTCTTTAACATATACTAACAATCTATTTTAATATTTTTCGAATACATTTATATAATTATTATTATGTACTTAATTTTAATACAACATCTTTTTTCATTTTGTTTTTATTTTATTTTATTACATTTGTTTTATTCGTATATATTTGGTTTTTTAAAGGACACTTCTACCGTATACTAATTTCTCTTTAGCTTTTGAGCCTTCTAAATATCTTCAATACTCTATTAGATTTATCTCTTCTTAGATTTGATCTTAATTCATCCATTTTCTAAGTTGCTTACTCCATTATCACAATTTCTTTCTCTAAGGGTACATTCGTCAAAACTATCCTCAATGTTTTTGTGGGTCTTCCCTGCCTTGGCTTGATTACCTGCATAATAACTTTATCTTATTGTATTTTTATATGGTTGGCCTTAGCACATATCTTTTCATAGAGATCCATATATATACCAAGTCATACTTAGGCATTTGTCAAGTATTGTCTAGGCATCAAAAAAATGGTGAATTATTCTCCTACATTAAAGTTAGAGCCTCATTGATCATATCTATTGCTACACTTGTGATAGAGTCTTCCAACTTGATACTTTAATCAATTGATAAACCTTGTGACATTATCATATTGTACAAAAAAGAGGGTTTAGGTCAATGTTTATGTAGTTGCATTGCACATCAATAGGAAAGAGAAGGTGAAACCCTTACTCTAGGTTATATTTACACAATACAAATAACTGCATTGGATTGGATTCTAGTGTGCGAGATATATAGTTTCAAATCTTTGAAGGTTACTCAAGCCAACTATCCATATTCTTGTTCTTCATTCAAATGTCTATAGTGAACTAAAGTCAAGACAATGAAAATAAGACAAAACAACAAATTATACCCATCAACTCTACATTGCAATCACATAAAATTTTACAACATCAAACATCATGCCTGCACAAAAAATCCATAACCTGAAAAGTAATAGAGTATAAATATGAAGCCCATAAATAGATTTGGTAACAACAAGTGAAACAAATTCAATGGCCTACTGAATATGGCCTAAGCACATAGGGCATTACGATAGTAAGAACCAAATCTATTCTTTGAGATTTTTATAGCCATGTTTCACACATGCCTATGCAGTTACTTTTAGATCATGTTCTAGTCTCAAAATCCCAAGATTATGCTTATGTGTGTCGAATTCCATTCTCCATTGTCATTTCACTTTTTTTTACTTATTTCATTTCATTCTTGTATCATTTCTTCCTATTTTAAGCTATAGTAAAAATCTAATTATTATTATTACAGTAAATGGTCATAGATATGCATTATAAACATTCTTTTATCTATTGTACATAGTTTAATCACCATTGTGCATAATTTAGGTAAAAAAAAATAGCAAACCCCTACATTTTTTAACCAATCACCCTTAGGGTTTCATAACCCTTCCCTCTTAGGGTCTGATTTTATGATTTTGTGATTAATTTCTTATTATTTCATTTTCTTCTATGGTTTATACGCTCTCTTTTCCTGTAGGGATTGCTTCTTTATTTCAATATATGTAGTTCCCCACTATGAGACCCTTATCTTTTGGACTCATGAGAGTCTTTTTCGAGCTACTATTATGTTGTTTTGCCTTCTTGTAGTTATGTATTTTGCTAACACTTGATGATAAACTTATTTTAAAACTTTATATTATGGGATAAACACACACACACACACACACACACACACACACACACACACACACACACACAC
Source organism: Torreya grandis (assembly GCA_037957365.1). Classification (NCBI taxonomy): domain Eukaryota; kingdom Viridiplantae; phylum Streptophyta; class Pinopsida; order Cupressales; family Taxaceae; genus Torreya; species Torreya grandis. Next base: position 468,476 of record JARHVA010006212.1, read on the forward strand.
ACACACACACACACACACACACACACACACACACACACACATGGATATAAAATAATGTGTGTGTAAGTGTGTCATCATTACTTTTGTTTTACCCTTTTTTTTTATTAATACCTATTTAATAAGATAAAACTATGAAATTTTCATATCGTTTAAGATATGTCTAAATTAAATAAAATATGAATGTTATAGAAAAGTATACTTGAATTATTGCAATTTACCATAAATAGAAATGACCTAAGTCATTTAGATACTTATATTATTCTTAGGTCTATGTAGATCAAAGACTATGTGTAGGGGATAGAAAGGACTAGAAATGGATAAATATCAGTGATACATTGTTATATGTTAAAATTTTAAATCTTAAAAAAGAACCCAATGAACCATTGAATGACTATTTAATTCAATACAAAACCATGCTTTCTATGATGACAAATCCCATGGCTAACAATGAGTTACATTATTTATTTAAGAAAAAATTATTTTCCCCTCTCCATAATTGCATCATGTTCAAGAAAATTAAATCATCTTATGACTTACGCCACATAATTAAGGATAAATAAGTTAAGCTCATATATATGAATAAGCTAAAATATGCATTTAATGCCCCAACCATTTCAAATATAAACTTTCAAATCAAACCACATTATAAGAGTGAATTAAGGGAAATAATTAATGTAGTTCCATAGTCTAATAATTGGCATGCCATTTTAGTCTCACCAAGGAGGAAATTTTCACTATTACTTGAACCTCCATATTAGCTAATACAAAAGTTACTAAAGTACAATGTTCCCTCCTTGAAAATACATTGATATGAGGTGGCCTATACATAAGGGATATGATAGTAATGCATATTGTGATTATTATAGATGCATGAGATATTCTAAAAACAATTTTTTTATAAGACATAATATTTAAGATATCATTGATGACAATACCATCGAGCTTAATACACCTATAAATGATTCATAGGCACAATCTAATGGGTATGCAACATTAAAAAAAAATTCTATTTCCTTTCCAAATTATGCAATAATACAAGCTAAGAATGATCATGAAATGTATATGACTTACAATGCACATCTGCCTCCTTTAACATATGAGCATCCATTGGTTGGTATTATTATTACACTAGAAAATACATCTATACAAGTTCATAGAGCTACAATTACATTTGATGATAAAGAGATCTCGGAGGATGATTCTTGATACACATCATTGTTTGTATGTGCCTATGTTTATTTTCAGCCTATACATAGTATTATGGTAGATAATGGCTCAAATGAAAATGTTTGCACTATGACACTCCTCACTAGTCTTAGATATACAAAAGAATATTTGATGAAAATAAAAAACATACTCAAAATATTTGATGGATAGAGATAAAAACCCCTTGGAATGATAGTTATACCACTTAAGGTGGGATGTATAAAAGTTTCCACTTTATTCTTAGTCAAACCAAGTACATGAGCATTTCACATGTTGTTAGGACATCTTTGGATACACAAGTTTCATGTAGTAACGTCATCAATACACACATATGTGAAGTATATATATGGTATTATAGTAGTAATAGTTCCAGGTATTCCATATGAATATCCTTTTAAGCCATAATAATTTCCACCTCCTCCCAACCATGACCATAGTCAACTACACAACCTATTCAGGTTCACTCTATGAAAATAGTTTAGAAGAAGGTAATTGATTTTCCTAAATGACCAGTGCTTTAACACCCATTACATCATATTTTTATTGAGGATTCAAAACAATATTTACCCACTCCACTATGTCTTGATCTAGTATTACATACAACTCCATGTGTTCCATAGTAAACACAAGCATATTTTTATACCCTACAGTATAATCCAAAAGTTATTATGGGCACAAGGGATACTCATCACATATAGGATCATATAAGTCAAGATCTTAAATATGGACATTTCACACTATATGGTTGCTCCTTGGATCTAGATACTAACACATATGTCACTACTCATCTATGAAAAGTAATAATAGACAACATTGACACAAGACCCACATGTGAATCTGCTTCCCCACCTCTCCCTCCTCCTAAATTGGTTAACAATAATATAATCAAAATATTTCAAAATACAAAAACTAAAACAAAAAATCAAAATATTAGGAAGATGCAAAAAGTTGGAGGACAAAAAGGGGCCATTCTTGGAAAATTGTTTCATTTCTTACAAAGGGAGTGCCATTTTAAAAAATGGAAAGTGCCCTTTTAAAAAGGGTGCATACCCTTTATAAAATAAAATAAAAACATATATTTAAATTATGTCATTAGCAATCCTAAAGGGCATATGCCCTTTGGATTATAAAGTGTGTACGCCTTTTGAAATACCCAAAACCCTTGAAATAACATAGCCCCCACATTTTTATATTACTCTTTGAATTTCACACAATTGGAAGACATTGATGAGAACAAATCAAAATTTGTGTATACTTTGCTTCAAAAATTATTCTTCGATCATCTCCACCAAGCATCTATGCTTGAAGCACAATCTTAGTTATGATATGTTATTCCTTAGGGCCTGCTTAGGGTTTGTAATGATATTTTTTTGTAATGCATTTTTTATAATAATCACAAGATGAGAAGCCATTCAAATTAATATTAAATTTTTCTCGTGAAAGCCTTCAAATACCTGATAAATTTTGTTTTCATAATTTTAGATTCTGGATTTGATGGAACCATTACCTGAAGAAAACCCCCATCAAAACCCAGATGAAAAAACCCAATAATTTATATTCATATAAGAAGAAACCTAATTTTAGAGTTGGGGCAAAATAATTACCACCTTCAATGATATGGCTACATTATATACTTAATTTAAATACTGCCCACCCAAATTTACTAGTGTTATAAAGGTATTTGGTTTAGATAACAACCAATCAAGTGATTGCTTACATAGGACGCTCAAATATGGAATGTATCAAGTCTGAGTTTACATTAGGTTATTGCATTTGAGTTTAGGGAGATTGATATGCTCTATTCTAGTGAACCATGCAAATAATCAAGTGATTGGTTACATAGGGCACTTAAATATGTCATATCAAATGTAATTTTATCAAAATCAACAACATTATGTGTGATTGAAAGTCCCAATTTTCATTCCTCCACCAAAAATTATACATTCTATTGTGATCCCATTATTCATTAAAGAACTATATTCCATTATCCAATCAAGCCATTTATCTTATGCCTATCCATTTGTATACTCTATGATAGCATTCTCTTTCATAGAGGCTACAAAGATACCTTATTTAGAGGATTGGTAGAAACTAAATCAATAGCCAATGAAGATCACATCAACATTAGTACAGTCTACATTAATGATAAAATTTTAGCATAGAATCTATTCAAAATTGGTATGGACTAGAGATCAAACATTCAACATTATGCATCTCATCATCCTTATCTAAGTTGAGATGTTAATAATAATAATAAAACAAATTTAAAAAAAAAATCAAAAGAAAAAGATAAATAATTCATCTAATGGTGAAAACCATGTTTATGACACCTTGGGAAAGTACTATGATGAAAACTAGGTTTCTAGCATCATGTGTAAATAATTTTTTGCCTACAAGTACCTTGACACTTGGGGGCATCCTCATGTACAAAAAAAATATTCCATTCCTATCATATTACCCTGTCTAGAACCATATGTTTGATCATCCCAGTCTAGTCCAATTTTCCTTCCTATCTCGATCTTAAAAAGAAAGTGGAAGTTGTTTTGAGCCTTGTTTTGGAAAATCTCTTGGCATATCCTCTTAGCAACACTTTGCTAACTGGACATTTTGGTTCCCATGTGACATGGTGCTTGTATATTCCTCATCCACTTATCATCCATTATTATCTAAGATGATCATTTCAATCCTACCATTTTGTAATAAATCCCATCCTGGTACTAGAAGAGGTTTCCTTTTATCAGTGATCCCTTGTTGGTATATAGTTCCAAACATGCCTAAACATTCATACTCCATGCTCTTGTCATTTTTCAAGTTTATACATTCTATCCTAAGTTTATTATTTCATGTCATGTTTAATTTTACACTCTCATCAATTTATGAGTCCCCATTCCTATGTTTTTTATATACTCATATTGTCCTTACTTGTCATCAATGTTCTTAAATTTCATATCTTTGGAAGAACTACATTTCAACTAAAGTCTATGTTGGATCCAATGTCCATGGGACTATGTAGGCAATGTCTACTTTATTATGACATTTGGAGTCAACTAAACCATCCCCTTCCTATTATTCTCTTTCCTCCTTTGATCATGATTATTTTGTCATACCCTTGGTCTAAACGATTAATTCCTTATTGTCACACATTCATAATTTTTGAATGGAATCTTATTGGTACATTATTTTGTTACTTAGCAGCCTTAATTTAGTGCATTGTGTTTTTCACTAAAGTTTTAATTATTCATATCATGATTTTGAGTGGTGAATACTTACTTCTGAATTAGATTGATTCAAGTGCATTATGTTGTAAATTTAAAAACTTGATTGTCCATAACTTGTTTTAAGTTGTATACATTTGCATTTTGAGATCAACATTGTTATGCATTTTAAAAACCAAATGTTATCATAATTATTCCTATATTATGATTCATACTATCATGTGTAATATAAAATCAAGTTTTAAAATGGTTCACATGTTAGTTCCATCCATCAAATACATCTCTATCTATCTGATCCAATCATCAAACTAACAAACATCATGATCATTCTATCAATTCAAATAAGTCAAATCTACCATGTTTGAGGTAAATTCTCATTTCAAGCTTGTAAATTTCACCATATTTGGATAAAATCAACTCATCATCATCATCATCATCATCATAATCATCGTCATCAATCAAAGCATGAAAGTATTAGCTCTAGTGGTGTAATCTTGTATATAGGTTAATCTTCTCTTTTGTTCTATGTTTTTCATCTTTTTTTTTAGATTAAATCCATGCATACCCTATCGAGGGGGAATCATCCATAAATAATTTCATTCAAATCATATCCTTATTATTTCATTCAATCTCTTTCACCTATTAGTTAGGAATGATGAAATTACAACATCCATTATTTCTTTGTCTAATTTTTTGTCCTCCTTGTTTCAAATTCTCATTATTTGAGAAGACTTTAATTAACCTAATGTATCACAATGCCTTCTCAAACAAGGGAAAATGTAGACACTCCAATCTTATCACTTCCATATCAAAGTTATAAAATGGAATGATTCCAAGGAATTGCACATGATCTAGTCTGAAAGCATCTATTCATTTAATATAAGCAATTAAATTTACTTTGGAACATCATGAAGTGTGACAACCTAATGTATTACATTTGATCACTTATCAATATCTGGTCACTTATCACACTCTGATCACTTATCAGTCTCTCATCACTTATCATTCTCTGATCACTTATCACACTCTGATCACTTATCACTCTCTGATCACTTATTAATTCTCTGATCACTTATTACATCTGTGATCATATATCATTCTCTATTCAAATGGAACATTGATCAATTACCAATTCTCTATTCAATTGTTAAGTCTATGATAAATTTCTCTATTGAAATCCCTCTTGTCTAATCAATTTGATAAAATTCCCTTCTCTATTTAATCACATTTTCCTTCTCAAATTTAGTTAAATAATCAAATCATTACATTGGCACTAATTAAATAGGTGTTTAGAAATATTTAGTTAAATATAATGGCTAATTCTCCTCTTGTCCCCCTCTAAAAGACATTTCATGCAAAAGATAATCTTGAGATCTTAGGAATATACCCTTGTGAGCATACCAATTTATCAAAGAACTAATAATAAAGGGAATTATTATCAACCCTTCATCTTGAAAACAATATGAAGGGCCCACATTTGAGATCCATGTGATTTTTGGAGAGGATGTTCCACCCTTCATCTTGGAAAGAAAATGTAGGGCCCACATTCACTTATCTTTGATATTTATAAAGAGCATCTTCCACCCTTCATCTTGGAAACAAGATGAAGGGCTTATATTCAACCCTCATTGATATTTACAAAGATCATCCTCCACCCTTCATCTCAATCAAGATGAAGGGCTCATATCAATGATCCACATGCTTAATCCATAGACACATTTGAAATCTCATTCACAACCTTTCATATTGATTTCAATATGAAGGGTCCTCACTGACCCAAGTTTCTTATAAATATACCCTTTTACAATCCAATTCAATGTACACAAGTTCAATAATGAAGCCCTATCAACATTTGATTGATTAATTCATATAAAAAAGTGTTGTCAAAACACCATTTGTGCATCAACCATTTATTCTCTACATGATCCATAACTTGAATAGAGATGAGTAACCACAAATTGACATCGATAAAGACTGTTTAATCCTACATCTATGTCGTATCCCAAGAACTATCAAGCTACAAATGAGGTTTATGTTATGTTTATCTTTATCCATTTGTAGTCTTTTTATGTTTGTTAATCTCTGAGGTCCTAGGTGTGTTATTTTATATTTTTTATCACTTTGCTTATTATTAAACAAACTAATTTCATGAAAATATAGAGATTATACATCCTATGGATACATTTTATACAAATTTCAAAATGGTACTGGGTATGTTTAATCTTATTACACATGGTGCTTGTAGCTTTATTATTTTGAGATGAGTCACTAAAGACACATAATATTCAATATTTCACCTCAAAAATAAGGTATATATTAAGACATTTTACTAAAAAATATTGAGCAAACAAAATGGAGAAAAAATTATCTCGGTCGTTTTTAGATTACATTTACCCAAGAATTTTTTTGTTTACCATAATGTGAAGGTTTATAAGTAATAGTTGGGGCTCTTTGATAAGAAATCTTTTCTATTTCCCTGATTAAAAAGTGGATTGGTTTCACAAAACTTCTAGGCAAGTGTTGGCTATGATTAAACACTTTCAAAAACATTTTAATTGGAATATGAGCATCATTTCTCACATGGTGGTGACATTTGATTCTATACAAATCACATGTATACATTATTTGTCTCTATTTAATTTCAAATTTCAATGTTCAAAGTTCAAGTTTATTATTACAATGCTGACTACTTGTAGTAATTAGCAATTTTTGTTAGATGTGTCAATAAATTCGGTGTAGATGGAGCCTACATTGAACGTCATTCAATTTTTCCAGTCTTATATGGGTAGGTAAAGGTGAATAATTAATAAAATTATATTTATATAATTTGATGCATGCATGAATTCACTCACATATGCACATTAAAGTAAGGGCATTATGTAGACACCAAATTTTTGTGCAATAGCTTTGTCTGATATATTTCCATGTTTTATCATGCTTTCTACACTTGTATACAATTGATTGCTTCTAGGATTTCATCTACCAAAAATAACCCCATTTTGTCTTTAGCCTTCCAAATGCATCTTATAACTATATAACTCATTTAATTTTCAGCCTCAAACCTATTTGTAGACATATCTATTTTATGAATTGAATCGGGGGCTATAATTTCACTTGGGATGGGAACATCAATGTGTTGATCCTTCCTTGGGATAGATTGTCAGGCCCACCGATGTTGTCATTCATAATTTTTAGGGTCCTTTTATCATTTGTTGTACTTTGTGTGTATTACTTATTATTTATTACTAATGTTCGAGTCAACCTTATTGTGAATCATATACTAAGAGAATCACATTTATACCAATTTAATCCATGCATGAGAGTGAGAGTGAGAGAGAAAGAGAGAGAGAGAGAGAGAGAGAGAGAGAGAGAGAGAGAGAGAGAGAGAGAGAGAGAGAGAGAGAGAGAGAGAGAGAGAGAGAGAGAGAGAGAGAGAGAGAGAGAGAGAGAGAGAGAGAGAGAGAGAGAGAGAGAGAGAGAGAGAGAGGAATTAAGTATCTATTATTTTACTCCATAGTTCAAGTTAGTGTCAATGCTTACAATATATTTTTATATAATTATGGTAGTCATCTTTGTGCATCACTCTTTTGTACTAGGAGCATTGCATGTAGTTGCATCTTCACATCTAGGAAGAGGAAGTTTAAAACCCTTACTTGAGATTTCATTCATATTGTAGATAACTATGTTGAGGTCTAATTATAATGTGTATGATACATATTTAAAACTCCAACAATGATTACCCAACCCATAATTTTAATTTATTGAGTTAATGACAAATTATGTAAAGAATATATCATTTTTACATTTCTTCCCATAAAATCAAAGAAGCACAAGGAAAGATAGGTATAACATATAATGGCCCACAAGGAAGGATAGGAATAACATCAAATGGCCCACAAGAATAGAAAAAATCATAATCTAAGCTTCATTACAAGACATGATCGACACATCAAGATAAGTATGGTAGTCAGGTCTGACAAAGATGGTCAATAATGGAGTCTTCACAAGCCCCGCAAATAAAATACTTATTCACAATGATTCTTTTAAGGGCCCAATATTTTTGGGTGGTAACTTTATAATTTTAAATAATAATATTTTTTATATAATTTAAAAAATATTTTAATAAAAAAAATTGTAACTTATTCATATAACTACCCTTAGCATTTTCTAAATACCATTTTAGTGGCAATGAATATTTCTAGTCATGTTGTGTAAAATTATAATTTAACTATAAACAAACATTAATTATGAATGGTTAAAATTTTGAAAGGCTAGATAATGACCAAGAGAGAGCAAAGGATGGATGATGCCTTGCATCTTTCTTTATTTTTTAATTAGAAGCTCATTCCCATTTTCCTTCTTGTTGCCAAGTAATAAGTTTAAACAACCTAATCCAAATTACAGTTTCTTACAATTATAACTTATCTTGTAGTAATCATTTATTTATTTTCACTTTGAATCAAACCCAATCCACTATGTGCTTGGTTCAATTTCCATCTTCCTTTTCTAGCAATTGGCCCTTTAGATATAATTTTTCATCAATGGTTTCTACTTCTGTTGTTGCTTCATCTTCTTGAGAAAATGTGGAATATGGTCCTTTTAGTGGTATTGAAAGATAAATTTCACCTCCAATATTGTTTGATTTATTCATCAACCATAGAGGACCCGATGTCAAAGATACTCTAGCTCTCCAACTTCATAATTCAATTAATAAAATAGGCCTCTTGCCATTTTTTTATTCTCAAGAGATCGAATTAGGAGATTTCATTCAATTTAAACTAAATAATGTCATCTACACTACTTTAGTACACATAGTAATCTTCTCCAAAAGATATGCATAGTCTATTTGGTGTTTAGTTGAGATTGTTCTCATACTACAAATAGGGGTTAAGATTATTCTTGCATTCTATGATGTGGTGCCTTCGAATCTTTGATATATCAAAAAGGGTGTGTATGCAGATGCATTTGCTACATATAAAGAGAAAGTTAGATACTTAATCAAGTTCAAGGAATGGAAATAAGTCCTTCATTTAGTTTCATTAATGTCTGGATACGAATGCAATAAGCATAATGAGTAAGACACCTTCTATGTTTGTATTGATCAATGAAAGTTTTTATTTTGTTTATCATTTCTATTTCTAAAAACTGTTTGAATTTATCACAGAGCTATGTTTTTATGATACACCTTATAAATTTTCAATGATCACGATAAATTATGTGAGCATATCACTTCCGTTGTGCTTAAATATTTAGAATGGAAAGTTTCTTTAGATGTTGTTGATCATTCAGTGGGACTAAATGAAATTGTGGATGATTTTGAAAGGTAATGTAACCACCATAAGGGGAAAAAATCCATTCAAATCATTGAGATATTTTGAATGGGTGGGTATGGTAAGACAACTCTAGCCAAATAATTCTTCAACCACAAACGTTCATATTACAATGGATCCATTTTTTCTATTTGACATGAGAGAAGCACCGACCAAAAGTGAAATGCCTTGTTTGAAAATCAAACTCCTCAAAGATTTATTCAAGGAAGATCATCGTAACTTTTAGAGTACAAATGAAGGAACATGTTATCTTAGGTATCATCTATGAAGAAGCTAATTTTTACATTTCATTATTTTTCTAGATGATATCAATCATATGGATCAGGTAAATGCTCTGGTAGTAACAAATAAGCTGAATTCTAAAAGTTTAATAATTGTCATAAGCCATGATGAAAGGGTGTTAATGTAGTCTACAATTATAGTTTGATATAAGATGAAAAAAATGAATGAGGAGAATAGTAGAGAGCTCTTATGTTGGCATTTAGTTCACCAATCTTATCCATCTAGTGGATATGAGGATTTGGTTGAAAGCTTTGTGGATGAGTGTGGGGATTTACCTCTATCCCTCAAAGTCTTAGGTGGGCACATTTTTCGTAGTATGGACAATCATTATTGGTGATTGGAATTGGATAAGATTCATAGAACACTCCCTGGAGACATAAATCATAGGCTTAAATTAATCTATAATGAGTTGGACAAAGAGCAAAGAGAGATATGCATAGACATTTCATGTTTTTTTAGTGGAAAACTATAGAGTACAATAATAAGAATATGGGACAGATTGGGATCAAGATCGAAATCTAATCATGCATTTCAATCCCTGGAAGATAAGTTTCTTATTTTTGAAGTTGAAGCTAAAATGACTTATTGGGAAGATAAATGGTTGATGATGAACAAGCTTGATATTGTTTTGTCAATGTATGACCATCTCTATGATTTGGGGAGAGAAATGGTAGATGAACAAAGCCACCCTCATTGTTTGTGGTGCTCCCAAGATTTTAAATTTATGGTGTGCTTCTAGTTCTACATTTTTGTGCCATTTAGATATACATACATTTAAAATTTTAAACCCCTTTAGTATATGTGTTACTTTTTCATATAGTGGTACTAATTTGACTTTCATATTTGAATGAAGAAAGTAAAAGGATTCTAAAACATCCTTACTAGAATGAATGGGCATAGTTTCAAGTGTTTCCATTCTTTAAAAGAGTCATCCATTGGTGGTTGAATTACATACTTTTTAGGGAAATGGATGATTTTGATGAAACATCAACTGCCTTGTTATCACTTGAGCTTTACCTACATGAAAATTAATTCATAAGAATTCCTTCATGATTTCCTCTTCAAAATTTGTAGCATTTAATAATTATCTTTGGATGAATCAAAAGATTGTGGCACAACAATACATAGGTATTATGTTATGTATCATCAATCATGTATCTATTAGTAGTGGACTAAATAAAGTATGTGTTTTGTGAAGATCGTTTACCATTAAAATTTTATACTATCAAATATGTTAATTTTGAATATCATGCCCCTTTGTAGTTGAAAGAGTTGGTGTTTCAACAAATATCATTGGAAGAGTTACCCAATTCATTAGGAATGTTAAATTAGTTACAAGATCTGGTCTTAAAAGGGAAAATTTGACAAGGGAATCCCATGCTAATATCAAGGAAGTCCATATCAAAAGTTCTCATAAAACTTACCAAACTTAGAAGTTTAAATTTATGTCAATTCAGATCAAGTGGGGAACTAGATCTGAAAAATGAAGGAGTGTCAACTACTTTTGATTCTCCCTTGATCAACCTCCAACCATAAATATTTATGATGTATAACTTGTATACAAGGTCTTAGTTGTTAAAATATTAGTTTTAACTTCTCACCTACTCGCCCAGCCAGCTACAAATTTTGACAACTATAGACATTTAATGTAGCCTTTTCAAAATTTGAAATTTGGAGCCTTCTATTATGATTTGGCAGCAAAATAGGAGTTAGGTGAGTAGTTAGAAAAGACAAAAAAAGGTATGTGCATCCCTATAAGAATTTCAATGTAGCATCAACCTGTAGTCAGAAAAGACAAAATAAATAGAAGACAAAATAGGCATTTGTGAGTGGAAGGAGAATATACAATAAAATATAATTGGAGCAGCAACAGTTTATAGAAGGAACCAAATAGAGCAGCAGCTTGGAAGAAGAAAATAGACTAGCCTGTAAGAGTGTAGAATAAGGGATTTAAATAGAGAAGAATTGAGGAGTTAACTATAGCAGTATTCCATAGCTTGGGAAGATATTTATATTAATCAAGAAATTTTTTTGATGCCTTTTGTATGTTATTTTGTAATAGTAGTAGCTATGTTTGTATAAGAAAATTTTTAGACATTTAATATATGCAAATTTAGTGCTTATTTCTCCACAATCTCTCCTCCCCTATTTCAATCTATTAATTATCTATTTGCTACCCACCTAGGCATGTAGATTTTTGATATTTTCTCTTGCCTTCATAGCCATTAGTGTTGTAATATTTTTTCAACAACTGGTATCAGAGTTCTAGGTGAAGGGCAGCTAGGTAAAGAGTCCATTTAGACATGGCATCGATTATTTTAGGATCATGGTAGTAGCCCCCCATGTATAATGGAAAAAAATATGATGTGTAGAGCATCAAAATGAAAAAAATATTCAACTCTCAAGAGCTATGGGAATTGGTTGAAGTTGGGTATGATGAGGTTGCATACATGGCATCCTTCAATGCTTTGACTTAAGCACAAAGGAGTGTGTTGAAAGATAATAGGAGAAAGGATGCCAAGGCACTTGGCAACATACAAATGTCCTTGGTTGATTCAATCTTTCCTAGGGTAATAAGAGTTATCCATTCCAAGAAAGCATGGGATATTTTGTAAAATGCCTATCAAGAGAGTGAAAAAGTTAATCTTTTCAAGTTGCACCCTTAAGGAGGGACTTTGAGACCCTACAAATGAAGGAGAATGAGTCTATTAATGATTTCTTCATAAGGACAATAAACATTATTAATCAAATGAAGACAAGTGGTGATACCCTTGAAGATCATAGGGTCATTGAGAAGGTGTTGAAAATCCTTATAATTATATATGAACCTATAGTGGTTGTAATAGAAGATTCAAAATATTTGAAACAAATGACGGTGGATGAGCTAATGGGTTCCTTGTAAACCCATGAACAAAGATTGAATAGGTTAGTCACTTCCTCCCATGAACAAACATTCAAGACCAATGTGAATTTGAAAGGAAGGGGAAGAGGTCCAAATAATAAAGGAAAAGGAAAAAATTATAGCAATCAAGAAGGTGGAATACATAGTCATCAAGAGTCACATGGAAGAGAAAGAGGAAGGAGTAGCAACACTTTTAGATGAGGATCTACACAAAAATATGATAAATTTATCACCCAATGCTATTATTTCAAAAGGTATAGACATTATGCTAGTGAGTGTAGAAAGGAGTATAACATGAATAAGCAACATTGCTGAGCAAAGTGGCAAAGAGACATGGTACTTGGATAGTGGTTATAACAAACACATGAATGGGAACAAAGAGATGTTTAGCTATATAGATGAGTCAATAAAATTAGAAGTATAGATGGGAAATAATGATAAGGTTCCTATCATGGGCAAGGGTGGTATTTCAATTCACGTCAAGCAAGGTGACAAAAGGCAAATTCATGATATTTATTATGTACCCGAATTGAAACACAACCTTATCAGCATAGGGAAGCTTATGCAAAAGGGGTACAAGGTTAGATTTGAGAATGGTGAGTGCGTCATCTTTGATATGAGTGGTTATAATTGGTAGATTATAGTAGTCAAGATGACAAGTAATCAGATGTTTTCATTGAAAATGCTAAGTGACCTTGTAGCAACATTTAAAACTATAGTAGTAGATGAGTCTACTCTTTGGCATCTCAGGTATAGGAATTTGAGATATAGATGGATGAACCTTCTTCACAATAAGTACATGGTGAAGGGGTTTCCCCTTATAGAACAACCAAATAAGGTGTGTGAAGGATGCATATTAGGGAAGCAACATAGGAGTGCATTTCCTATGGGTAAATCATGGAGAGCTAAAGCTCCTTTAGAGCTGATCTATTTAGACTTATGTAGTCTAATGAAGATCCCCTCCCTATCAAAGAATGTCTATTTCATGACATTCATAGATGACTATAACTAAAAGATATGGGTATATTTTTTGAAGAACAAATCAAAAGCATTTGAGACCTTCAAGCATTTTAAGTCCATGGTGGAGAAATAAAGTGGCCACTATATCAAGATTTTGATGATGGATATATGGGAAGAGTATATCCCCAATTAATTTATGAATTATTTCAAGGATCATGACATAAAATAATAATTTATAGTCAGGTATACACTGCAACAAAATGGTGTGGCCGAGAGGAAGAATAGGACCATCCAAGAGATGACAACAAATGAGGAAATGAGTGCATGCATTGATTTAAAAAGTATTTATTTACCCAAAGGTGGTTATAATCAAGAATAAAAGTCAAAATAATGATTTTCCCATAGGTGGTTATAATCATTAAGAGTATCTGAATTGGATAAAGATGATTGTGCCCCAGTTAGGGTTGATTAGCAGGCATAACTCAAAGATATAACCTAGAATATATATAATAAATATGAGTGGGTGTAAATGTAGATGTGATGGTCTAATGACTAAAGAAGCCACAAAAAACCAAGCATACAAGGATGCACAAAGAGATAAAAGGAATGCATAGAAGAATAAAGTTTGATCAATAGGAAATGATTCAATTTTGCCTACAAACAAGGAGATGCATGTCCTTATTAGTATTGAAATAACAAACAAATAGAAAGCCTAAAAACAAAATCAAAAGAAAGCATCCTAACAATGACCTTGCCCTAGTAGGGTGGATCGAAGATAACTAACTAGGCTTAGATAGGAAAAATGTTTTTGAATTTTGAAATATTTGAATTTTTTTGGTATTTTGAGGTATCTTAACTCGTTAGAGAATGACAAGATACCTACTCACAAAACAGTGAGAGTGATGGCTTATAGTGCTCAAAAAATGGTGAGAGAGTATAGAAAAGGGGGAGTGATGTGACCTCAATGTGAATTGAGCATGGACCACATAATCTTGAAATGACCTTAAGTTACAAAAAAATTGTCCACACAAAAGACAGGGAAAAACTTGACTAGGTAATAACAAGTTCTCAAATCTGACAAATGGCGAATCAAATGAAAATAATAATTACAAGGTGATACAAAAATGCATGATAAACAAATATTACCCCTAGTTTTCCCATAGGTAGTTATATCTAGGATACAATGGATCAGATCAATTATAATATTTTTTTCATATGCAGTTCTAATTAGTATCAAGACCGGTGAAAACTTATTTTCCCATAGGAAGTTATAAGTAGGCTCACATAAACAAACTTGATATAGAATGGAAAATGAAAGATATCTTACCAGATCAACTATCACATTACTTTCATAAACTATAATTTAAACATGGATTTTATAAGATTTGAAACTTGATTAGAATCCCCTCATAAAAAGTGTGGGAAGAACTAAAAGAACCAAGATCAAAACAAGATTGGGTAGGACAACTAAAAATAGGCTTTAGTCTAGATAGGAATGGAATGATAGGATGGCATGGTCTTGCTCTTAGATAATTATGGGTTTTGATAGATTGGATAAAATGGTAAGAGGGATGTCTCCAAGTGATAGGGTGATTGGCTAGGTAATGAAATCTTATCGTACATGTTTTTGGCCTGAGTAATTATTAGTTTTGGATTTTGGATGTGTTTAGCCTGGGTATGATAAAATGGAATATGATTTTATTGTTCCTAATAAAATGGATATGCACATCCTAATCAATAACTAATACAAACAAAATAATCAATCATGTTAATTTGTACCCAACACCTCGTGTGAATAGTTGCTTTGTCAAGAACTTGTTGCAAATTTGGATGCAAATGATATTGTTGCGATCTTCATTGGTCATTGATTCTGATTCCTTTAAACACCAAGACAATGTATCTTTATAGCCTCTATAAATGAAATTGCATTCGTGGATGGTAAATAGGGATAAGTGTTGGTTGATAGACTTGATTGGGAAATGAAATGGTGGATGATAACGTAATGTGTAATGGTTGGAAACTAAATGAAGATCGGGACTTTCAATCACATGTAATTTTATTGATGTTTTATTTGACATAAATTTGGTTGTGGTGGGGCCAAAGACCTCTGAAGATGTTCTCGATAGGTCGACCATATTTTTCTATTATTTAGGCTTGAGAATAACTACCATCTGATTAGGCTATAGATTGGAAGCTATTTTGATTTTTTATTTGATAATGTCTTTATCGAGTAGTGAAGGAATTTTATACTTAGATATCAATGCCTTGATGAGGTTTTCACCAATGAAGTTGTCTTGATTGTCCCATAGCACCTTAGAAAAAGTGTCATTAATAAACATTGGATTTTGACTTTGATTTTTTTCTAGCACTTTTGAAAATATTTCACTAAAAGATGTTGAGTTTGAAATTTTCTTGTCCCCTATCACCTTTGAAAAAGTTTCACTAGCAGAGTGTTCTTCTGCTACAGGAATTTGGTTTTGGCCTCCTTACTCTTCTTCAATTACTATGTCACCATGGATGCAATTCAATAAAGTGTGATTCTATCGATCCTAATCAACACTTGTGGGAGATGGAATGTCAATAATATGGCTATGTTGGTTGATGGTAATGGAATTAATGATGGTAATAGAATGGGGAGAGGCTACACAATCCTCATAGAAGATAATAGGAGAAATTGTGTTCATGCTAAAGTATTCATCCTCAAAAACTGTAGAAGGATCACAAATGTATTTGTACTTATTTACTAGGTATGCATAACCAATGTTGTAATAGTTATGAACATATTATGTATCTGAATCTAATTTTGACTCAATAGACTCTGAATCCAATGTTTAGAATAATGTTGATTCTATTTCTAATGCTAAATTTGATGTTAGTTCAAGAATAAAACCTAACTCCAATGTTGATTCATCATCTGATGGGTACTATGTTACAATGATGTCTTGTTGAATGCTTGGTATTAGAAAAGTGATGGCCTTTGATGGCATACTATGATCCATAGAGAATAGTTTGTCAAAATGAGACTCCTCCATAATGAAAATAGTTCAAGAGAAAACTTCTTAGAGATTGGTTTGTCAATAGGAGGCTCTTAAAAAATATGCATATGGTCGAGGTAATGATTTTCTCAAAGGTGGTTATAATTATAAAGCAGTGACTCAATAAAGACTGGCTCATTAGTTTGAGACTCCTTGACAATAGGTATAGGATTAAGAGGTGATTCATCATAGGTTGACTTATCACAAATGGTTGGTTTAATAAAAGTATCTTGAATTGGTTATTTTTCTTGGCCTTAGTTTCCAATGAGTTGGAAAATACTAGTTTTGAACACAACTTAATATGTGAATGATTGGTTTGGTTGACGTTTTGATGGAATTAGTACTAGACAAGGAATTTTCTATGATTGGATAATGGTAGGGCATCGAGGAACATGATTTATCATAGGAGCCAAAGGATGAAGTCATAAAATGGTAACAATCGAGTGGTGTAGAGCTTAGTTGTTCACATAAGCCAAAGGACTAGATCTTAGAATGATGAAGGGTCATTGTGGAGTCTAGCTACTTACACAAGCCAAAGGATGACGTCTTAGATGGACAAATTTGGGGTTTTTTGGAGAATGGTTACTCACACAATCCAAAAGTTGAGGTCTTGGTATGGAAATGGTTTGTCATTGTGGTCTTAGAATAGAAATGATATGATATAGAAATGTTATGATTTTGGTAGCATAACACTACCCTTCACAACTTAAATAACACATATAAATAAGTTTACTAATAATTTCAAGGCACAAGTGTGGTATAAAATAGCTATCATAATGCCTCTTTAGACAAAACACTGATGCATACACAAATTGGTTTAGACATGGTTTATAAACAAAGACATTAGTTTTAATCTAAAAACACAAAGTAAAAAATTGATAAAATATAAGTAAATCATTGAAATTCCTATCAAGGGTATGGCAAAGTGGGGTTGACTAAAACTAATTTATTTTTGATCATTTTTAGATGGATCTCATGTCTACCAACTTTCACATTAGCAAACAAGAGAAACAATACTTTAAGTAGGTATATGCAACACTTGGATTGTTGCAAAAAGGCCTTTCCCTTTTTCCGACCACTACATCTATTGCTTGCTCTATGTAGTGCGATGTTCAATGTGTAGATATGTCTCAATGCTTAACCCTAACACCAAAAGGTGGTTTGATAGCTCAAACCTTTGATCCTAGTGGGGAGGATGAAGTCAATACCAAGAGATGAAACCCAAGGTCAAAGATTCCTTAAAGAACTTGTGGGAGTTAATGAAGTCCCCCTCACAAGCAAAGTTTTCATAAAATAAAAGACATAATAGAAAGACTTGATAGTCATCTCAATATCACTTAATACTATTACGAGTTTTTGGGGAGGGCTTTAAATGATGTTCTTTCTATGTCTTGGACTAGTATATTTCTAATAAGGATGGCATTTTTTATTCTAAAAGTTCCATAAATGGGATGGATGGAAGAGCATACATGCAACATCCCATTTTTTGCCAATCAAAAACTAAGTTAAACAATTATTGAATACAAAACTTGGACAAATGAGTTGAATTTTAAACACCAAATAAAAAGTTAGGTGGTTTTCTTTTGACCCCTTGCTCTTAAGTTGTAACTTTGAAAGCATAATTATCAAAGCATTCATTTAATCATCTCAATTTTTCATTAAGCCCCAAAATAAAGTTCCTAATTCATTTTAAACATTCAAAAGATGTCTAAAGAGCATGATTTAACAAATTTCAAGCAGCCCTGTAATGAAAAAGTTAGTATATCCTTTAGCTTTGAAGCTAATTTATCAAAAGAGACAAGCCACCTTGAAGGGTAAAAATCTATCGACCCAAAGGCAAAACCTCAAGAAAGCAAATGTGTGAAATTAAAAACTTTTAAAAAAATTCACCAAGATAGCTTTTTAATTCAATAGGCAAGGCCTCCTATTTATAGATTTTGCAAAATGGTCAGATTGAACTTGAACCATCCATTTCAAGATGAAGATGTATGGCTAAGAATTTAGTCAATTTTTGAGGTAAAAATCAATAAATGACTTCATAAATATTTAGGATAGAGAGACAATAAAGAGGCATGTAGAGTCTTAATGAGGCATGGGGTGAATTGGTGAGATATTTTATGCATTTATGGCCTAAGGGTGTCTTCCCAAGAAATGATGTCATTTGATGATGAAAATATTCAATAATCATTTCCAAAAATAAATATTCAAAAAGCTGTATGGAATTCTCAATTAGGCTCATGCTTTGAATTAATTAGCTTTAAGCATGATTAGTCACTTTGGTACAAATTTTGTCCCTTTGGTGCACAAATTGGTCAAAATGTCTTGTTATTAGCTCAAAATTTGACTGAATTAGAATTAGGATGCAATGTCAAATGCATTGGATTCATTATCCCATTTAGGATGTTGCCAACACAAAATAACAAAGGCACGTATCTTGTGCAAGAAATATGGTAGAAAAGAGTGATCCAGAGCATCCAGGTGTAAAAATGCCATTTTGACTCAAAATGATTTGATAAAAGCTATCTATCTCATAAATTGCATTGCCCCATTTAATGATACCCTAGCAAAAAATGACACTTGAATATAATAGGTTCACATCATTTAGCGTGTTTTTAGGCCAAATTTTGTATTTTGGTAGAAATTGTTCAAAAGCCTAGTTGGAGGTTTTCAGTGGCCAATTTTAGGTGTCTACACATACAATCCAAATTTATCATACTTCTATTGACAAGGATAGACATGGTAAGGCTTCATCTAATGCTGATACCTAATGAGCTGACTATTATATATCATGTGGTGCTATATGGAATAGACCCAAAATCTATAATATTATATTCTATCATATACTTTCATGAGTTTGTACACATGCATAAATAATTTTCTATTATATAGAAATCAATAATATAGTTTTAAACCACCAACAGAACTATAATTAGAGGAACACATCTTGTCTACAAGTATAAGCTTATTAGGAATAGATGTTCCTATACTCTTTTAAAACATACTATTCATTAATATGTAGCTTATTATAGTAATATTTCCATAATACGTATCTTATTTCACATGCTACATATGATAAGTTATCTCATGCATGTCACAAATATTATCATAACATAATGATAGATGACATTGAGCTATATATGCATCACATGCTTTATTAAAATATATTTTAATATTTAGATATATTTTAACTACATATATGCCAAAATAAATAAACATAATCATTTAGATAAACTACATGATAAGACATAAGTCATTATGTGAGATTTTTATTAATATATCTTATAGATTATAAGTCCTTAATGATAAGTCCACACTATGAATCATTATAACCATAATATAACATCTTTCACAACCATTAATATTCTATTTAGGTTGAGAATTGCATGTAGTCTTAGGGCTTATAACTAGTCTAAGATAGAAGATGAATGTTTTTATCTCTTTAATCTTATGTGAATCTGAGTTAGCATTCTTTACATAATGTTCTAACTATTTACATGTTTAGTCCTCTATTTTTATAAGTATAGGTGTTATAGCATCTAAAAAAGAGTCTTGATATGATTCCATGAAGACAAGGAAGGGTCTTAGTCACAAACCTATCATTATAGAGAAGCTCCAAACTTTGACATGCATTCTACAGACCTTTACAAATAGGTATGTAATTTCATAATCAAGCTATGGATTTTGATAGTCAAGCTACTAACTCATCCAAAACACATTTCCAAGTCATTTCAAAGGCTCCTTCAACCATTCCATGATAATCTAGACTCCTCAAGCTATCCTTTATATACATTATCTTTTTGCATATGTCTATATATAGACTTTTATCTATATGTATCTTTCCATTTACAAATAGTTCACTAGTTTTAACTAGAAGATCACTACATACAAAATATTTAAAATAAGTCATTGTTTCTTCTATTCAAAAGTCATTTTATAACCTCAATTTTTTAAAACATAAATTTCCCTTAGACTGTAATATCTATTCAAGAGATTGTTTGGTTTGACAGATCTAGTTATTCTTTTATATGAGTCATTTTGTATTTAATAAAAGTTTCATACTATCCATTCTAAACCACTGCATATATGGATTCATTATGTATATACCAATAAACACTTAGTTGTTCACCATGTTTTAATAAACATGATTAAATATATGGGATGTTATACATGTAGTCAAATTACTTAATATATTACACAAATTCTATTTTATTCCCTTCGTTGTTCAATTTGAGCACTATATAATATTGTATTATTTCCTAACCTGGTTAAACCCCTATATGTGAGTCACCTATATGTCTATGTTCTATTTCATACATATATATATATATATATATATATATATATATATATATATATATATATATATATATATATATATTAGGTGTATCATGGTATAATAGGTTGGTTATATATATTATATTATCTAGAATATATACATAGGTTTACATCTATGTCATGATATTGTAAATTAGTTGGCTATTTAAATAGTAGTTCACTGTACAAATGTATTTATGAAGTAAACTAATACACACACACACACACACACACACACACACACACACACACACACACACACACACACACACACACACACACACTTAACTTGTTCATCATAAATATTCAGCATACATACTCAGAAAGTAATAACATTGCCTACCTGGCATTATATTCTATTACCCTTTTTGGCTTCTAAGTTCTCCTCCAATCTCTTCCACACTTTGTTTCCTTCTCCTCCTTACAAATTATGCCCCTTTTTCTTCTTTTTATTTCCTTTCATGAGAAGGGCATAGCTTTTATTTTTTACTATTTTTCCCTTTTTTATTTTTTTGGTTTTTTTTTTTTTTTTTTTTAATCAAATTCTTTCTTTTTATTTTTGCTTAATTTAAAAATCTCTATGTATTATTATTATTATTATCATCATCTTCCATTTTATTTATTTTAATAATTTCTTCTCTTTTTCCTATTTTTTTCTCTTTAATGTCAATTATATATATATATATATATATATATATATATATATATATATATATATATATATATATATATATATATATATATATATATATAAAGGGGTAAAACAATTATTAATTAGTAAATAACATACAAATCACCAATCGTCAACCAACAAAACAACAAGAAAAATCCAACAACATGGGTTTCTCATGAAACCCCCAAATAATTTCTCATGTCTTCCGAAATTAGTTTTACTAAAATCCTAAAATACTCTACGGAAAAGATTCCTCAATCCTCAATATTCCACATCCCCATCTTCTCAAGAAGCCCAATTTGCCAAACAGTCAACTACCATGTTCCACTCCCTAAGAATATGATAGAAAGTAACAACGTCTAAATAATTTCAAAGCCCCCAATTTGATTAACCACCATAGCCAATTACCAATTTACTCCCTCCAACTACCACTTATTTAGCATATCAATCACTACCTATGAATCAAATTCATAAATAATCTTTTTCCAACCAAGGGTATAACTTTTATGTAGTGCATAAAGGATAGTAAGAGCCTCCATGAAATTATTAGTATGCTCTCCTTTATAAAAAGAAAATAAAAATTAGATATCCCCTGCATTATCTCTACCAACTCCACCTATTCCAACATGCCTAGGATTACCTCTAGAAGGTCCATCGATATTTATATTCAATACATCATGAGGAGGAAGCATCCAACTCTTATCCCATCAGATCTTGATCTTTCAATATTCACCCTCCCTCGAAGAGGTATTCCTCTTACCATAACCTAACAACCCCAACCTCTAGAAGATCACCCTATCACCTAGATCTACTGAGGTAGACAAATCACATTTTGCAAATAATGTATCTTGTATTTCACTAATAATTCTCATCCATAATTGATAACTCAACATTTTATTTCCCTAAAAAATACTTCTATTTCTTTCCAACAATATTTTTTAGAGAATAAAAATTGGGCCTATGTTCCAAGCAACCTACAAAAAAAACATTTTAGTAAGGGGACTCCTGAGCTTGCCCCAAAACTCAACCAAAGAGGGTACATATATGCAAGCCATATTATAAATCCCCCACCAGTTGTGCCAGATTTCCATTGATAAGGGACACATGAAGAAAATGTGGGAAGCACATTCCTCACTATTATTGCATAAAACACACATAGATGGACCATAAAATCCCCACTTTCTCAAATTATCCCAAGTAAGACACCTATTTTGCACAACCAACCACATAAAAAAGTTGAATTTAGGCAAATAAAACTTACCCCACACTTATTTCCACCAAAAAACCTCAGATCTCCCATAATTCTACCTATCCAACACCTGGTAACCTGTAGCTACCAAAAAATTTCCTTTTTTGTTATGGCCGCAAGTGACAATATCTCTCCCCTCTAAGGAAATACATATCCTACCATTCAATATCTATTGAATCTCTTGGTGGTCCTCCTCAAATCCCCTAGAAGGCCACTCTAGTGGTTCCTTCCATCTAAACACTTCTACTAGACCCACCATCTAAGTAGTTTTTTAATCTTCCACCCTATTCCAACCAGCCTCAAGGAAAATATTACACAAAGAATGTAAGTGAGGGTACATTTCAATGATAGAAGGTGCCCCATCCTAGGAATCATACCATAATAATGCCTCAGAACCTCTATTAAAAATCAAAAAAATCCCTTGCTTGATCAAATTAGCACCTATTTTGAGGGTGCTCCAAATCAAAGAAGCTTTTCCCTCTAGGGTGCATCGAGGAACATTCATACTATCCACTCCTAAATACTTTAAGGTGATGATTCTATACCAATCCTAATCTTGAAGACTACACCATCTCTAATAGAGCTTAGCTGCCAAGACCTGTCCCATAATACTTGTCGGATGAAGCCCAAGACCCCCTTCCTATTTTGGCCTACCAAGAAAATCCCAATTAACCAGACTCCATTTCTTCGAGCTCAAATTACCAACCCATAAAATTTTTTTAGAGAGGGAATAAAACTTCAAAATTAATCTTGAAGGAGTAGCTATCACAAAACATCTATAAATAGGGAAAGCCTATATAACCAATTTTAGGAGGGTTAATCTCTGTGTTGAGGAAATCCACCTATAAGTCCAATGAGAAAATCTTCTACAAAAATTATCTTGTACATCCTACCAAACCCTGTTAGGCAAGGTACCTAATGTAATAAGAATGCCTAGATATACAAAAGGGAGAGAACCAATATGGAATCCAAGAATCTGAGCAATCTTAGTCTAAATAGGCTCAGGAGTATTAAAGAAGAAAATGAAAGACTTTTCCTCATTAATCCTTTACCCAAAGGCCTCTTAGTAAATATCTAAAGATATTCTAAAATTAACCACCTCATTAACTCTATATAATCACATCAAAGAGGTATCATCAAAAAATTAAAAGTGTGAATGGGGAGGCAACATGTTGCCCCATTTCAACCCCTGAATCAACCCTTGCCTCACACAAGACTTGATAAATCTCCCCAAGCCTTTTGCCATTAAAATAAATAAATATGGTGAAATTGGAGCTCCCTAGTGAAGCCCATGTTAGGCTCCAAATAATTTAGAAGGTTCTCTATTAATGATGACAGTAAAGGAGGGTGAAGAGACATAACTCATGACCCACTTGATCCACTCATTGTCAAACCCAGATTCCACCAAAACCTTTTGTAAAAAGTCCATTTAACATGGTCATATGATTTTACCAAGTCTAGCTTAATGAACATTGCCTTTTCTTTGGAGGTAGCCATGGAGTGAATAGCCTCTGTAGCAACCACAACCCCATCCAATATTTTTCTACCAACAACAAGTCCCTCTTACTCCTATGAAATTAATAAACTAAGCCATGACTTAAGTCTTTCATCTATCACCTTAGTGATAATTTTTTAGACCACATTACAAAGGGATATAGGTATAAATAGCTCCAAAGAATCTTTTCCTTCTCTTTTTGTAATAAGATCTAGGATTGTAGCATTCATGGCCTTCAGCATCTATTTACTCCTTTGTGATTCTAAGACCACCTCCAGTAGGTCTTGTTTTAGTATTACCCAAAATTATTGAAAGAATTCTACAGGGAATCCATTGGGACTATGGGATTTCCCTTTCCTCATTTCAAACACAATCCCATCTAACTCTTCTAAATTGATAGGTTTTTTCAACATTGCATTCATCTTATCAGAAACTAATGAGGGTATGGACTAAAAAATAAGGTCCTTCTCCTCCCTTGCCAAAGGGGTATCATAAATATACAATGTGGAGTAGTAATGAGTGATCTCACTTGAAATCATCTCAATAGAAGAAATCTGATTCCCTTTAGAGGACCTGAGGGAGGTAATAAAAATCCCTTATCTTCTATCCTTAATAGAGTTATGTAAAAAGGTTATATTTATATCTCCTTCATATAACCAATCAATACATGACTTCTATTTTTATAAAATCTCATCATGTAACTCCCATTCCTCCAAGTCTTTCACAGCTATTACTTCTAATCTATAATTTTCCTCTATTAGACCGCGATCCCAGATTTGATGAGTAATATCATCCAGGTGAGATTAGGTAGCCTCTTTATCCAAAAACACATTACCAAAACATTTCATATTCCATATTTTTAGCATGTATTTAACATATTGAACTCTCTTGGCAAAGGTGTACATAGTTTTACCATAAGCAAGCTTCCCTTTGTACTACCACTCTGATAATAACTCATGTAGTGAAGAGTCACAAAGCCACATAAGTTGGAATTTGATTGAAGGATTTTTTTAAGTTTTAAAAAATACAACTAAATGTTTGACTAGCCAATGATCCAAACCTTTCCAATCAAGAATTTTAGAGCTAGTGGTCCATCTATCACTCACCCAAAAATTGGACACAAGGAACCTATCTAGCCTCTCAAAGATAGCATCATCACCCCAAATCCTATTATTCTAAGTAAACAATATATTATAGGGATTTAATTCTACTAGGTTAAATAAATTAATATTATTCCTCAAGTGACTAGAAGAATCCTCTAACTTGCTAACACCACCTCGCTTCTCCTCCAAAAAATAAATAACATTAAAGTCCCCTATAATGATCCAAGGAAGATAAGGAGCAAGAGATCTCGCTAACCCAATGTGAAACCAAATCAAGGATTTCTCTATTAAATTCGTCAGAGCATAGACATTGGTAAGAAGATTAACTTCACCTGATTCTAAGTTTGAGGCAACCATGGATAGTGAATATCTGATAGCAACCCACCACATTGGAATAACCTTACAAGGGTTCCAAAGATCATCTACCCCTTTTGAGATACCTTGAGCCCCAGTGAATTAACACTAGACTCATACCCAAATCCTATAAGCCATTCTCAACATGCCTTCCACACATATCTTAGTCTCTTGGATGAAGATAATATCTAGAGAGTGAACCTGGATCAAATAATGAATAGCCATTTGTCTAGGGATGTTATTCATATCCCTTACATTCCATGAGAGCACTATCATTTTTAAATATAAATGAAATTGAGTATCAATTGTTTTCACTAAACCAACATCAACCAGTATCTCTCTGGCTAATCTTGCTTTCTCTTGGTATTTTTATTGCCTACATTGGGAGGCTTCTCGGGGAAACTTTTTTTGATAGTCTTTTATTGAATCCCTAGTGCCTACATGGTTCCCTTACTCTTCTCCTCAACTTGAACCATCTTATCTAAGGAAGCCTATGAAACTCTGAACCTGAGCTAACTTTTTATTCTCTACACCCACTAATCCCCATGTCTATAGAGGTCAACAAGGGTACATATGTATTTATGCAATCTCCTAAACCTCCATCATGTGTACCAACCAAACTGATACCATTCTTTTCCAAAACTATTTATTTCATCCTTAAAATATCTTTCCCAAAAGGCTACCTAAAAGGGACCTCTTCAGACAAATTCAAACCTTCCAACACATCAAACCTATTAAACACCTCATTTGTCTACCTATCTTTTTGAGCTCTCTTGTGTCCTCTTCCCCACCTTTGAACCTTGACTAGGATAAAGCCCTATTTATCTTCCATCATAGGTGTTATCTCTTTATCATATTTAGGGAGAGGATGAGGCTTCCCATTTCCTGAAGGATCTATAGGATTATATTTAGGACACATCCACTGGAGATGGCCATAGTCATGACATAGCCAGCACTAGAAATGAAGCATTTCATAGTCAATTGTTTGGATACAAGAAGAAGATCCCATTTAAATTTCTATAGAATATGGTATGGGTCTATTTAAATTTATTTCAATATAAATCAATGCATAAGTTATTATCCTTGTTTCCATCATTTGTTGCAATAGAACCACTGGTTTGCCTAGCAACAATGCAATCAAGTGGAAAATATCATTTTTCTAAAAAAAAATTATGTCAAACTTGATCATGTCATATTTTCTATTAAGTCATGACATGTAGGTATTAACCCTATAGAGGATATTCCTTCAAGGGTTACTGTTTGAGTGAGACTTTTGAGGACAATCCAACCTATTCACATAAATAAGGTCCTCCCTCAAATGCCTTATTCATGTCTGATATACATGAAAAACTACCAAAAAATAGCTATTGGCTCAAAACATTACCTCCATTTTGCCCTCTGGATTCCAAGTTAACTGAACCCATGATTCCAAAAAGGGGATAGATACCCTAATCCCCATAAACTTGAAAATTGGATCATGATTGGTCAAATAATTGACATCTTCCTCCACTGAGTCATGTTGAATCACAAGCATAGGCCTGTGTTCACTCCTTGCTAAACATATATTCACCTTTGTAGGCCTAAAGCTTCCAAACTATAGAGAGATTTCCCCATCCACAAAATTATTCACCCCAATAGTAGATTGATCCTATAAAAAAATAGAAGAGACTCCCCCATCCATCGCTTCTCTTTAGGCTGCATTTTTGTCATGCAATGAACCCTCATGTAGCATATATCCACTTTGTTTAATCATCATAGGTCTTCTTCCATCACGCAGTCCCTTTCATTTTTTATCTATTTTAATGACCCTCGTAAATGATTATATTTTCCTCATTTATTTAAAATTATAATAATTAATATATTTTCTAATTAAATTATCACCTTAAATGACTTAGGGATTGATTTATAAATTAATAAACTCAAATGCAATCTAATTATGAAAATCACAAACATTAATGATCATACATGCAAATCATGTAAGAAAAAATATATATAACAATTTAAACTATGATATCAACCATGTATAAACAATTGTCTAATACAAATAGCATCAAAATATACTATGTTAACCATTCCACTAATCATCTAATATGTGTTAGATAATGTTGTGTGTGTAGTGTTTAGTTGATTTCTATATCATCTCCCAGCAACTCCATCTATGTTACCTTTTCTAATGATGCTCCCCTCCATCATGATCTAAGGGATGATTTTTCCTGCATCAACCTCACAACTAGTAGGTAGTTAGATCATAACATCATGATATATATACATCATAAAATATGGTTGAAATAACAAATTAACATGACCATAATGTAAACATATACACTACAACTAACTCATAGAAATATAATCATGTAACCTAAGCAATATCTAACTACCTAATAACAACATATATCTTAAAACTTATTTAAAAATAACCAAATCAAATTGTTAACTATAAACATCCATTGATAATCATGTAAGTTTGCTTAGTGAGGAATTGGGATGTAACATCCTTCCCCCTAAAGATATTCATTGTCCCAAATGAATCTTATTCAAATATAAGTTATAAATTTAAAATATTGTTTAGCAAAAAAACAACATAGTAAAAAGTTTTAAATCAAGTAAATACATGTGGAAATTACTTGTAAAACTCAGCATAGTCCTCGAAAGTATTGCTATTCTCAGAGTATTGGTCTCACAAGACCTTACACTATGACATCTCTCTATTATGAAAATGAATTTTGAAAGTTTCAATTACTCTGATCAGTTCTCCCATGACCACCCCAGGATCTAGAACCTATAAAGCATTCCAATCCAACACATGTGTAGGATCAACCATATTCATTTTAAGATAAGAAACATGGAAAATATTATGTAATAGAGCTAGGTCTGGTAGAAATACAAGTTTATATGATGCAATATTGACCACTTATAACACCTTAAAGGTTCCCACATATCTTAGTGATAATTTTGTTGACTTCTCAAATTTAATCAAGCTCTTCTACAACTTAATCTACAAGAACACTTTATCACCTACTAAAAACTACCTATTTATCCTCTTTAGACTATCATAACTCTTCTATCTATCATTGGCCTCAACCAATATTTACCTAATTAATCTAACCAGCTCTTCCATTTTTAGAAGCATCTTAGATCCAAAGACTACCCTATCCTATAATCTATCCTAACTTATTAGTGTCTTACACCTTCTTTCATACAGTGCCTTAAACGATGTTATCTTTAAAGCTTATTGGTATGAGTTATTATATGCAAACTCAACCAATGAAAGATAATATTCCCACTTGTATGTTGATCCATGCAATATATATGAATAAGATCCTCTAACACTTAATTAACTCTCTCATTCTGACCATCAATATCTAGGTGATATGCAATGCTAAAATTTAGTTATGTACCCAAAACTAAATTCAAAATTACTTAAAATCTAGAAATCATCTTTGGAACACAATATGAAATGATCTTCTCAAAAAATCCAAGTAACCTATACACTTCCTTTACAAACTTATTCATAAGATTAGGTGCATCATCTATCAAATTTCTTGGTATAAAATAAGCTACCTTGGTTAGTTTGTCAACTACCACCAAGATCATATCATGCCTATTTCATTGCATAGGTAAACCTTAGATAAAGTCCATACTGATCACCTACCACTTCCATTATAGTATATCATGTGAATATAACAATTGATCTAGATGCACATGTTCATCTTTTACTTGTTGATATTCCAAATAATGTGATGCATAGTCTGCTACATCTTTCTTAATTCCTTTATTGAAATACAATGGTCTAAGCTTTGCCATGAGATTGGTTACTCCTAGATGTCTTGAATATAGGGCATTATGTAGTACCTTAAACACTGTGATCTATAGATTATCTCGATCTATCACAAACATTCATCCATTGTAATGCAAAATACCATCACTCTCCAATATTAATCTTTTATATCAAGGATTTTGAGCATTCTTAGATAATGCATTTCTAACTTAATCATAGAATTCATCTTCTAATGAGAATTCAATTGCTCAATCCTTAAAAGTACTTTTGATAGCAGCTACAAATGTTATGTACCTTCTATGACTTATGGCATCATCTAATCTATTTTCCTTACCTTTGATATAGTTGATATTGAAATGTTAATCAGAAAAGAACTCTAGCTAGCATCTCTAATGAGCATTTAAATTTGGTTGGGTGAAGATGTACTTGAGTCCCAAGTTATTCGTATTGAGCTCAAATTGTTTTCCCAACAAATAATGCTACCAAAATTGCAAAGCATGCAAAATTATTGTAAGTTTCAAGCTATGAGGGTCATATTTCACCTCATTAGACTTAAGTTTCCTTGATTCATAAGCCACCACTGCACCATCTTGTGTAAGGACTCATCCTAATCCTTCCCTTGATGCATCTATGATTACTAAAAATTGATCATTGGGATCAGAAAATATTAACACTAGTGATTAAGTAAGCCTTCTTTTTAATTATTCAAAATCTACTTCACACTTCTCTGACCAAAAAAAAATTTGGTTCTTACATTGCAAATAAGTAATCAAATTAGCTATCTTAGAAAAATTTAGAATGAACTTCTTGTAATAGCCTACTAATCCCATGAAACTTCTTACTTTGTGCACATTATTTATGCACCATACACTCCATAAAAGATCTAATCTTTACCAAATCTACTGAGATACCATTTATAGAAATAGTATGTCTTAGATATTGTACTCTCTCCTAGAAAAATGTGCACTTAGATGACTTGTCATACAGCTTGTGCTTTTGCAACCATTACAGAACTAGTTATAGATGTTGAAGCTAATCCTCTTCATTTTTAGAGTATACAAATTTGTGAGATTATAATCAAAATAAATCTATGGAAGCCATTGTGACCTAAACAAAGTCACACATTGATCCTAAGTAGTGGTGATCAATTTAAGGTTCATTTCCAACATCTTGTTGGTCTACCACATAGCTTCCTCACCATCCAACTAGTATGCTCCTCATACTACTCTAGTGACCTTAGGGTATTTTTTAATTCAAAAATAACTATCCCTATCTATTATTCATGCTTTAGTTTCATCACATAGAATAGTCCCATTAAACTTAGGTGGGATCACCTTCTTCATATATCTAGTCAACTCCATAGCTACCTAAACTCTTGCATCCTAAGGGTTTTCCTACTCAACATGATGCTCTTAAGGTTAATCCTAATGTTCTTCCTATTAATTTCCATGAACTACCTAATCCAAGGCTATAATCTAGTCCCTTATCTCATGCATGGTTGTGAGAATATAATTTATCTTTGTTGATTGCTCAGTGGAAAATCATCTAGGATCAAATGAAAGGTTATTGTCATTGATATTTGATGGACCCTCTCCAAAAATTCTATATTTAACCATTATCCTTTCCATAAATAGAAGGGTATGAAAATGTTAGTGGAATCATTAGGTCCTAGATTTCAATTCATAGTTCTGATACCACATGTAAATTCCCTACTAGGATTTACATATAAATACATGATTTTTTAATTTAAACAATACATACTTTAAATACATTACACCATGAGAATCCAATCAATGATCATATAAAATAATCTAAGTGTCATAATTGTAAGTGAAGCATACTACATAATACATCATTGATCACTATTATCATAATAAATATATCATAATTGATTATAGAAAGTAATTATAGATATTGAGCCACGGCTAGTACAAGCATACAACCACTAATGTAAATGTACAATAAGAAAGTAATTACAACTCATCATGATAATATTTCAATAATAAATATGATATAATGTACATATATAATATACATGGCTTCCTAGAGCATACGTTCTCTGAACTCTAGTATTTATGGTAATCTCAAAAGTAGTACTATTGTGGGGAGGGAGAACATCATCTGAAAACTTTTTCACACCAACCACAAAACAATTATCCCCTACACTAATACCATTAAGGAATGGCCCTCCATTCATGGATGAGTATATAGTGATGGCACAGGAATCCAGAGAGATAAGCTAATACCTATGTGTTGTATGATTTATAAAATTAAACATGTGGTGTATCATAAAAACCCATTATACTCAAGATATTGCACAAACATATAAATCATACTCATAAAATGACAATGTCTCACTAAACATTATTTTATCCAAAGTTTTGAATTAATAATGATATAAGTATCAATTCATACACATCACTTGATTGAATTACCTTCATCTAGCATTGTGATGATAGTAAGCTAATGAAAACTGTCTCACTACTTACTCAGTATCATCATGAGATATTTGGTTAACATAGTATAACCAATAGATTCATATATATTATTTCATAATAAAAATAATATAACATCCCAATCACATGAATAATCTAAATGCATACATTTATTCCATCAAACATATGAATAAATCTCAAAATATTATCTATTACATAAATAATGTAAATGATAGTTACAATTTATACTATCCAGGTAAAATATATATTTAAATGTAGTTTATAATTAATATAAATAATTTCCAAATATACTACATCTTATGATAACCCATATTATCATAGCCTAGTGTTCTTAAACACAACTGCTAATACACAATCAGTCATAATAAAGTAGTTATAAATCAATGAAAGCATAAGTTTTTATCAAAACAAATAGTTATAACAAAGAAAGTCTTAGTTCTCATAGACATATAATATTACATTCTAACATTTTTTATACTTTCATGGGTTTTTATGCATACATAAATAAGGTTCTATTATACAAAAATCTATAATATAGTTTTGAACGACCAATGGAATTACAATTAGAAGAACACATCCCTAAGTACAAGTATAAGCTAATTAGGCATAGTTGTTACTATATTATTTTTAAGCATACTATTCATTAATATGTATCTTATTATAGTAATATTTCCATAATATGTTCTTATTTAACATGCTACATATGATAAGGTATCTCATGCATGACACAAAACTTATCATAACAAAATAAAAGACTACGTTGAGTTATATATGCATCATATACTTTATTAAAAGCTATTTTAAGATTTCAATATACTATAACTAAATATATGATAAAATAAATGAACATACTCATTTTGATAAATTACATGACAAGGCATAATTCATTATGTGAGAATTTTATTAATATATCTTATAGATTATACGCCCTTAATGATGAGTCCACACTATGAGTCATTATAACCATAAATATCATCCTTCACATCCATTAATATGCCATTTAAGTTTAGAATTGCATCATGCATGCAGTATTAGGGCTTATAAATAGTCTAATGTAGAAGATGAATGCTTTAGTCTCTTTAATCTTATGTAAGTTTGAGTTAGCATTCTTTACATAATGTTCTAACTATTTGTATGTTTTGTCCTTCATTTTTTATATGTACTGGTATTATAGCATCTAAAAAAGAGTCTTGATATGATCCAATGAATACAAGGAAGGGACTTAATCACAAACCTACCATTCTAGTGAATCTTAAAACTTTTCCAAGCATTATAAAGACCTCGGTAGATAGCTACAAACATTTACCATTCAGCTATGGATTTTGATAGTCAAGCCACAAAATTGTCTAAAATATGTTTCCAAATCATTCCAAAGGTTCCTTCAACCATTCCATGATGATCTATACTCCTCTAGATATCCCTTAGATACTTTTTATTTTTTCATATATCTATATATAGAATTTTATCTATATGTACCTTTCTATTTACAAACAGTTAGCTAGTTTTAACTAGGTCACTGCATACAACAAATTTAAAATAAGTCATTGTTTCTTATATTATAAATTCATTATATAACCTCAATTTTATAAAACATCAATTTCCCTTAGACTATAATATCTATTTGAGAGATTATTTGGTTTGATAGATCTCATTATTCTTTTAAATGAGTTGAAGTGCATTTGATAAAAGTTTCATACTATCCATTCTAAGTCAGTGCATATATGGCTTGGTTATTTATATAGCAATAAAAACTTAGTTATTTTCCATGTTTTAAGAAACATGACTAAAGATATGGGACGTTGTATATATAGTAAAAGTACTTTATATATTACATAGGTTCTGTTTTATTCCATTTGTTATTCAAGTGTAATGCTATACAAGACTATATTATTTCCTAAAACTTGGTGTAACCCCTATATGTGAGTCATCTATATGTTTGTGTTTGATTTCACACACACACACACACACACACACACACACACACACACACACACACACACACACACACACACACACACACACACATCTCTCTCTCTCTCTCTGTGTGTGTGTGTGTGTGTGTGTGTGTGTGTGTGTGTGTGTGTGTGTGTGTGTGTGTGTGTGTATTATTGAGTTGTGGAGCTAAAAGCTTCACTGATGTGCAAATGTGGAGGTTGTTGGGTTACACAGTAACCAACATTAGTTAGAGCCAACCGACATCAGTTAGGGGTTGACTGACATCAATTATCTTTAGCTACATAGTAATCGGCATCAGTTAGGTCAGCCGACACCAGTCACCTGTGTGTTTCCAGAACTATTCTAATTTTAGACAAACATTTAGTTTGCATGTAAAGACTAATTTCAGTCTTGAGTCTGTGTTTCTAATTATTTTTTTCTTTGGGATCTATTTAAGAAACCCATGGGGCTGTATTGTAATCAAGGGAGGCAACAACATTTGAGTTGATTGTCACAAGGTAGGCAACAACAACCATTGGGTTGATTGTCACTGGAGGGAACAACAACTCGGTATTGAGTTGATTGTGATTGTAATTGAGAGAGAGAGAAATCTTGAGGGAGAATTACTCTACATCAAAGAGGTGTGAGGAGAAAGAGGTTTCTTCATTGTATTTCCTTCTGGAAGAGTTTAATACAAGATTAGTTGTTTCTTGTATCTCCTATTCTTTGATGTTTTTGATTTCTAGTTACTTATTACTTCTGATTTAATTTTGTGTTTAGTTGCTTATACAAAAGTAATTAATTGAGCTCTAAGGTACTAACAACTGGTATCAAAGCTATAGGATCATAATAGGTGGTATCAAAGCAGGTTAGTGTTTGTTGATTTTAGAATTCACTCACAGGGGTTTCAGATTGAGTGGGAGCAAACCAATGGCAGAAGAAAGTAAACTAAGAATGGAGAAATTCAATGGCAAGAACTATCAATTATGGAGGATGTAGATAGAAGATTATCTGTATCAGAAAGATCTATATTTACCATTGGGTGGGGTTTCAAGTAAGCCCACAGATATGCAAGATGAAGAATGGAATGTTCTTGATAGAAAGGCTCTTGGATCCATAAGGTTGTATCTGGCATCATCTATGATTTCCAACTTATCATAGGCAAAGACAGTGGTAGAGTTAATGGATACTTTGGCAAATTTATATGAAAAACCCTCAGGTTCAAATAAGTTATATCTTATGAAGCAATTATTTGATTTGCAAATGCAGGAAGGTGGATCTGTATATAGTCATCTTAGTGAATTCCATGGATTAGTAAATCAGTTAATTTTAGTCAAAATAGTTTTTGATGATGAAATTAAGGCTCTCTTAATCTTATGCTCTTTACCTAAAAGTTGGGATAGCTTGGTAATGGCAGTTAGTAATACTACGTCTGCTTCAAATATCTTGAAAGTTGATGATGTTGTTAGTGTAATCTTGAATGAATAAATTCATAGGAAAAGCATAAGGGAAACATCAAGTAATGCTTTAAGTGTTGAAATCAAGGGATGGTAAAGAGAGAAGGCCAAGCAAGGGAAATCAAGGTCAAAGATTAGAAGTATATCCAAATCTAGAAATGGAAGTATAACCTGCTGGAATTGTGGAAAGAAAGGGCATGCAAAGAAATATTGTTGGTTGAAAGAAGATTAGCATGAAGGTAATAAAGAAGCAAAATATGTAGGTATTGTTGCACAAGATGCTCTTAAATTTTATTTGGATAGTCAGGTAGAATCATGGGTTTTAGATTCTGGTGCCTCTTTCCATGCAACCTCAAATAGAGAATTTTTCAATGATTATGTCCATGGAGACTTTGGAAAAAATTATTTAGGGGATGGTGAGCCTTGTCAAATTGTTGGAAAAGGAAAAGTGTAGCTGAAATTGTAGAATGGCAACACATGGGTGTTGAAGGATGTCATGCATGTAACCATCCTGAAGAGGAATCTGATTTCTACAAGAAAGTTGGGTGATGAGGGTTGCATAATAACTCTCATAGCTGAATCTTGGAAAGTTTCCAAGGGTGCACTTGTATTAATAAGAGGTAAGAAAGTAGGTACACTTTATCTATCTACTTGTATTACTGATTATTCTCCTTCTATTTTATCTACTTCAGATGTAGATGCAAAGATGTGGCACTGTAGGCTTGGTCACATGAGTGAGAAGGGAATGCATGTTTTTAAGTCAAAAGGTAAGATTTTAGATTTGAAAAGCATAGATCGAGATTTCTATAAGCATTGTATTTTTGGGAAATAGAAGAAAGTGAGGTTTCTCACAACTGGGTCAACAAAGAAGAAGCACAAGTTAGAGCTTGTTCACACAGACATGTGGGGACTAGCTCAGGGAGCTTCTATTGGAGGATCACAGTATTATGTTTCTTTCATTGATGATGCTACAAGAAAGGTATGGGTTTATTGCATAAAGAGGAAATTTGATGTTTTTGACACATTTAAGAAATGAAAAGCCTTGGTTTTCAATGAGAAGGTGATGTACAGTGATCAGCTCAAGGGGTTGAATAATTTTGAGCAGGGCAATCTTGATTTGGATGAGGTTATGATCCAAAATGAGCTCATGGGTAAAAATCATCACTCACAAGAAAACATTGAAATTGACTTCAGTCAGGTAGAGACCTGACATTGATCAGGCAGGAACTAACGTGGGTCTAGTGGAGACCAAAGTTGATGATGTCGAGTAGGTGGGAACCGACGTCGGTCAAGTGAGAACTGACGTCAGTCATGTCGGTCAAATGGAGCTAACATCACTCGGGTGCAGACCGAGAGATGACCGGGATTGGTCACTGTCAAAATGAAATTTAGGTGGATAGCAAGCTGTCAATGAGTCTCAAATTCCCATGAGGAGGTATAAAAGGGTAAGTAAACCTATAATTCATTATTCCCCTTCTTTATACTACTTGTTTCTCACTGATGGTGGAGAACCAGGAAGTTTTCAAGAGGCAATGCAGGTAGAATCTAGGAAATAGTGGGAGCATGGCATGAATGAGGAAATTGATTCCTTGGAAGAGAACCAAACATGGGATTTGGTTGAGTTGACAATTGGAAAGAAAGCACTAAAAAAAAATGGGTTTACAGGTTAAAGGAATGAGATAATGGACAAGTGAGACATAAGGCCAGGTTATATGGTCTTGAGCAAGCTCCAAGACAATGGCATTTGAGGTTTGACAGGTTTATGACAAAGTATGGCTTTAGTAAATGTCAATCTGACCATTGTGTTTATTTTACCAGGTTGGATAATGGTAGCTATATTATCTTGTTATTGTATGTAGATGATATGCTTGTTGCAGGTTCACACATGCAAAAAATTACTGAGCTAAAGGTAAAATTAGCTCAGACATTTGCCATGAAAGATTTAGGAGCAACAATCCTTAGCATGAGTATTTCTAGAGATAGGGAAAATCATAGGTTGATTTTGTCTCAAGAGGATTATGTGAATAAGGTAGTGGAGAGGTTCAATTTGCAGGATGCAAAACCGGTAAGCACACCTATGGCTGGATAGTTCAAGTTGAGCAAAGAATAGTGTCCTAAATCACATGATGATGTTGAGTACATGGTATGTACTAGACCTAATATTGCCCAAGCAGTGAGATTTATCAGCAAGTTTATGGCCAATTCAGAAAAAGAATAATGGAAAGCAGTTCAATGGATTCTCAGATATCTGAGAGGGACCAGCAGTTGGCATTAATGTTATGCAGGGTCAAACACTTCTCTACATGGGTATGTAGATTCGGATATGGCAGGTGACTTGGATGGCAGGAGAAGCACCACAGGATATGTGTTCACTATTGGTGGAATTGAGGTTAACTAGATTTCAAAGTTTTAGAAGGTTGTTTCCCTATCTAATACAGAGGCAGAATACATTGCAGTCACGGAGGCTAGCAAGAAAATGATATGGATGACTCGGTTCATGGAAGAGTTGGGAAAGAAGCAAGAGAGTTGTAGATTGTACAGTGTTAGTCAAAGAGCAATTTATTTGGAAAAGAATTCAGCCTTTCATTCAAGAACCAAACATATACAGCTTAGGTACCACTTCATTAGACAGGTATTAGAGGATGGTCAGTTGAAGCTGTAAAATATTCATATAGAAAAAAACCCTGCTGATATGCTAATAAAGCTGGTAACAAAGGAGAAGTTGAATCTTCATTCAACTTTTGTTGGTCTTCAAGATTGAACTTGAAGATGGAGAAACAAGCCAAAAACAAGTTAGAGGACATTGTTGTATAGGTACAGGTGCAACTGTTTATCTCCAAGTGGGAGATTGTTGAGTTATGGAGCTAAAAGCTTCATTGATATGCAAATGTGGAGGTTGATGGGTTACACAGTAACTGACATCGGCTAGAGCCAATCGACATCAGTTAGGGGTCGACTGACATTGGTTATCTTCAATTACACAGTAACTGGCATCGATTAGGTC
The DNA here is from genome assembly GCA_037957365.1 of Torreya grandis. NCBI lineage: Eukaryota > Viridiplantae > Streptophyta > Pinopsida > Cupressales > Taxaceae > Torreya > Torreya grandis. The sequence goes on from JARHVA010006212.1 coordinate 507,224, forward strand.
AGTTGGCATCGGTCACCTTCAGACTGACATCGGTCACTTGTGTGTTCACAGAACTGTTCTAATTTTAGACAAACAGTTAGTTTGCATGTAAAGACTAATTTTAGTCTTGAGTCTACATTTCTAATTATTGTTTGCTTTAGGATCTATTTAAGAGACCCATGGGGCTGTATTGTAATCAAGGGAGGCAACAACGGTTGAGTTGATTGTCACAAGGTAGGCAACAACAACCATTGGGTTGATTGTTACTGGAGAGAACAATAACTCAGTATTGAGTTGATTGTGATTGTAATTGAGAGAGAGAGAGAGAACTCTTGAGGGATAATTACTATACATCTAAGAGGTGTGAGAAGAAAGAGGTTTCTTCATTGTATTTCCTTTTTGAAGAGTTTAATACAATATTGGTTGTTTCTCGTATCTCCTATTCTTTGTTGTTTCTGATTTCTAGTTATTACTTCTGGTTTAATTACGTGTTTAGTTGCTTATACAAAAGTAATCAATTGAGCTCTAAGGTACTAAAAATTGGTATCAGAGCTACAGGATCCTAACATATGTGTGTGTGTGTGTGTGTGTGTGTGTGTGTATGTATATGTATATGTGTATATATATATATATATATATATATATATATATATATATATGTATATATGTATATGTATATATGTATATGTATATGTATGTATGTATATATATATATATATGTATATATATATATACATATATATGTATATATATACATATATATGTATATATATACATATATATATATGCATATATACATATATATATATGCATATATACATATATATATATATATGCATATATACATATATATATATGCATATATACATATATATATATGCATATATACATATATATATATGCATATATACATATATGCATATATACATATATATATGCATATATATATATATGTATATATACATATATATATATGTATATATATATATATATATGTATGTATATATACATACATGCATACATATATATATATATATACATATATACATACATACATATATATATATATGTATGTATGTATGTATGTATACATACATACATACATACATACATACATATATATATATATATGGGGTATAATGGTATAACAAGTCGGTTATATATTATATTCTCTAGAATATATGCCCGAGTTTACATCTATGTCATGATATTGTAAATTAGTTTGTTATTCAAATAGTAGTTCACTATAAAAATGTACTTATCTAGTACACTAACATACACATATTTATATTTAACCCATTCCCTATAAATATTCAACATACATAATCAGAAAGTAATACCACTGCATACCACACTAACATACACATATTTATATTTAACCCATAACCTATAAATATTCAACATACATAATCAGAAAGTAATAACACTGCATACCTGGCAGTCTATGTTATTATTCTTTTTGGCTTATTTATTCTCCTATAATCTCTTCCACACTCTGATGACTTATCCTAAAAAATTGTGCCCCTTTTTATTATTTTTATTTCCTTTCATGAAAAGGGTGTAGCTTTTCTCTTTTAGGATTTTCCCAATTTTTATTTTTTTATTTTTTCTTTATTTTTTATCAAAATCTTTCTTTTTGTTTTTCCTAAATTTAATCATCATCATCATCATCATCATCATCATCATCATCATCATCATCATCATCATCATCATCCTCCCTTTTATTTATTCTAAGAATTTCTTCTCTTTTTATTTTTTTTCCTCTTAAATGTCAATTATCATATTTTACTCATTTATCTCTAATTACAATAATTAATATATTATCTAATTAAATTTTTACTTTAAACTACTTAAGGATTAATTCATAAATCAATAAACTTGAATTTAATTTTATTATACAAATCACAAACATTAATGATCATACACACAAATCAAGTAAGATGAAATCTATGTAAGATGAAGAGAAAGTGACCCTTAGAATTTTTTGAAAATGATCCTTTAAATTTTGTAAATGGTCTTTCATAAACCTTGAAAATACCCTTTTCGAAAGGAAAGTACCCTTCGAAGACCTTGAAAATGACCCTTCAGCTTTCTTGAAAATTGCCCTTTGGCTTTTGTAAATGGTCTTTCAAAAACCTTGAAAATACCCTTTTTGAAAGGAAAGTACCCTTCAAAGACCTTGAAAATGACCCTTCTACTTAGAAAAATACCCTTTGGCTTTTTGAAAAGGACCATTTATTTAGTAAAAATGCCTTTGATAATTTTGAAAAGACAAAAACTGGACCATTCAAAAAAAATGAAATACCCTTCATAAAAGTTATTTTAGACAAAATGTTCTAAACAATCCCTTTAAAAAAATATCCTTCAAGAAAATTGCTTCAAAAAAAATGTTCAAAATAATTTTCCAACACTTAGATAAAAACGCTGAAAATAAAACCCCTAAAAGAATGAACACTTGGTGAAAAAGAGTCTCAAATCAAAATAAACTTGTACTTTCGATTAACTAGGTTATCCACTTCTTACTTCAGGCATTGGGCTAACCGGACCATAACTAACCACTACAAGGATAAATTTGAACAATCCAAGGAAATTTTTAGATAATAGGGGTAGCAATTTGGCCTTGATAGGCCAAAATTTCTAACATTTTAGCAACTTTCTGGAGTTGACCAGTCTGCTAGTCAAAAGAAGTCAGAATCTCTATAAAACCTGGACAAAACTAGAATGGGAAACTATAGACACAGACATAATTGACATAAATAAGGCTAAAACATGTGCACAAGCACTCGGAGGAAAGGACAAAACAACTTGGAAAGGGAAAATAAAGCTAAAATATGTGCAGGATGCACTTAGAGGAAAAAAACAACTGAAAGAAAAACTAATATGCAAATCTAACCTGGTACTTTCCTCTCCCTCCTAGATCAAAAGGGATGTTCCTTAGGTCTCTTCCATGATGAGAAACCTCATGATTCCATACAAGTGGTTTGTTAAGGTTAAAACTTGATGAATCATCCTTTTACTTACTATTGTGTTTGGAGAATCTCCAAATGTATCAACATCAAACAAGTTCCCAATGTACACACACTCATTGTGATCTTCAAGACATATCCCTTCCTGGTATTCATTCTTAAAAGGATAATTTGGCATATGTTCCTCTAGGTATGGCTCTTGGTTGTCCTCTAACTACTTTATCTCATCAAGGAGCTTGACAAACTAATCTTTGGCTTCATCATGACTTTATAGAGGAAGGGTGACTGGTATGATGTTGGAGTTGAGACAATAGTCTTCTAATTCATCCTAAAAATCATCACTTTCTTTCTCAAACATAAGATAGTCTAGCTACCCAACAACAAGTTCTTGAAACTCATTCAACTCATATTCCACAGATTGATCACAATTTTCCTCAAGACAAAAGGGAAGTTCATTAAAGAAAGTGAGAGGGAGCTCATCACATTTGCATTCTTCATAATCCAATGTTGACATGTTAAACTTGTCTATCTCATCTTGAAATACATAGTACAATTGCTTCCAGGTATCTTCATGATGAGGTTCACCTTTAAGGATTTCAATAGCTATAAGTTCTTCAAGAGTTGTCTCTTCTTTTTCTTCATGCTCAAACAAAGAGGGATCAAAAGAGTTAAGGCCTTCCATGTCACCATGAAACCATTTTAGGTATTCAATATCTACTCCTTTTAAATTTAGATCTTCTTCTTCACCTTTAAGTTTTGAAATCTCCTCTTCCCTCTCACACAAGATGCATACTCCTTTCTCAAAGGAGAGGGTGGGAGGGCAAGAACCATCCTTGACTGGATTGAAACACATTATAACATCTTGGTTCTCTTCTTTCCATTTATTTATCACTTGATTCCAATCAAAAGGGTGTATAAGTTATTCTTCCTGAGGTAAAGTAGTAGTCTCATCCATGCTTCCTTGGCTCAAGATTTTCGTTCTCATCTCTAGCTCTTCAATTTGCCTAGTTAAATTGTCTTGGGATTTCTTGGCCAAACATTATTATTTATATCTTAGCTATTCTTGGTGAAAAAAAGATTGATATTGAAGCTCCTCTTGATACCTATTGAACTCATCCAACCCATCACACTCTTCCATTTGTTTATCAAGTTCTAACCTTATCTCCCTAACACTCTTAGATTGACTAGGAGAAAAATAATTAGGAGAACTACTTGAGGTGATTCCATAAACAACATTAGCTTGATGAAACTGATAGAGGGGCTCATAAAAATAATATTGATCAAATTAATACTAATACATACCCAAAATTTCTATTTTTTTCTTTTTGTGCACTTGGACTGCTTAACCAACTTTTGGTGGTGATGGATATCTTCTTTTGTAGCAAAACTTTTCCTCAGCTCCAAACTTCATCTATGCCAAGGAGTAATTGTATCCATCTGGGCATGCCAAAAACTATTGTCAATCATAATTTCACCCTTGTGAAGTTAATTTTAGGCCTTCATGATCTATTGAAACAATCCTAGGTTGTGGGTGGCCTAATCAGCAGCTTGAATCTCTATATTCTAAGGGCTAGCTCCATTTGGTGTATCGATTGGGATCTCTAATCTATGCTAAAAACTATCAATAAAAAGGGAAAAGGAAAAAGGTAAGAAAGAAAATTGAAGAAAAATCCTATCTAATGATGGTGATGCACCTATATTTTGGTTCATCCACTTAATTTGCGCTTCTAAAACCACTGATTAGATAAGAAAAGACTAAATCTTTAACTCTAATTGACTCCTATGCATAAATATTTCATGAAAAGTTTTTATCTGGTGATCAAAGCTTGAGGGAAATGATAGAATGGGCCTAATTCAAGGCACTAACCATCCACTTACATCTATTGTAACTTCATCCAAAAGACATCAAACATAGAAAATGACTTGAATAATCTGATCAACTAGTAACTAGTAAGAATCAAGACTTGACAAGGAAGTAAACTCTATCACATATGCAAATCACTAACATAAATACACTATACCAACACCCTAGAATTTATAAATAGTCCTATTTATTTGAAAAGGTTACAAAACTCAATCTTGACAGAGTCTAGTTTTATCAAGAGAGGGATCCCCATTCAAGGCTAAAAAGCAAACTTATATAGTAAAAAGCATACCAAATCAAAGAAATTAGTGTTGTAAATAAGAGAGTAGATCAACTCCCACATCACACAAGTCCTACTTGAGCTATGTCTTGCATGAAAAAGCTCTTTAGCATTGAAAAAGGATGGTGGGCTCATCCTGGACTAATTTGTTCAGTGCATGAAAGCTATGGAAAATATTCAAAGAGAAACTCCACTTTATATGTTTGGAAGTTGAGTTGAAACAAAATAAAGTCCTTTACATGAAAAATAAGGAAAATGCATGATAAGTCTTGTCTACTCAACTCCAAGTAACTCCATCCTGCATGAGATGATGCTACACCAATCCTTAGATGAAAAACTTTATTTTGAATAAGTTGGAAGTGTTGAAAGCCTTCAATTAACAAGATAATCAGAATAGATTTGACACTTTGACAAAAGTCACTCAAACTCAAGACCAATCAACTCCAAATGGCCTCCACTTGCATGAAAAGGGGCTTCAAAAATTGAAGCATGCATGAAATTCCATGTTAAGATCAGATATGCAGCATTGAAACTCCATGTTAGCTCCTTAATATTCCTTAGTATTTTGCACTCGGGCTCTTCATTTGGTCACTTTTCCATGGGAATTGGTCTTTTGGACTTTTTTTAGGCACTTTTAAATTAACTTTTCCTTCGAATAATTTGTCGCTTATATGTTTTCAAACTTTTCTCTCGAAGGCATTGTTTTAGCATTTCCTCTCACAGACACATCATTCAGACTTTTTGTCTATAGCTTATTTCTTATAGAGTTAATTTTCCTCTTTTTCCCATTGACTTATTTTTCAAAGGAATTGTTGTGGCATTTTACAATGAACTTATCCTTTAGACAATTTGTCTGGGGCTATTTATTTTAGCCTTTTTCTTTGGATTTTTTGCTTGGTCCTTTCTCACAAAATTCGCCCTTCAAAAATCTATTAAGTGACCCTTCAGCATTTTGACAAGTGAACCTTCCACTTTTTTGAATGAACCCTTTGTAACTTTTGAAATGTTCTTTGGAATTTCTAAAAATGACCTTTTTCGAAGAGAAAGTGACGCTTAGAATTTTTTGAAAATGACCCTTCAACTTTTGTAAATGGTCATTTGAAAACCTTGAAAATACCCTTTTCGAAAGGAAATTACCCTTCAAAGACCTTGAAAATGACCCTTTGGCTGTCTTCAAAATGACCCTTCGACTTTTATAAATGGTCTTTCAGAAACCTTGAAAATGACCCTTTGGAAAGTACCCTTTAGAGACCTTGAAATTGACCCTTATGCTGATAAAAGTGCCCTTTAGAGTTTTTTTAAAAGGACCATTTATTTGAGAAAAATACCTTCAAAAACTTTGAAAAGACCAATTCCTTCAAAATTGTATAACTGGACCATTCGTACAGATGAAGTACCCTTCAAAAAAGTTGTTTCAGACAAAATGTCTAAAATAATCCCTTTGAAAAGATATCCTTCAAGAAGATTGCTTCAGACAAAATTTCTAAAATAATTTTTCAACACTTAGACAAAAACCTCAAAAATAAAACCTCTGAAAGAATGAACACTTGGTGAAAAAGAGTCTTGAAAGAAAATAAACTTGTACTTTTGATTAATCAGGTTCTCCACTTCTTATTTTGGGATTTGGGCTAACAAGACCATAACTTACCAGCTACAAGGGTAAATTTGACCATTCCAAGGAAAGTTTGAGATAATAGGGGTAGTAATTTGGCCTTGATAGGCCAAAATTGCTAACATTTTGGTAACTTTCTAGAGTTGACCAACCTACTAGTCAAAATAAGTTAGAATCTCTAGAAAAAATTGGATAGAACTAGAATGGAAAACTATAGACACAGACATAATTGACACAAACAAGGCTAAAACATGTGCACAAGCACTTAGAGGAAAGGACAAAATAACTTAGAAAGGGAAAACAAAGCTGAAACATGTGCAGGATGCACTTAGATGAAAATAACAACTAAAATCAAAACTAATATGAAAATTTGACATGGTATTTTCCTCTCCCTCTTGGATCAAAAGGGATGTTCCTTAGTTCTCTTCCATTATGGGAAACCTCATAATTCCATACAAGTGGTTTTTTTAAGTTGAAACTTGGTGAGTCATCCTTTTTGCTTGTCATTGTGATTGGAGAAGCTCCAAATATATCAGCATCAAACAAGTTCCCAACGTACACATACTCATTGTGATCTTCAATACATATCCTTTGCTGGTCTTCATTCTTGAAAGGTTGTTTTGGCTCATGTTCCTCTAGGTATGGATCTTGGTTGTTATCTAACTACTCTATCTCATCAAGGAGCTTGACAAACTGATCTTTAGCTTCATCATGACTTTCTTGAGTAAGGGTGGTTGGTATGATTTTGGAATTTAGATGATAATATTCTCATTCATCCCAAAAATCATCATTTTCTTTCTCAAACATAAGAGTCTCTAGCTGCCCAACAACAGTTTCTTGAAACTCATTCAACTCATATTCCATGGATTGATCACAATCTTCCTCAAGACAAAGGGGAAGTTCATCAAATAAATTAAGAGGGATCTCATCATGCTTTCATTCTTCATCATCCAATGTTGACATGTTAAACTTGTCTATCTCATCCTGAAAGACATAGTACAATTACTATCAAGTATCTTCATGAGTAGGTTCAACTTCAAGGATTTCAACAAATGTAAGTTCTTCAAGAGTTGTCTCTTCCTTTTCTTCTTTCTTAAACAATGAGGGATCAAAAGAGTTAAGGACTTCCATGTCAACATGAAACCACTATAGGTCCTCAATATCTACTCCCTTTGAATTCAGATCTTCTTCTTCACCTTTAGGTTTTGAAATCTCCTCTTCCTTCTCACACAAGGTGTGTTTTCCTTTCTCAAAGGAGAGGGTGGGAGGGAAATAACCATCCTTGACTAGATTGAAACACATTATAACATCTTGTTTCTCTTATTTCCATTTATTTTTCACTTGATTCCGATCAAAAGGGATTCTAGGTTCTTCTTCTTGAGGGAAAGTAGTAGTCTCATCCATGCTTCCTTGGCTCAAGATTTTTGTTCTCATCTCTATTTCTTCAATTTACCTAGTTAGATTGTCTTGGGATTGCTTGGCCAAACATTCTTCCTTGTATATCAGCTATTCTTGGTGAATAAAGGACTGATATTAAAGCTCATCTTGATACCTATTGAACTCATCCAACCCATCACACTTTTCCATTTGCTTCTAAAACTCCAACCTTATCTCCCTAACACTCTTAGATTGACTAGGAGAAAAACAATTAGGAGAACTAATTTAGGTGATTCCATGAACAACATAAGATTGATGAAATTGATAGAGGGGATCATTAGAATTATATTGATCAAATGAATACTGATACATACCAAAACTTTCTAATTTTTTTTATGCACTTGGACTACTTAACTAGCTTTTGGTGATGATGGATATCTTTTATGATAATTTTTTTCCTTAGCTCCAAACTTCAGCTATGCCAAGGAGTAAGTGTGTCCCACTGGGCATGCCAAAAACTATTTTCAGTTAATCTCACACCCTTGTGAAGATAGTTTTAGGCCTTCACAGTCTGCTAAAACATGGAAACAATCCTAGGTTATGGGTGGCCTAATCAACAAATTGAATCTCTAAATTCTAAGGGCTAGCTCTCTTTGGTGTATTAATTAGGATCTCTAGTCTATGCTACAAACTACTTGAAATAAAAAAATCCTTTGCATGGAAAATAATGAAAATACATGATAAGCCTTGTCTAGTCAACTCCAAGTAACTCCATCGTACATGAGATGATGCTATGCCAATCCTTAGATGAAGAACTTCAGTTTGAACAAGTTGGAAGTGTTAAAATCCTTCAATTAACAAGATAAATCAAAATATAAGTGACACTTTGACAAAATTAAACTCAAACTCAATACCAATCAACTCCAAATGGCCTCCACTTGCATGAAAAGGGGCTTTGAAAATTGAAGCATGCATGAAATTCCATGTTAAGATCAAATATGCAACATTGAAACTCCATGTTAGCTCCTTGAAATTCCTTGATATTTTGCTCTTGAGCTCTTTATTTGGTCACTTTTACATGGGAATTCATCTTTAGGACTTTTTTTGGGTACTTTCAAATGAACTTTTCCTTCAGATCATTTGTCTGTGGCTTATTTATTTTCAAACTTTTCTCTCGAAGACATTGTTTCAACATTTCCTCTCATAGACACTTCATTTAGGCTTTTTATCTGCAACTTATTTTTTACAAAGTTAATTTTCCTATTTTTCCCACAAACTTATTTTCTAAAGGAATTGTTTTGGCATTTTACAATGAACTTATCCTTCAAATAATTTTTCCACGGCTATTTTTTTCAACCTTTTTCTTTGGCTTTTTTGCTTGGTCCTTTCCCATGAAATTAACCCTTCAAAATTCTATTAAGTGACCCTTCATCTATTTGACAAGTGACCCTTTAGCTTTTTTGAATGAACCCTTCGTAACTTTTGAAATGGTCTTCAAATTTTTTGAAAATGACATTTTTTTAAGAGAAAGTGACCCATCAGATTTTTTGAAAATGACCCTTCAGCTTTTGTAAATGGTCTTTCAAAAACCTTGAAAATACCATTTCTAAAAGGAAATTACCCTTTAAAAACCTTGAAAATGACCCTTCGGATTTTGTAAATGGTATTTCAAAAACCTTGAAAATACCCCTTTCAAAAGGAAATTACCCTTTGAAGACCTTGAAAATGATCCTTCTACTAAGAAAAGTGCCTTTCATCTTTTTGAAAAGGACCAATTCTTTAGGAAAAATACCTTCAAGAATTTTGAAAAGACCAACTCCTTCAGAATTTTCTAACTAGACCATTTGGAAAAATTGAAGTTCCCTTCGAAAAAGTTGTTTCAGATAAAATGTCTGAAACAATCCCTTCGAAATGATATCCTTTGAGAAAATTGCTTTAGATAAAATGTCTGAAACAATTTGCCTACACTTAGACAAAAAAACCCAAAAATAAAACCTCTGAAAGAATGAACACTTGGTGTAAAAGAGTCCTGAAAGAAAATAAACTTGTACTTTTGATTAATTAGGGTCTCCACTTCATCTTACTTCAAGCTTTGGGCTAATAGGACCATAACTGACCAACTACAAGGGGAAATCTGACCATTCCAAGGAAAGTTTTAGATAATAGGGGTAGTAATTTGGCCTTGACATGCCTAAATTTCTAACACTTGATAATACACCTTCTTGTCCATGATAAAAACAAGACCAAATTACTCAATACCTTGATAGCATAACACCTAACATGGAGCAAGTCCAACAACAATAGCCCTATTATGTGACTACACCAACTAGTACCAATTATGATCCCTACTTATTTGATCTTCATCTGTATTGTTAGAGAGATAGAGGTAGGTTCTAAGTTCCCATAAAACTTCCCACATGATAATATACATAGCTTTGTTATAACACATAGTAATGTGCCTCTTATCAAACCATTCAAGTAAGCTTCATCTAGTCAAAGTCAGGCCCCTTGTACCAATGCATAACCAAGAGCTTCCCAAACTCATAAAATGAAAAGGTCAAATTGCTAACCAATTATAAGATATATAGAAAAAACATAAAATATATATATTAACCTAGCCATAAATCTAAATGCCATGACTATTTTTAGTACATCGTTCATAGAGTTATCTCCCTGAAACGGGGTATAAACTGACTTATCAAGTTAAGCCAATCCAAACACAAACCTATTTTTTCAAACTATGTATGTTACAGACATGTTTAGTGTCCCTATAATTGAGAAAGAATCCATAGCTCTATCAAAAGACCCTTGTCAAAACATGTTAGGTAGCACATAAGTGTATCCCAATCTAAACCATTCATCTGAATGTTCAAAGTGGAAAATCAACATAGGTTCTACCTAAAAAAATTGAGAGTAGTTCACAATATTAGGGGGAGGAAAATCTAGTTCACAAATCCAACATATGGCTACTTCCCCTCCACCATCTACTTCCTCAAACACATAGCAGGAGGTAAGTAACCAAACACAGACTAATACTTCACCCCAATAGGTGGTGACCAACATTCCACATAAATAAATATATACTAATGTGATACCACATTAAATGGTAAATACTTTATCATAAACTTTGTCTAATCAATAATGTATCCTTATTACTTAACATCAAATGGTGTCTAGTCAACAAGTCCCTAACATGTGACAATTGCCTAGCATTCCACAATGAGGGCCCAACATATAGAAAGTACACACTGGCAATAATTTCCCCACACCTAACATGTCTCTCACATAAAATAAGGGCCTAACATGCAAAACCTTCAACAATAGACTTTAAGACAACATCAGATGCCTTCTATATAGTAGGGTTTGACTAGTCAATGGTAAGTTCCCATCTAAACTTATGCCATGTAGTTTGTTCCCCAAAGCCACATACCTCCATTCAAGCCACAATTCCCTCTAAATCAAAGCTACACTATTAATCCTAACCTTCATATATACCAACAAAAAATACCATACAATAATATAACCTTAACCAACAAATGCATATTCGTGATTAGGTGACCAACCAAGAGAACATCCCTCAGTCCTTCATTCCTCCATTGTACCTTGGTCAAGATAATTTACCTTGGACTACCTAAACATAATTATCTATACCATCCATGTTTTTATCCCAAGAACTACATAAAATAAAGGATATAATTACAGGTATTCATAATGGAAAGAAGGTAAAGATGTTTAAATTCAATGAAATATGTTCATACCATTTTAACATGGGCTATCTTTAAATACCATTTCTTCTAGGTTTTGAACTACCAAAGTTTAAAAAATATGAAGGCAAAGGGGACCCAAAGAAACATTTGAAGGATTTCTTTGTTAATTTCTTTCTAGTTCTATTTAGTGATATCTATTTGCTTGTCCTCTTTCCATGTAGTCTAGCTAGATAGGCCTTATAGTGGTTACTCCAAATTCTAAATAAATTATTGTTTGACTTTGATGACCTCTTGGATAAATTTGTGAAACACATTTCCTATAATCTCAAAAATAAGATCACTATGGTGGATTTAAGCCAAGCTCAACATAGACCTCGTGAGAGTTTATCAAGTTATTTATAATGATGGACGGCACTTACTAGATGCTTCACACATAATCTATCGGATAAAATCTTTGTCATAGCATTTACTCAAAATTTATAATGTGATATATCCAATCACTTGGAGCTTTAGTATCCCCACACTTTTGAAGAGATTATTGACAAAGGCCTACAAATTGAGAAATCCTTTATCAACAATGGGGTAGTCAAGTTATACAATCCAAACTAAAGCCAAAACTAGTACCTAGTCCCAAATTCTAGTAAAAATAAGTAACAAGGACAAAACTTGAATCATTACTGATTTCAAATACAACCTCTTGTGCTATCCCAACATAATACTTTCAAGAAGACCAAGGTTTAAAACTACAACAAGAATTTTGTGGGTAATGGAGTTATTGAATCATACCATGTCCAAATGGTGCAAATATCATCTACTTAACTAGATTCATGTATGTAACCAATTACACAAATGTAGGCACTCATGCATCCTCCTTTGTAAATGCTTCAACCAAGAGAAAGACCACCTATAAAAAGAATTTGCAGTGACCTAGGAGAGCCCATTAAATCCATGTTTTGAAAAATGGCTATTGCTAATCTGATTAGATTTCCCATTTCTAAACCATTCCATGAGGGTGTTCATTTCCTTAATTGGTATAAAGAGCAACATTTTTATGATTATCATTGACTCAAATTAAATTCCATATTCTAGTGTGTGTATTTAAGGAATATCATTGATAATATAATAGAAAATAGAGAAATAGAACTAGATAACAAAGCCCTCACTTCTATTCAAAACTTGGGCATTTATCATAAACATTTTCCATAACACAAAGCCAATAACCAAAATCAAGAATAGCATAGATTACCACCAAATCCATAGAAACAACAACAACCACAACCATAGAATAGATGGAACCATGGTCATAATAACCCATCTAATTAAGGGTCATATCATGCCATCTCATATCACTACAACAAGGTTGTATGACATGTTATGGGTGGTCATACATCCACTATTACCATCAACCTAAGACCCACAACTAATCACCAATGACTAGTACCAAATAATGCCCAATAATATCCTCATACCAATAATCCTCTTGTGATCTATGTGGGAAGCCAAGATTAGAAGTACCCAAAAGTTACCATCCCATGTCCTTCTTATAGTTATAATGGTCCATTAGCCAATCTATTGTAAAATCGCAACATAATAGATGAAATTTACCATTCCAGGACAATAACCTTCCTTTATTAATGAGCATATCAAAGCTCACATGGCAGTCTGAAATAATCTTATTACCTATGCTAAAGATAAGATATATGATATTATGGAGAAATTTCAAAATACCCCCACTCAAATCTCTATTTTAGATTTGTTTCATGCCTCTAATATCCACAAGAACATCCTTATAAAACTACTAAGCCAATCTTAAGTGGAAAATGATATTATGTCAAATAAATTCCAAACTTTCATTGGACACTAACTCCTAGCCAATAATTGACCTTCAGCCAAAGTGACATGACATCTCTTGTCCTTTTTCAAAATAACCCATTATACATTGAATTTTTCATAGCCCAACACAAGGTTTAGCATGTCATCATACACAATGGGTTTGGCCCCAATATTGTGTCTCTAAATTTAGTTAAGCATATTTGATACAAGGTAGATGACCTTCAGCCAGATAACATTACTATCAAGACCTATGATAAGGAGGAAAGGGAATCAGAAGGAATAATTTCTTTACTAGTTGTCATTGAACCCTTGACTCATGACACACTTTTCCATGTTTTGGATCTTCATATATCATACAACTTGATTCTGGGACAACCATGAATACATGAAATTTGGGAAATACCTTTCACATTACACCAATGCATCAAGTTCCCTCATTCTAGGATAGAGGTGACTGTTTCTGAAAACTTACAGCCATATAAATTTTGCAACCATTTAGAAGTTGAATATAAGAGCTAAAATTACCATTTTAGCTTAGACCCTACACTGAATAAGGAAAAGGATGTACTTTTTGATTTGTTAGATTTATATTATATAGACCTAAATAGAATTTCTTCCACTTCATTTTCACCCCCTCCCAAGATATCCAATCATTTTATTATCTCTGACAAATGACTAAGAGAATATCTCATGCATAATGCCTTCCATAAAGCCAAACTTCCACAGGCCCCTAAATCCCATGGAAGACCCAAAGCCAAGGTTTTCTTCATGAAATGGTAATAAAAATTAAAGTCTAATGCCCAAAATCTTATTATTTTAATACCATCCATTAACCAATAACAATACCCACTTGTTAAAGATGATTCCTAACTTTACAATGATGAATTGGCTAATTGTTACCAAAGCAAGAAAGTATCCCATCCTTAATCAGATAATGGATAATAAATATTATGAAGGTAGAGGCCTAGGGTAAAATAAAGAAGGTAATCATGAGCCCATATACATGACCAAACACAAAATAACTTATGGTATTGGATTTAAACTACCTAGGGGTAATCCTACATATCTTATCCATGTTTCTACACCAACGACTAGCGACGATGATGTTGATAACGATGCAAAGTCTAATTATTTTGTATCTAAGGACTTAACCAATACCAATTTGTTTAACCATAATTCTATATATCCCATTAAACCTATCATTCATCATTCCCCACTTTTCCTCCATCATCAACAACTTATCAAATGGGACCAAAAAGAATCCATAGTTTCACTTGACAAGTTCAAATATGATGAGTCCAATTTTGACTTTCTAGGACTAAAGGATCATATTCCTCTCAGATATCATAAGAAATGTTTCTATATCATATTGGATCATGATACATATTTTAGATAGTAGGTGAATTTCTTTTGCTAAGAACAAAAACAAAATTAAAAATTAAGGTCTCGAAGTGAAAAGCTCTTTGTGGCACTTTTAAACTAGGGAAAAAGTAATGAAAAAGGCCAGTGTCTTGGTGAAATCCTATTTCATGAACTATTAGATGAGGATGTTTGTCCCTCCTCAAATGAATCTCATGATGCCAACAATGCCACAATCATATTTGGATCTAAAATCAATGAATAAAAATAACATGTCTTTGAACATATTATTCAAAAATGTCTAGATGTATTTGTTACATGGCCCTTGCCCAATTGGGTGAATTTAATTTCTATTGACTAAGGGAACTCAATGAAATAGTATAAATAATGGACTTTTATATTTACAACCAATTCACTTCTTTGTTGACTCTCTTGGAATATGGTTCTACACTCTTTGTGGAGGACACTTCTAAAGTCAACAGTCCAACACTATATGATTCAAAATGGATAAATTTAGGTACGTCTCTCACTAAGGAGGAATGTAAAGTTCTTACTCCTCTCTTGAGGGATTTTATTGATATTATTACACAGGCCTATTCTAATATGTCTGGCTTGGACTGTTCATTGATTTTACATGATCTTGTAGTACATCTTGATGCCAAGCCATTTAAGTAGAAACTCAATAAAATGCATCCTTTTATTACCCTATTAGTCAATAATACAATATAAAAAAATCCTAGAGGTGGGATGAATTCATCCCATTAACTATTCAAATTGGATTTCAAATATTATGCCAATTAGTAAGAAGCTAAACGGTATCAAATTATTTACCAATTTTTGAGATGTTAACAAAGCCTCTCCAAAGGATGACTTTCCTCTGCCAAATATTGACATGGTTGTCGAATCTATGGTTGGGTATGAGATGCTTTCTCTCATGAATGTTTTTTGAAGATACAATCAAATCAAGATTACACCTAAAGACAAACACAAGACAACATTCAGCAGTCTTTGGGGAATGTTTTGATATCAAGTAATGCCTTTCAGCCTTAATAATGCTAGTGTCACATACCAATATGCAATTACTATAATTTTTCATAACTATTATCTTTTTAACGAGAATTTAAGCTAATCTATCTAATTGTTAGGCTTCATTATTACTCTATTTTTTTGCAACTAAAAATGCCTCAGGGGAACATTTGGCCTAACGTGATGAACAAGGAAAAGAACATGTTGTATACTACCTGATCTATACATTGGTTGCATATGAACATAATTATACACCAATATATAAATATTTCTTATCCATGGTATTCATAGCTCAAAATTAGCATCACTATATGCTTAATAATAAGACCATTGTCATTGCCAAAGTAGATCCATTCAATTATCTATTTTCAAAAATATATTTATAGTGTTGCATGCCTAAATGGTTCATTATTCTAAGTGAGTTAGAGATTAAATATGTCAACCAAAATTCCATCAAGGGATATGTAATTATAGACTAGTTTGTCGATGCTCCCATTGTTGACACTCAGCCATTCATCTTTGGGTTTTTAGATGAGTCCATCATGACCATAGTTGAAGCACTTACTAAAGATTAGTAGTGGGAACTTTATTTTTATCATTATTTCACGTCTCATGGATCTAGAATAGGACATTTTTTTATCACACCTCAAGGGGATCTCATTCCCAAGTCCTTTCATACCAACTTTCCATGTACCAATAACATTTGTGAATATGAAGCACTCATCGCATGGCTTTGTCTAGAAGTATATTAGAATGTCTAACATTTATTGGATTATGGAGATTCTCAGCTTATCATCAATCATATTACAAATCAATCTAATACCAAGGATGAAAATCTTGTGTTGTATAAATACATGGTGAAAACCCTCAAACAACAAATTATTCATATTTAATTTGAGTAAATACCTTGATAAAATAAAATAAAAATGTATGCCATGTCCATGATTGCCTCTATGATCCCAATTATAGAAAAGGCTAGAGATTATCAATTACTCATTGAACATCTTCTCTCACCATCTCATGAACCTTAGACATTAAATATGATTTGTGATATTATTGGTCCCAATTCTACCTGGTATACTTAACTATATAATTACCTTCATGATCAAGTCATTCCATCTAAACTATCTCAAAAAAAGACAAGAACACTTCATACAGCAAACCTCTTGTTATACGTTACTTTGACCTACACTCTATCATAGAAGCTTTGATGGAAATCTACTTTACTAATTTGACCTCGATAGAATTTGAATTAGTGTTGAGGGAATTTCAAGAAGAGGTTTGTGGGGTGCACACTAGTAGGGAAATCCTTGTTAAAAATTATTGTTTACTAATTATTATTGGACAACCATGGAATTAGATATTGTTGCATATGTTAAATGGTGTGTACAATGTCATAATCATGCCAATTTGATACATGATCTAGCTCAAAAACTCAAACCACTAATCACTCCATATATATTATTAATGTGGGGACTTGACCTCATCATAAAGACTCACCCTTCCTCTTTAAATGGCCATAAATATATCCTTACTACCATAAAGTACTTCGCTAAGTGGGTGGAAACCATTCCACTAACTTACATGATAGGCAAACAAATATCCAAGTTCATTTTTGATCACCTCATTTTCCATTGTGGTATCCCCTCTAATATTATAATGGATAATGGTGGTTAATTTAAAAACAAGGATGTCAAATCCCATTGTGCTAAATATAATATTACCCAACATTTTTCTATTCCATATTAACTATAATACAATAACTAATCAGAATCATCTAACAAAACCATTATCAAGATCCTCAAACATATCATCAATTACGTTGGCTATGATCGGCACTTGTAACTCTTATGTGCCCTCTAGGCTTACCAAACCAATTTATGCACTCCAATAGGAGGCACACCCTATCTCCTCATTTATGGTACAAAGGTAATTCTTCCTATCGAGGTCATGTTACCTTCTCTATGCATTTCAATGAAGTAAATATTTTATGATGAAGATTAAAAAGTAAATTGCTTGTAGGAGATAGAATTATTAGATGAAAAATGAATGGTAGCCTTGAATAGCCTTGAAGCATACCAAAATTGGTTTTTTTAAATATAAAAGGCACGTCTATCACATAGAATTTGAGCTTAGTGATCTTGAACTCAGAAAAAACTAGAAAAAGACCAATGCCAAAGATAATAAAAATGAAAAGTTTAATCCTAATTAGTTTGCACCTTACATCATTACCACTAACTATGGTTTTGTGGCATATAGGTTGGATACACCAGAAGGAGATGAACTTGAGGAACCAATGAGCATATTATACCTCAAGCATTTTTTTCTTGAGTGGCCTAGAGCATTGTCTATGAAGATTATTTACTTCGTGTTTTACCATATCTTTTTTTATACCATGCCATAAGCCTTTCCCACCATACCTTTCTCATTCTCTTTTGACCTTGGTTTTGATTTGTTTGTACTTTAACTAACATCATTGGTTTATTTTGGGAACAATTTCTATAGGTGATTTAAGATGAATACTGTTGATAGTGTCCTTCCATGGAAGTTTAATTAAGTAGTGTGATAGTGAACCTAGGAATTCCATCCTTCACTTTTAGTATTTTTTTACCATCATACCTTATCATAGTATTATACCATTATGTCATTTACCTATTCAAAACTTGTTGTTACTTGGTCATATTCCTCAATGGAGGGTGAACTGCATTATCTTGAGGTTCATTTGGACTATATAGGAACTACTCAATGTTTTTTGAGGTCATCTCATCCACCCTTATTCCAACACTCTCACCATTTTTTAAGAAATCTAAGCCATTTTATCATTATTTTATGAGTCATTTATCATCTTACACTATCACCATTTTATGATCTTATTCTTGTTCTGATCCTTAGACACAGTGAACAATATGAATTGTCAACCTCTTTCATTTTTAAACACTCACCTTTTCTCTTATAGTGTAGTTTTAGCCTAAACCATGTTCTCATGGTTTCATGAATTCTTGTGTCTAATGTTATCACAATCATGAGTTCCAACCCCTTTGTTTCATGCTCTCACCATTTTATGATCCCATTCCTATTTTCATCTATGATCAATCTCTTTTAATTGTCATTAATTTTATTTTATCCCAAATCTTGGGACAAATATATTTAGCTTGAAATTCATGTTATAATTTATTTCCATATGACTATGTATGTAGCATCCGCTTTACTAATGCATATGGATTCATCTTGACCACCCCTTATTTTTATATTCCCCCTTTTCATTCATATACCGTTATACATGTGTTTTTGTTCCCTATAGCCTAGGGGCAGTCTTTTGCCAAGTATAACACTTATGTTACATGTGCACAAACAATTAGATTATTTGTATATTTTATTTGTCTTAGATTAGTTATTTATTCTATTTTCCTAAATTAGTTATTTGCTTCATTTATCTTAATTCAATTTTTTCATTACATTGTGCCTTACAGTTAGTTCATTTCTTACACTAGGCCTTAGATTAACTTGTTTATTGTGCTTTATCGTGAGTAGTTTTGTTGTTCCATGTTTAGTTAGGTGTTTTCTATTTATTTCTTGCTTATTCTTTTTACTTTTTATGTGTTTTAATTTTAACTATTTACTTAGGTTTTGTATATTATATTTGTTGATTGTAATTATTTGATAATTAACATATGTTTGCATCTTCTTTCCCTTTCGTTGACATAGATTTATTGCATTTTTTTTACATTTGAGTCTTGATTTTCTATATCTTGTACTTGAATTTTAAATATTTTTAATCACTCATACACTTAGTTTATTGCATTATATTTACATTTGGGATTTTATTGATCATATATTACACCTAAGTTGTTTATATTTGCATCAAAATTAAGCTTTTCCATGTATAAGACATACAGTATTTTTATGGTTTGTTTATAACTATGATACATAAAGTCACATGCTACAAAAAAAATCAAGCTAAATATCTATTAGACAATGATGCCAAAAATATTTATCACCTTTTTCATAATAGGCATATCCTAATAATCCAAACCCATAATAACTAAATCACAATGACTATAATATTTGATAATGACGGTGTGAATCTCCTAATAAGCAAAAATTATAAGTCATAAACATGAAAAAATGAATATATGGCATATTTATAGTAAATATAGAAGCATACAACATATTTTTTATCATACACTATGAGAAAGAAAACAACAATATCAACTTTGTTAAGTAAACACAACATTAACATGATACCATAACACATCTTGTTAAATCAAATAATAAAGCATCACATATATATTAAAATAATAAGAGTTCATGTATGATTTCATATACCAAGTATGAATGTCATATATCTCATAAAATAAATGTCATATACATCTTGACTATGTGCATGTCATAATGCCAAAATACAAGAAATTTAAAGAGCTATGCAACATCATCTCTAACTCTGAGAGTCTATAGGCCCTATAGGAGGTGGCCCCAGTGGTCCTAGTGGTAGAGGTAATTGTGGATACTTTACTAACTACCCTAATGTTATTATGCCATGTGTCATGCATCTAGATCAGGAGTATATACTAACATCCCTCTAATTGTTAAACACCTCAAACTTTGATATATTTTGGTCTATGGGGATGGTGGTCTCATGAGATCATATGTGGTAGGAGGCCTCATTCTTATCTTTATGGCTCTTCAAAAAAATCCTATAAAATCATGCATATGTGCTAACCTATCATGCCTCATCCTGCTTATGTTAGAGCTTCTAAACATTTGATATGGCCTGATCCCTCTCTGATATGGCATGATATCTAGTAGCATGTATCTACACTTGTGCCTGTGTCATGAATTCTACGTCTTCTTTTAGTGATTAAACCTTAGACTAAAGGGTAATAATCTAGCCATCCCTAAGGGTCACTTGAGCCTTTAGCTATCCCACTCTCCTCTCTAAGCCTTGAATCTCACCTAGTCTAGCCATAATATCCTCCTCGAGCATGACACTATCCTTGGTTGCTCTAGTCATACTTGATGGTGATACCTAAATTAGATCTATAAATATACTTTATATACCTATTTTTATGGGGTCAAACATCATATCTTATGTATTACTAGTGTCAACTCCCTCATTACCCCCATCATCACCATCATCATCACTACTCTCATTGTTTTTGGTACTTCTACCATCAGTGTTGGTCTTAGTATTCATCTCATTCTCCTCATTGACCTTCATCTCATATCCACCCCATCCTTATCTACCTTATCCCTATCCCTATCCACCCTAACCCTATCCCTATCTATCTTGACCATATCTAGGCGATTTCATAGGTACTGTTAACCTCATTGGACAAAATTGCACCCACTATATAACATAAGTTGGTTTCACACCTACATATATGGAGCCTCCTGCATATAATCATAGTTTTTATGAAACTAATCCATAACTAAATATAGTTAAACTCCTTGAAATCACTGATATCACTTGACTAATATTTCAAGTATTGTGTGAAAACCAACTATGATCCTCTAGGACGTCGTACTGCATACTAAACTGACACAACACCCAATATAATTTATACTACCTATCAAGAAGCACCTAGTAGTCATGAAGATTATATACCACCTATCTCATGGCCACTAAAGTTCTAGGGTCAAGTAGGGTTTCCAAATTAAAATATTGGACATCAACTCAAATAGCAAACACTGGTATAAGTAGATTTCCCCATGATACCCTTTGTAACCTGCACCTTTCTACACTTAGCCATATGCCACTAGATTTTATGGGCCTCATGACCATCTTTGGCCAATTAGGCACTTTATAATTATGTGATTCCATCCCCAAACCTAGGGTAAAGTAGTTGTGTCAATATGCTAGCCTCCTCATTAGGCCACTGTATGCAAATCTCTTTATAGTTGAGCCAATACTACTAGCCTCCAATCAAATCTAGTCATATCATCTATCATTTCCCTGATGACTCCACCTTAGCCCATATGAAAAAATTAACCACTCCTGTTAGGTAGTAATATGCTACTAAAAATCACCATCTGAATGACCTCTCTATCCACTAGTGTTGCTAGTGTTGGGTCCTTTAGTTCTAGGTCATCTAACTGAATATTTGTATATGTCTCCAAAAAATTAATGTCAACCTTTCTATGTGTCATGGGAATATATCTAAATCTTTTCAAATCATCCAAAATATAGAACTGGTGTGATGGATCTTTCTAAAATAACCTCTTATAGGTAGATTTAGTATACACTAGGTGTCCTGTAGTGTAATCGTAGCCTCCCCTATTAGTAGGTAGAAGTATTTGAATGCTACAACTCAGCCAATGCACTCAAATAATATCAATTCAATTTGATCATGGCTATCCATTCCACCTCCAATAGACCCCTATCCTAAGAATGCAATCATGTCCTTAGTCTAGATCTGAAGAGTCTATAAGCAATGTGAGCATCACTCGCATGTCATCAACACCTCTAATCACTCCTACAACCATAGATAGATTAGAATTAGGCTACATCTACGCTCATATATAGAAATTTCCTACCATTTCACCCCTCTCTACCATAGGTTTTACCCATTTTTTATGCCTTAACAAGTCCCTATTTACCCTAGGTTAACCTAGCTATGCTTTTAAGTGAACTAGCCATTTTCTTTGTGATGATGTTACTATTTTAGCATTTTCACCATTTATGGTGAAGTCACCATTTTCATTTTCTATGAAAATGGTGACTTTACCTATTTTGGAAAAATATCCCATAGGTTAATTTCCAAAGAATATCATTAAAGTTGTTTTTAATTTTTATGAAAATGGCAACTTCCCCTATTTTGGTGAAATCATTAATTTAGAAATTTCCACCAAAATTTGGTAAAGTCATCATTTAGTGGAAGGTGAATCCACTATTTTCCATGCCAAAAAAATGCTGACTTTAAAAAAAATTTCCCTAATCCTAGCATAAAATGCATATTAAATGCAAAAAAAACTAAAGTGGAGTTACTAATGGTTTATCATGTGGTGGCCACCCATGCTCACAAACTCGATTGCTCACATGCATTTATCCTCATCTATGATCCATCCTTTGTCACTTTTTTCTCACAAGGTTAGAGATCAATTTCTCAAAGGGTTGGGTGAAAATGAAAAAACAATTACCCCAAGGGGTGAATATATAGCTTGAAAATTTAATTTTTCACTCATAATGCCTAAAATTCCTTCTATTTGCTCTAGGAGCTCTTATTTTTTACTCCATGGTCCATTTTTCACACCATTCATTTCTATATTTATTATTTTTCAACCATTTTTACCATTGTACCATTTTATTGTGCCTTTTTGGAGACCTATTTAGCAACACTGTTTTATGTTTGTACCACATTTTATCTCAAACATGTATCTTTGTGCTAGTTGGTCTCCCAAATTCATGATATTATTCTATGACACCTCATCATCTATCTATATTACAAGTTTACTACATGAGTTCCCCTTTCAAATTTTCCCAGACATGGAATATTATTTTGATAGACCAAGAATCCACACTGCCTTACTATGGCAAAATCACTTTTATTCATTGATTAATCTACCCTGCTGGGGAAAATCATTATGCCAATGATTAAAACTACCTTATTAGGGGAAATCATTATTCTCACCATGGTTTTTGATAAATAGTGTCATTTTCCCTCTTTTTGATGGCTCATTTGTCAACACTATTTATCGCTCGATCACTCGAGGTGGAATCCAAGGTTAATTGATCACCCTCTAGGGCATGAACCTATTCTTGTTGGATCATGACAACCTACATTTATCAATACATCATTCAAAGCATTAAATTTTCAAAATAATTAATTTTTCATTATTTGGAGAGATGTTATTATGTCTATATCTTGCAATGACTTCTCAAATAGGGTTAAAATGTAGATACTCTTTTTCATCCACTTCCATGTCTAGACTGATTTCTACCAAACTATGCAAATTAAGCCTAGAAATCAATGAACATCCCAAATTATTTTGTACATTGAACAAAATTTCCCAAAATTATGTCAAGGCATCCCTATTTTGGGTATTACCTTGTACACAATGATAACCTCTCATGAATTCATCCCTAGTCATCTTTTGATCAAATAAAGTGACATTTTTGACAAATTAAGCAAGGAATTTAACCTAATTCATGAAATGAGTAAAAGAATAAGCATAATAAATTAACCAAACAAATCAAATTAAATGCTTAAGTAAAAATTATATGTTGAAATAGTGAATATGTAATTTCTAAAAATGAGTTTTCAACAAAATATGAGGTCATGATGATGTCATCATCCTTAAGGTAAAGAATTGTAAAATATCAACATAAATGCAATAAAAATAAGAAATTTTGATCCATGCCTCGATAAATGCATAATTAATTCCTTCATTAATTACATTTGGACTCCCAACACTAACCTTAGCCTGACTACACTTAGTTTAGAGTTAGTTGAAAACCTATAAATACAAGTGCCATGACCATTCTTGAATAAACATTTTTGTGCACACTTATTATGAAAAATTTATAAGAGAAGCTTCACACAACTAATTCATGATAATATCAAATCACATGTGAACAAGGGGAGATGATGCCCACAAAGATTTAGTGTCGATGAATACTTCATTATCCACAAGTTGAGCACAAGCCAACTTTCATGCTAACGAGCATTTTAGATTTTCAAGGAAGAGTTTACAAGAGAAGCTTCACACAACCAATTCATGTCAAATATAGACGGAATGTGAATAGGGGGGTATGCTACCCATGAATCATTAGTGTTGATGAAGACTCCATTTTTCACAATCTAAACAAAAGCTAACTTTCATGCTAACGAGCATTTCATATTATCAAGGAAGGTAAAAGCATTATTTCGTCTTCTTGTTTCCTTTTTATCTTGTTTTTTATATTTATCACCCTAGGTCTTAGGCTTGGAATGTTAGTTTTCATTGATTTATTTTTATTTATCCACTAATAATAGAAACTAACATCTTCCTCATAATCCTATGATACCTTACAATTGAGATTCTATGCTCTTAATGGGCTTGGAACAATTCATCCTTATACCAAATTAGGGGAGTGATCACCCTTCAATTCCCTTCTTCACATATTTAAAGGTCTAGTTGTGAATCTCTCTCTAAATTTTCATATAATATTCATCTTTATCAAGAAAAACTACCAAGGGAAACATGGTTGAAATGACACACATATGTGATTCTTCCTTGTTCTCTTTCTTTCAAT
Organism: Torreya grandis; assembly: GCA_037957365.1. Lineage (NCBI taxonomy): Eukaryota > Viridiplantae > Streptophyta > Pinopsida > Cupressales > Taxaceae > Torreya > Torreya grandis. Next base: position 532,459 of record JARHVA010006212.1, read on the forward strand.
TATTTTAAAATTATTCAATTTAATATTATATGCACTAATTACACTTTTATCATGCTCTTGTTTAAAAATCATTCATGTAAAAAAACTTCTATTGGACTAAATCAAATACAAGGTGTGTTTTACACACCATGGTATGCTTTATTTCCTTTAACCTAGAAATTTCATCCTTATCCATTACTAGATTAAATGGGGGGGGGGGGGGGGGGGGGGCGGGGGGGTAGGGGGGCAATTTAGATGCTTAAATATGGATTGATATGTTAAAATAGGCTTATACACTTTAAAAATATATATCAAGGTTCTACCCTTCAGTTTGACCTTCCTTGTAGTGGAAGACTTGGATCCACTACCTCACTAGGTCAAATTACTTATTTCATAATCCAACCTATATTGATCTAATTAACTAAATCACATGTAACCAAAAAACACCTAAAATATGATATATATCCTTCACTAATACTAACATAACCTTAGTAACATTCCTCCATCTTATACAATTACATTCAAGATAGGACAATAACATCAATACTATTGTCCCTACTTTGACAAAAGTGTCCTTGCCTTAAAAACCCTTAAATTTAAAAATAGTTATATATGTATGGGTCAACTTCAGAAAATAATTAACCCTTATGTGAGGATAATTTAAAAATAATTATTATAAATACAAGTCAAATATAATTCATTTAGATAACAAATAATAACCTCTCAATCTTAGACATACTGCTAAATATAAAAACACGCAACTGAGCTATTTTAACTTATCCATACATATTTGCACATCAGTCATAGGATTAGCCATACTAAAGGTATAAAACACTCAAAATATAACCCACCAATCCTATTTGTCAAGTTACAAGTTAGATCATTGTATGCACTCACATATAACATTTTAATCTATTGGTCACACACAGACCAACACATAGGAGATAAAAACATAAGTTTGAGGCCATATTTGGAGTATTGGCTATGTAGGTATCACTCAGTAATACAAGGGTCTTTGAGATCACCTTGACACATGATTCAACTAACCCATTTTTGGCAAGGTAACCAAACCTAAGGTGAAAATCTAGGGTTTGAGCTATAAATAGTGATATAGAGTCTACATGTAAGATACAGATACATCATATGAAAGGAAATAGAAAACCTATAAATATCCAAGTGGTTTTATCCTGATATAAGAAACCATTTGTATATGATAGTTACATCAATATTTGGATATTAGTGTTGATGTAAGTGTCCAAGCAACCAAAAATAATCTATATAGAATATGATGACTGGTTCTTGAATATCAAACAAAGCATTCCCACACTTGTACATATCTTTTTTTTTTGCATCATTACATAAGCTAATTATTATATCTTATTTTTTATTATGTAATCAAAATACTATTTGAAATTGTACTTTTTATTATATCATTTTTTGTAACTTGTCACTGAAATTCAATATCATAAACTAAATTATTTAATTGTCCTAATTTTAGGAATATTTGACTTCACTTTTGAATATCATATTCCTTCCTAACCCTTAATCCCAAAAATGGTCAAGCATTTGGTAAACCTAACCTCTAAGCCTTCCTATCAAATCCTAGTTTGCCCTAGGGTTTTTTCCTAATTTTTTTTAAAAAAAAATAAATTTATGAAATGTTAAAATTTATTGCAAAAAAAATCAGATTTATTTCAAAATTCAAAGGAATATATTATGTTTATAAAAATACATATGTATTTTACTTTTTACTTTTTCAAGTACATCATGATAATAATTTATTATTTTATTTCATACATGATGAAATTAATCACAAATCTTATTAAATGGAATCAATAATTTTTTACAAATAAAAAGAGTAGGATACACATCTAACATCTCTTTATAATTCTTGTTTCAATAACATCGAGACTTTGTGTAGTTTTAATAAGTTCCAATGTAAATGTTCTCAATTTTTTATTCCATCTAAATGATATTCAAGTGACAGCTACCATACCACTCCCATTATTCACTCATTCATGATATTGGATTATGTGGTTCATGCTACTAATAAACAAAAAGGAAAAGGTATTCAACTTGTTAAATCACATGTTAATATATAATAGGTTCATCCTAAGCCTAATCTCATGATCAAATTTAAATGATAATATATTATTTAACAATTAAATAACATGAATTCTAAGATATCAATTCTAGAAATTTTGAAATAATCAACTATCTACAAGGATATCTTATAAGAAGTCTTACATCAAACCTAAGTATCAAGTGATATTGAACAAACTAATTTTATAGATGTTATAAAATATGTTTAAAAAGTGCTAATGTATTAACTTTTGACCACACATATTTATCTAAAATGACATTATTGATCAAGATTTGCCTCTATTCTTACAAATTGATATTCAGAATAGGGGAATCAAGAGAGCACTCATTCATAATGTATTGCTTTTAAACATCTCTAGTATATTATTTTTAAAAAATAATGGGTATTAGTCTATATGTTATTCAAGAATTAGACATACATATCAAAGGATTTGGTGATTAATTTAACCCCCCTATTGGTCAGATCACATTAGATGTGAAATTAGGGCCAAAACCAATAAAAGCTACTTTTCATTTAATGTCTCAACCATTGGATTATAAATTTAATTTTAGTTAGACTTAGATACATATTATGTAAGTTATACCATATAAATTAGAATGTGTAAAAAACATACACGATGGGCATTATGGATTATTATTATTGGTGATGAGCCCTTTAAATTTTGTAAAATGTTACATTCACCCACATCGATAGTTCCTAAAATGGTACCACCTCATCAATTTATTTTAGATAATAGCATAACTACTTATGAGATAAATCAATAAATAAAACTATATCATGTATCTCATGATATTCATAAAGCGCTAACATCCCAATACATATGGATGAACATAATAAAAATAAGATATAACAAATTCCATTATAAGAGGAAGTAATGATAACACAACGACAGTAAACAAAAACATTTTTGCTACCTTTAGTGGTAACTTTAAAACCACAAGATGGAAATGTTTTAGATTAATATGACACTAATGATTAACTCCATCATGATATGATTGATTAAAATAAATGTACACTTAGCTTTGATACACATTTACATATATCCCATGATCTATTCACACATGCAACCCTTGGTATGTGCAAGTTAAATTCCTCACTAGAGGATGCAAAAAAAAATTAGATAAGGTCAAGGTAAAAAACACCAATAAACATGTGAATATTTTTTATATTATTCATACCTCTTGGTTAAAACCTTTAGTTCAATGTTATAAATGGAAAATGCAAATCCATCACGTGAACAATGTGGAGCCCTCTCAAAAGTTCCAACAATAAATATTTTAAATCTCAAAAAGCCAAGATGTTTTGCATATATATTTTATATGTTACTTGAGAAAATATGATATATTTACCTCCTAATAGACATCAGTCACAAAATTATGACAAAAGAAGGATCACAATATTACACTTATCATCTGATCACTGACCATGATACTGACCATTGTGGTGCATTACAAAGTAAAATCAAAAAATACAAACACAATGGTTGTATGCAAATTATACTAAAAAATGAAAAATACATAATACTTTCAATCAGTCAAAATAAAAGAATCCTTTAAAATTACCAAGGCATGAAGATCTGAAAATTATTACAAATATTGATGGTGTTTCTTTTCAACATCTCAAAATTGTTACAAATAATTGGGACAGTCTTTATAGTGTCACATGTTTACCAACATTGGTACATATTATCAATGAGGTACAATATTTCCCACTTTTTCCATAATCCCTTGGATATATTAGATTACCCATAGCATGTGGACTTAAAGCAATACATATCATGGTAGAGGTAATGGATCAAATACCAAATCTAACCTTTTGTCTTGGATAATATTGGGTAACCGACATGAATGCAATGATAAATACTACAAATATGTGCCTTAATTTAAAATTAGAATTAAAAATTTGTATTCCATATGATGGACACATGAATAAACCTATCATAGTAGTAGATGGCATTGCCTCATTAGACGATATAGAAACATTGGTAATGAAAAGGCATAAATGATTAAATCAAAGTAAGTAAATAAGGCCAATGATAGATTTACCTTTATGTTCTAAACCAGACCATTGTGATTTATAAAAATGCAAAAATATTAAAAAAAATCAAATATTCACAAAAATACAAATAATTCAAAATACAAAAAAAATATTTAGCATTTCACATGTTTTAATATATATATATATATATATATATATATATATATATATATATATATATATATATATATATATATATATATATATATATACACACACACACACACATACACACACACACATTACTTTATGTTAGTAGATAACATATCATTTCTATACACATATGTTTCATAGGTACTTGAGTGTTATATAGTCATTACATTAGATACATGATATCTCAAGCATGCAGATGTTAGACCTTTCCTCTTACAATGTGATACACTACATTGGGTTCATCTTGCTTCTATATGATTATGATTGACATAGGTTCTATTATTTTATGATCTCTTTTCATTATATTACTGAGCTTATATATTTTACACATGCCTATACTCATGTTGATATCTAACATAATTTATTTGATATGTTATTCTACATGACATTTTTCTAACACATGTATGTAGGGACTACTATGACATGCATACGTTTGTTTCTTATATCTCATTAATTCATCTATTTACATTACCTTACTTGAATGTACTTCTTGATCTCTTCTTTCTCTTGCTTGTGGAACATTTAAACATGTTACTTTACTTTTTGGCCATATTTCCCTATGTGTTGCTTGTTTATTTTGTGTGTGGACATTTTCATGTCTTTCACTTGAGTGTGTGACATTTGAACATGCTCCTTGTTTTCATTCTTCTTAGACCAATCTTTGTGTGACATTTGAGTACTTTTACATGTTTGTTTGATTTTTTGCTAAGTTTGTTATATTTTATATGTTTTCATGATTCATATCATGCATCTTAGGGATTTTTATGTGTACTTATTTTGATCTTCACTGAGATATCTACTTTGACATGACACTCCTATAGACTTATTTTTACTATGTGATTCATAAAAATACATCATAGTTGTCTAATCCTTTTGAGATAAGGTGATTATCACTTTTGCAATGCCCTCACCTCAAAATAATGGGGGGCATATAAGTGGGGGCATGTCATATAAGATATGAATCCACATGCATACAATTGATGTAATGGGTAAAGTTTAATTTAGTTTCCATGATTTAAATATACATTTAGGACAAAAGTCTATGCATTGGGCATAGATTTGAGACATATATTTTTAGATTTTTGATGCATATTATACATATGTTATAGATCAGAGGTTATAATTGTTAGGTTGTGGAGCTAAAAGCTTCACTGATGCAGACATGGAGAAGGCCATTGGAGGGGTTGCTGAAGGTTGCTGAGTGTCAGAGCAACTGGCATCGGTCTGATCAGCCGACGTCAGCATGATAGTGAAGAGAAGCAACTGACGTCGAACAGGTATCGGCCGACGTCGGTCACCTCCAGGCAGATAGGGACCGACGTCGGTCGCCTGTGTGGTTTGACTGCGAGTTTATTACGGGCAGTTAGCTAACAAACCAAGTGTTTACATGATGAGAGCTATTTTTAGACTGAGAGCTGCGGATCTAATTATTGTAATTAGATGTCTAATTATTGTTTGGATGAGATCTATATAATAGACTCATGGTTGTATTGGAAGTGTGTGCTAGTTTGAGTTGAGCAAAGTTAGCTCCTTCTGTGTGTGAAGTGAGCAAGGGTGTTCCTCCTAGTTCCACAGCAGTGCCAAGTGTGGGTGCTGGTTTTGGAGAATCAAAAGGGTTCTTTAGGTGTGTAGGATCTTGGTCATCAGGTGAGCATGGCCTTTATAGGAGATTTGCATGGTAAGTAAGATTGTTGATCTGTAGGTGTATGTGTGTGCAAGGTCAAGGTTCACAGGTGTGCAGAACCAAGTTGATTTGTAGGTGTGCAAGATCAGATAGGACAACAACACAACAGGGAGCAGAATCAGGCTGGATCTACTTGGAGTACAAGTGTGTACTCGGATAGAGCAAAGAGGAAGGCAAGGGAGTTCCTTCCATAAGTATGGTCTGTTGAATTGCATGTTGTTTCAGGTTCATGGGAGATCTACTTGAAGTACCTTGAGTACTTGTAGAGTGCGTGGAGCACTTGTGGTGTACGTGGAGCACTGGAGGTGAACACCAACTCTGTGTTTGAGTTGTGTGTTGGGACCTAAGAGAGAGAGCTTTGAGGAGAGAATTACTATTCACTTGAGGTGTGGGAAGCCTCTGAAGAGGTGGTGGAGAAGTGGCATCTTCTTTATTGTATTCTTTTCTTCAAGAGTTTTAATACAAGTTGTGTATTGTCTCTCATATCTGTGTTATTCTAAATTCTAGTTACTCGTGATTCTGGTTAATTTTTGCATATTAAATTGCTTGGTTTGGTAATCAATTGTGTGCTTTCGATGTTTCACGTATCCTGACAAGTGGTATCAGAGCCAGGTTGTTGTCTCATAGCTTGATACCACTGACAAGTGGTATCAGAGCTAAGGTTGCAGGAAGTAGGGTTTGTGTTTGGTTACAGATCACTCTCAGGGGTTTCTGATTGAGTGGGAGTAGAGCAATGGCAGATGAAAGTAAGCTAAGAATGGAGGAGTTGAAAAGCACAGATGGTCACTTACAGTCCCATGGAAAGAAAGAGCAGGTAAAAGAATATTGTTGGTTGGTAGCAGATCAGCATGAAGGAACTCAAGAAGCAGATGTTGCAGGTTATGTGGCACAGGATGCTCTGGGAGGTTTCTTGGATAAAGTTGAATCTTGGTTAAAAGATTCAGTTGCCTCTTTCCATGCAGCCCCAGGTAGAGGAGCTGGTGAGCCTTGCCAAAGAATTGGCAAAGGGGAAGTGAAGTTGAAATTGCAGGCGGCCAACACACAGGTGTTGATGAAGGTCATGCAGGTCCCAGGTTTGGAGATATGGCTAATTTCTTCAGAAAGATTGGGTGATGAGAGATGCACAAGAACTCTCACAGTGGATGCACTTGAATTAGCTAGTGGTAAGAAAACATGTACTCTTTATCTACTTGTTTATATTACTGATTCTTCTTCTGTTGTGGAAATGTGGCTTCGTAGGCTTGGTCACATGAGCAGGAAGGAGATGCATGTTCTTAAGCAGAAGACAGATATATTTGATAGGCTTAAGAACTGGAAAGCCTTGGTGTTTATGGAGGAGATGGCGAACAAAAACCAGTGGATGGTGCTGGATACTTCTGAGCAGAGCAGTTTGGACATGGGTTTTGATTCAAAGGAGCTCGCGGATAAAAAGTCATCACTCACAGGTGAACACAGGTACCGGCATCGGTCAAGAGGAACTGGCATCGAACAGACAGGTGCCGATGTCGGTCATGTGCAGACCGAAGCCAGTGATGTCGGGCAGTAGGTAAGACCGATGTCGGTCAGGAGGACCAACGTCGGCAACAGGGACACTGACGTCGGTAGGGTCGATAGTCAGGGATAGATGCATGGGAACCGACATCGGTCGGATGCAGACTATAGAGTGATCGAGGTCGGTCACTGTAACGAATTTTGGGTGGATAGCACGCTGTCAAGGAGTCTCAAACACCCATACAGAGGACTGAAGATGTAAGTAAGCCTCAAATCCGTTGTTCCTCTTCTTTATACTCGTTGCTGATTGTAGAGCAGGAAGGATCTAGGAAACAGGTGAGAGCATGGCAGGGATATGATGAAGAACCAAATGGGAGTTTTGGTAGGGTTACCAGCAGGTATGAAAGCACAGAGATGAATGGATTCCTTAGTTGAAGAATAGAGTGAACGGACATGTGAGACGGAAGACCAGGTATATGGTCTTGAGGAGCTGTAGGACAGTGGTACAGGTTTTGATAGGTGGAGGATGAAGCATGGCTTCAGTCAATGTCAGGTAACTACTGTGGTTTGCCTTACCAGGTGGATGATGAGTCATGACATCATTCTATTGCTGTATGTGGATTGTATGTTTGCTAGCAGGATTGTACATACAAGGTTTTGCTGAGCTAAGGGTAAGATTAGTTCAGTGTTTTGCTATGAAGAATTTGGAGCAGCGAAATTCTTTGGCATGGGAGACATGGAGATCACAAGTTGATTTTTTCTCTAGTGGGAGCTGATGTGAATCAGGTGTTGGCAAGGTTCAGGATGCAGAGCCGGAGCACACTAAGGGCTGGACAGGTACAGTGTCCGAAATCACATGAGGTCTGGTATAGACCTAAGTATTCCCATGCAGTGGGAGCTGTCAGAGAGTTAGGAGCCAATTCGGGGAAGTGGGTTCTCAGGTATTTGAGAGGGACCAGTAGCAGGGATTCATGCTATGCAGGGTCAGGACTTCACTACATGGGTTTGTAGGTTCGGATGTGGCAAGGTACTCGGATGACAGGAGGTACATCACGGGATGTGTGGTGGGTTGTCTTCAGGATTGATCTTGAAGAGGGATACAAACTAGGAAACATATTAGACAGAGTACAGGTACAGGTACAGTGCAGCTATTTATCTCCAAGTGGGAGATTGTTAGGTTGTGGAGCTAAAAGCTTCACTGATGCAGACATGGAAAAGGCCATTGGAGGGGTTGCTGAAGGTTGCTGAGTGTCAGAGCAACCGGTGTCGGTCTGATCAGCCGACGTCAACAGGATAGTGAAGAGAAGCAATCGACGTCAGTCAGGTATCGATCGATGTCGGTCGCCTGTGTGGTTCAACTACGAGTTTATTACGGGCAGTTAGCTAACGAACCAAGTGTTTGCATGATGAGAGCTATTTTTAGACTGAGAGCTGTGGATCTAATTATTGTAATTAGATGTCTAATTATTGTTTGGATGAGATCTATATAATAGACTCATGGTTGTATTGGAAGTGTGTGCTAGTTTGAGTTGAGCAAAGTTAGCTCCTTCTGTGTGTGAAGTGAGCAAGGGTGTTCCTCCTAGTTCCACAGCAGTGCCAAGTGTGGGTGCTGGTTTTGGAGAATCAGAAGGGTTCTTCAGGTGTGTAGGATCTTGGTCATCAGGTGAGCATGGCCTTTATAGGAGATCTGCATGGTAAGTAAGATCGTTGATCTGTAGGTGTATGTGTGTGCAAGGTCAAGGTTCACAGGTGTGCAGAACCAGGTTGATTTGCAGGTGTGCAAGATCAGATAGGACAACAACACAACAGGGAGCAGAATCAGGCAGGATCTACTTGGAGTATAGGTGTGTACTCGGATAGAGCAAAGAGGAAGGCAAGGGAGTTCCTTCCATAAGTATGGTCTGTTGAATTGTATGTTGTTGCAGGTTCATGGGAGATCTACTTGAAGTACCTTGAGTACTTGTGGAGTGCATGAAGCACTTGTGGTGTGCGTGGAGCACTGGAGGTGAACACCAACTCTGTGTTTGAGTTGTGTGTTGGGACCTAAGAGAGAGAGCTTTGAGGAGAGAATTATTGTTCACTTGAGGTGTGGGAAGCCTCTGAAGAGGTGGTGGAGAAGAAGTGGCATCTTCTTTATTGTATTCTTTTCTTCAAGAGTTTTAATACAAGTTGTGTATTGTCTCTCATATCTGTGTTATTTTGAATTCTAATTACTCGTGATTCTGGTTAATTTCCGCATATTAAATTACTTGGTTTGGTAATCAATTGTGTGCTTCCGGTGTTTCACGTATCCTGACAATAATTTGATAGATACTTCAACTTGAGACACATTTGAGGTGCACATGTACCAAATTCTAGATATAATTTCAATTATACACACATTTATGTACCAACCTTATGAAAATGCAATGTTTTTGCCTTTATCTCTCTACAAAAGTTCACTCTTTTTTTATTAGTGTGATCAAGTTAATGTACCCTCGATGGAATTGGAACTAAGATTATATTATTTTAGGTTGATATGGTTACACCATTTGACTTAGGGGAGATTGGCTAGATTGGTTATACTTGAGTTGTGTAATTGAGATTTTGTGCTCTCAATAGTTATGGCACAATTCATCCTTATACTAAATTGAGGGAGTGATCACCCTTCAACTCCCCTCTTCACATCTCCAAGGTTTAGTTATGAACCTCTCTCTAATGTTTCAATGCTAAGATGAAAACCTGAGTATCCTTAGTTCGAGACTCTAAAGACCATGTGTACCTTATCATTTTAAATTCCAGCTAGATTTAAATACGTTGAGTAAAACCTTAGCTTATAACTCCTTTTACTATTTAAGAGTATAAATGTAAGCATAAAAAGAGTATATGAGTGTAGTTTGTTGTGACAAATGATAAATGCAACCCATATATATATATATATATATATATATATATATATATATATATATATATATATATATACAACTCCAAACCCATAAATAAAAGTGAGCCATAAGTTAATGGTATCATCTAGGATGTTAAAGTCGTATGGGATGTCGAATAACCTATAATTTTATAGACTAGGTTGATATAGTATAACTGATAGGGAAAAACTCAAAATTTTATCAACTTGACCGATACACTATAGGGAAATATAGACATGAAATAGATTGTATCAACCTCATTGATACAATAGGCATATAGAGTGGTTGGTAATTTTGGATGCAAAGTAGACAAAGAGGTAAAACAAAAAGATACTCAGAGGAGGTCAAAATTAGAATAATGAAGTCATGATAAAATAATATTCAAACATCTCTCGTAAAGTGCCACAAGTTTATTTTAGACCCACTTCTCAGTGCACTCTCTAAGACGTGCATACAGGGAGACTAATGCACCGATAAACCCCTACAAGAGAAGCCATTAGTAAATTGACAAATATGAAAGATGTCAAGTTTATACAAAAGGGGAAAATGATGAATAAAAAGATATGGAGAATGAATATCTCTTCTATCACTTAACTCTTGTAGCTCATCATATGAGTCCCTAGATTAGGATGAAGAGGAGCATGGGAACACTACTCATGGGATGATACTTTTTCTAAGCACACAAATTTTAATATTGAAGATGAAGATGATATGTGTTGGTCCTTAGTAATCTATTTATTAATAGTTTGGTATAGAGGTTTTAATTTACTTTAAGAAGGAATGGGTGTGAGGGTGAGAATCACTTGTTACATGACTATAATTATGTTGTTTTTGTCATTAATTCTAGTACCGATATCTATTATTAATAATGTTGTGTTTTAAACATTTTTTTAAAAGTAAAAAAATTGTATTAAAAAATCACATCAAAATTATCAATTAATTAATTAAATTTATGTTTTTTTTAATAAATTATTTAAAAGGCTTAATTTTTTTCTTAAAATTATATTAACCAAATTAATAATGCAAAAATGTGTGATGAACATGATGATGCACATTATGTCACCATTATCATTAGGTTTAACCCTAAAACATGGAGGACTCGAAAAAGGAATGGAAACATCTGAAACTATGGCCATTGGTCTTAGCAAGGATGTTTTGGAATCGTTTTACTTCCTGCATTCAAAGATGAAAGTCGAATTAGTGCCACTGTACGAAAAAGTAACAGATATACTAAAGGGTTTTAAATTTTTTGAATGTAAGCATAACCAAATGGCATAGAAACGTAGAGATAGAAGCACACCATAAATTTAAGATCTTGGGGGCACCACAAGCGACGAGGGCGGCTCTGTTCATCTGCCATTTCTCTCCCCAAATCACAGAGATGGTCATGCATTGACAAAACAAGATCGGGCTTGTTCATCATCAACCATTTATCTTCCCAATAAGTCATTTCAGCTTCAACTTCAACAACAAGACACTTATCTTTCAGGGATTGATGGGACTATGGTGCACTTGATCTTTCAATACCACTGAAAGGACCATATTCCACAATTTCTTGAGATGAAGCAGCAGAAGTAGATGCCATTAATGAAAGATTGTATCTAAAGGCCCAAGTGCTAGAAAAGGAAGATGGAAAATGAACCAAGCACAGATTGGATTGGGTTTGTTTCGGAGTGCAAATAAATAAATGATGATTATGGGATAAGTGTAAGCAGTACTAGAAAGATTCATTGCCACTAAAATGGTATTGGGAAAATGCTCAGGGTAATTATATGAATAAGTTGCCCTTTTTTTAATTTAAATTTGTTTTAAAATTATTTTTAAAAAAATTATTATTAAAAATTAGAAAGCTACCGTCCAAAAAATTGTGCTCTTAAAAGAATCGTTTAAGATTATTTAAAAAATATTATTATGGAAAATTATAAAGCTACCGTCCAAAAAGATCGTGGGGCTGGTGAAGGCTCCATTATTGAAAATTATCTCTAAAAAATCGCTGTGAATAAGTCCTTTTGTTTGTGGGGCTCGTGAAGCCTCCATTATTGACCATCGTTGCGCGTTAAATGATTTGAGTGCCATATTTATTCTAATGTGTCGATCGTGTCTTGCAATGAATTATGATTTTTTCAATTCATGTGGGCCACTTGATGTTATTCCTCTCTTTTCCTATGCTTCTCCTCGGATTTGATGGGAAGAAATGTAGAAATGATGTATTTTTTATATAGTTTGTTATTAACTCACAACAAATTAAAGTTATGGGTTGTCTAATTATTATAGGGTTAGAGTTATATATTATATGTATTTGAATCAGAGTTCAACATAGTTTTATATAATCTGAATATAATTTTGAATAAAGGTTTCGAGCCTCTTCTTCATAAATGTGAAGATGTAATTATATGTAATGTTTTTAAATATTATTTTGGTATAAAAGAGTGATGCACAAAAATGATTGTCACAAGTGTAACAAAAGATATCATAAGCGTTGACACTAATTTGAATTATGGAAGAAAATAACGGACACTTAATTCCTCATTCTTAGATCTCTCTCTCTCTCTCTCTCTCTCTCTCTCTCTCTCTCTCTCTCTCTCTCTCTCTCTCTCTCTCTCTCTCTCATGGATAATGGCACAGATTAAATTGGTATAAATACAATGCTCTTAGTATATGATTCACAATTAGGTCAGTGCAAACATTAGTAAGAAACAATAATTAAGGCACACAGAACACAACCAAAGGTAGAAGGACCAAAAAAATGATGAATGACAACATCAGTGGGCCCACCAATCTAACCCAAAGAAGGATCAACAAAACAACATTCCTATCCCAAGTGAAATTATAGCACCCGATTCAATTCACAAAATAGATATGTGTACAAATAGGCTCAATGCTGAAAACTAAATGATTTATATAAGTATAAGATGCATTTGGAAGGCTTAAGACCAAATGGGGGTATTGTTGGGCAGGATAAATCTTAAAAGTAATCAATTATATACAAGTGTAGCAAGCATGACAAAACATGGGAAAGACACTAGAAAAAGCTATTGTATAAAAATTGGGTGTGTACATAATGCCCTTACTTTGATATGCATATGTGATCGAATGCAGGTATGCGTCAAAGTATATAAAGAAAATTTTCTTAAGTATGCACCTTCACCTACCCAAAGAAGAGTGGAAGAAATAAATGATGTTCAAGGTAGGCTCCATCCACACCAAATCTATCAACACCCTTGAAAAAATAGCCAATTACTACAAGTAATCAAGATTGCAATAAAAAACTTGAACTTTAACTTTGAATTTGAAAAGAGCATAGGAATGAATACACATGCATTGTATAGAATCAAATGACACCACCATGTGAAAAATGATGTTCATATTTTAATTATTCAAATTAGAAATGTTTTTGGAAGTGTTTAATCATAGCCAACACTTCCCTAAGAGTTTTGTGAACCCAATCAACGTTTTAATCAAGGAAATAAACAATTTTTCTTATCAAAGAGCCCCAACTATTTCTTAGAAACCTTCACATTGTAGCAAAGAAAAAATGCTTGGGTAAATGTAATCTAAAAACCACCTAAATAATTTTTTTCTCCATTTTGTTTGCTCAATATTTTTTTGAAAAATGTCTTTATATATACCTCCCTTTTGAGGTGAAAGATTGAATAACATGTGCCTTTAGTGACTCATCTCAAAATAATAGAGTTATAAGCGCCATGTTCAATAAGAATAAAAATACCCAATACCATTTTGAATTTTGTATAAAATTTATCCATAGTATGCATAATCTCTATATTATCACGAAATTAGTTTGTTTAAAATAACAAGCAAAATGATAGAAAATATTAAAGAACACACCTAGGACCTTAGAGCTCAACAAACATAAAAAGGTTACAAATGCATAAAGATAAACACAATTCAAACCTCCTTTATGTGATCATAGGAATCCAAGAAGGGAGGTTAGTATAGTGTTAGTTCAAGTAATAAAAATTCAAATAAAAATACACTAACACTTACACTCCTAGCCTAGAACTTGGGGAGAGCTTAGTGACAAAAGATAAATGAAATCATAACTAAAACATAAAAGACACAAATCTTTTTACCTTCCTTGGGAGCTCAAATTAGTTTATATAGTTGTTTGTTCGGCTTGTGCATCAATAAGTCTTTGGAAAATGAAGCTTGTTATCTCCTTTGCACCTTAGTTTTGATGTGGATTGTGATTGCTTCAATCAAGATTTTGGCATTATAATGCTACTTGCAATAAAATAACTTATGTCTCTCTCCAAATTTGCATTATAACTTTGGCTTATGAGAGCTTAGAATTGAAGAGGCATGGCATTGTATTTATAGCCTAAGGATTTAACTCTCACCCAAGGTGGGTTAGGGTTGAGTTAAGGCTTGGAATGGGTTCAAACCTAACCTAGGTGAGTCAAATATAACCCTAGTAGAGTTAACAATTGTCAAGTGATTATGATTTTAAATGAATAGGCATGGCTTCCAAAATGAAATATTTTAAGATATTTTTAAAGAGCTTGAGAAATCATAAAAGCAATGATGAAAGGCTAAGATATTTTGAATTTTTGAATTTCTTTTTTTAGACATTCATTAATTTTAAATGGATAATTCAACCAGGTATTTAATCATGTTTAATTTGTTAATTGATTTTGATTAAAATTTTAGCTCTTTCAATATTTAATATTTATTCATGTACTCCACTTAATAGGTCCATAGGCCAAATTGATAGTTGCTATACCACAAGGTGATTAGGGAAGAATCTATGAGAGGTTACTATTGCATATGATAAAATACCCCAAATAGGGATGTCTCAATAGGATTTTAAGCTTTGATGAATGATGTGCAACTAATTTTTGGATGTTTAGTGATTTCTAAGATTAATTTGTAATGGTTGGTAGGAATCAATGCAAAGTTTGATTCAAAGCCAGTTTTAGGTGTCTACAGTTTGCCCTTGTTTGGGAAGGCATTAAAAGTTATAGGCACAGTAAGATATTTTCAAAGAATGAAAAGGACCTGTATGACTACATCTTCAACGATAATGGATAAATTTTAGGTGCCCCCTCAAGGGAGCAGTTGGCAAAATGGGTTGATGATCGATCCCTTGAAAGAAGGAAATGATGGGACCAAAAAGATAAAAAAGATGGGGTGGAAAATATTGATTTTCCCATAGACAGTTATAATCAGTGGTATATGGATCTACCATAATTGGACAGACAAACAGGATGATTTGCCCACAGGTAATTATATTCATCAGTAAATGTGGGACAAAAATGGTAATGATTTGCCCAAACATGGTTATAATCATTGAAAAAGGCTTAGGGTAGAAAGAGAATGATTTTCTCAAAGATACTTATAATCATTTACAAGGGAAAATAATGATTTACCCACAAGTGGTTATAATCACTGAAAAATGTTTAGGTTAACAAGATAATGATCTAACCAAAGGCAATTATAATAATTAAAGGGAAAACAATGGTTTACCCACATGTGGTTATAATCATTGGTCAGATAAAAATATTCCCCAATTAGGTAGATAGAGATAATGGTTTGTTTGAAGGTGGTTATAAGCATTATCACAATGAAAACTTACCCTAGTTGGGTAGAATAAAGATAATGATTTTCCTAAAAATGGTTATAATTATCAACCTTCAAATAGATGGAAACATAATGATTTACCCAAAGGCGGTTAGAACCATTGGTGACACAAATGGAATGGTAGATAATGATTTGCCCAGAGGTAGTTATAATCATCGATATCCTAATAGTGAAAAATATGATGGAAAATGGGTATAGAGGAGAAAGATGAATTTAGGAAACCTACTAAGAGGGAAAGTCTCATCCGAACTAGCAAGGGTTAAAATTCTTTCGTGATTAAATTAATTTATATGTATGAATGATTTGGATAGATTGATATTTTTTCAAGTGTCAAGGAGTATCATGGCCTCAATGTTGTGTAGACTTCTTGAGTTGATTTTTTCTATAGCATGTGATGATAAGCATCATGATATAAAAAACTATGATAACTTAGCCAAAATATGCATAAGGAATGACACATGATCCAATAAACAAGTGAAAATAATGAACCAATTATAGAAACCATGATAATAATGTTGACAAATGAATATATATGGATTAAATAATAATACGCAAGGAATCACCTAATAAACACAAATAGGCCAAATCAAGGCATAAAAATAAAATTAAAAAAAAAGAAAACAAATAAACAAAACAAAAATAAATAACAAAACAAAAGTAAAGAGAAGAAAATGAAACAAACAACAAACAATGATCAATCACAATGTTAGTGAAAACAAAGAACAAAGAAGATAACAAGTAATGCCCCTAGGATATAGGAGACAACTGAACAAACAAATAGAAAGGGGGGAATAGAAGAAAAGGAAGGGGTGGGAGGATTTTCCAAGGTTACCATGGATAAATTTCTACAATTTCATTGCTTGTAATACTCCCCAAATGGATTTTTGATGTAGCAAGTGATGGTAAGCATCATGATATAAAACACCATGATAATGTAGGTGAAATATGTATAATAACTCACTCTCAATCCAAGAAATAATTGAAAATAATGCACCAATGATAAAAACCATGATGAAAATGTTGACATATGAATATGGATGGACTCCAATATATTGTGTAAGGAATCACCCATTGAACACATATAGACTAAGTCAAGGCTCAAGAAGGAAAGCAAACAAAGACAAACAATTAAGCAAATAGTAGGGCAGATCAAGGATAACTGACTAGACTTAAATAGGATAAATGTTTTTGGATTTTGAAATTTTCAATGTTTTTGGAATTTTGAGGTATCTTAGCTCATTATAGATTTAAAAGACACCACTCACAAAATGGTAAGAGCTTTGGCTGAGGTTGTTCTCAAAATGGTGAAAGTATATGGAAAAGAGGGACTAAGTTAACTTCAATGTGAATCGAGCAGGACCTACATAGTCACATTAGAACCTCAAGTCACAGTAATTCCATCAACACAAAAGGTGGTGAGACTCGACCCAATAATAAAAAAATGATCAAACTAAGGTAAATGGCTAGGCAAATGAGAATAGTAATGAAAAGGTGATGCAGTAATGCATGGTAAATGTATCGTTCCTAATTTTACCATAGGCAGTTTGTAATGAAATTACTTTAACAATAAAGTAGAATAGCATAAATAGATCCAAATATGATTGAAATATATCAGAATATATGATAATAGGCAAGCCACTTCGAGGGGGAAATCTCCACAAGTTTCAATAAGAATAGAATTCACAATATGATGATAAACAATTACCCACTACCTCCTATATATAGTCTATCTAGGCCTTGGTTACTCCATAGGCCGACTTACTAACCAAATAAATGCATAGAGAAATGTGATATAACATCAAAGAGGGATAAGTAAGCCACAAGTTAGCTATTCCTATCCTAATAAATTTGATAGGTTAGGGGCATAGCATGCCCTTCCCACTCAAACCAATGTTATCCTCAATTTTGAATAACTCTGGATGTTGTTGCAAAAAATCTTCACCTTCCCAAGTTGCATCTTCACTGCTTAGGTTCTTCCACTTGATTAGATATTCCCTAATCTCTCTGGTTCTCAACCTCATAGTACGTGTTTGGAGGATCTTCTCTAGTTCCAAAATGACTCATCCTTCTTCATCTAGTTTTGGGAGCTCTATCTGGGCTGAAACTTTTTGTCTAATGACCTTCTTCAAACAAGAAATATGAAATACCGGGTGTATGCAAGATGAATGAGGTAACTCAAGTGATCCAAGCATCAATTTTGGCAACAATTCGGGTGACAGTTCCACCCCAATTGATGACAAAACTTCTGGGAGCCATAACTTTTGCACCGTAGCTCCAATTGACTCACCGTTTGAACCGTTGGAAAGCTAAGAATGAGGAGAACGTCGTGAAATGGAATGAGATATGCTCAATGAATTTTGACCCCCAAAAACCCAACGAAAGTGCCTCAAAATTCAATTTTAGTGGTGTAGTCTAAAAATAGTAAGTTTCTAAAAATAGTAATTCCTCAAATTTTGTATTGTTTTAAATATAGGAAGTTGAACCACTTCATCTCCCTCGAGATTGGTGACCTTCCACATCCTCCCCATTCTTTCAAATTGAGTATAAAATAAAAGGTAACCCCAAATGTGAAGACATATATCTCTTCCCAGAGATAAGCATATATTTGTATTGCGATCTTGAGTAATACTACATCTCTTCTCAGAGAATTCATTGTTACTGTGTTACTTCTATGTTTTTGTGATATTTATCAACCAAAACTTCTGAGTTCTAGATCAGTGGTATCATAGTGGTTTGTCTTGAGAGTGTATGATCTCAAGGATGAGGTCAGGCTATAAGAAGCTTAGTTGGGAAACAATAGAGCTTTCAAATTTTCCACCTGTTCACTCCAAACAACTTCAAATGGCAGACAACACCGAGACATCTGATCCTTTTAAGGAAATGGTGAATGAGGCCCTCTAATGGAAACAAGCACAGATGCTACAACAATTTGCCCAAATTCTTCAAACACTTTCGATGGAAAATCTTGGCTCTGTGGCTCCACTTCCTGGCTCCTCATCCAAGGAACATCCTTTTAGTGCCCCAACACCCTTCAAGGTCCAGGTAAATTTTGATATTCCTACATTTGAAGGTAAAATCAATGTTGATGCAGTAGAAAATTGGTTAGATCAATTGTCTTCCTACTTCTCTATAAATAAGTTCACCAATGGAAAAAGGATTACTTTTGCTCTTTTGAAATCAACATTGCCTATGAAAAAATGGTGGGAAGTGTGCAAAAAGAGGTTTAGTACAGATGACATTGGCCTTAAGGTGGAACCTACTTGGGATGATTTTGTGGAAGTGGTGAAAGAAGAATGCTATCCCATCAGAGCATATGATGATCTCTACATACAGTGGCAACAACTTAACCAAGGTAAGGACCAATTTGTTCAAGATTACACAGACACTTTTCATTCTTTGTCTGCAAGGTTGGGCATTCAAGAAAGTGAGAAACATAAGACTCTCAAATAACATGGTGGACTACAATGGTACATATGGGGGGAAATGGAACTCTTCAATTTGGAAACCCTTAGTGAGGCATACAAATTTGTAGTGAAGATTGAACAGAAGCATGGTAGAAAGAATATGAAGAGTCAACCCTCAAAATGGAAAAGTGACAAGGAAGGTCAAACATGAGGCCCAAATTGGAAGCAAAAGGAGTTTCAAGATAAGAAATCCCAAAAAGGGAAGGCTAGAAAATGGTGTGATTACCACAAAACTGGAACTCACTCCAAAGAAGAATGTTAAGCCATCAAGTCATTGCTTTCTGAGTCACAATACTCAACGTCCACTACTCTGCCTCATACACAACCCACAGTCAAAGAGGATGAAGAAGAAATTGTAGATGCTGAGCCTGACACCATTATCGCTTCATCACAGAACCATGGGGAAAGACCAGATGACAAGGAAAGATTGTTCCACTCTAAATTATGGGTAAAAGGTAAGCCTTTACATTTCATTCTTGATAGTGGGAGTCAAAAAAAATTAATCTCTGCTAAAGTTGTGACAAGTCTAAATCTATCTGTGAAGCCTCATCCAAAGCCCTACAGTATTGGATGGTTAAGCCCAGGGAGAGACCTCCGTGTCACCCATCAATGTCTTCTTTCATATGCTATAAAACCATTCCAAGATGAAGTCTTGTGTGATGTAGTCAATCTAGATGTTTGTGATGTATTCCTTGGTTAGTCATTCATGTATGAGCGACATGGCATCTATGAATCACAAACCCGAAGGATCACCCTCACTCTTGGAACACATCACTATAGGGTACCAGAGGTACCACCTTCCACATCTATCTCCCTGATCAGTGCAAAGCAATGCAAGAGATTGGTGGAGAAAACAAAGCAATTTGTCCTCATGGTGGTCAAGCCACAAAAATCCAAGAAGGTCGATGTTGCAGTCTTGACTACACAATCAACACAACAATAGAAGTAGATAGGATGCATCACAAGAGAATATGATGACTTATTCAAGTCACCCACAGGAGTTCCACTGCATTACCAGGTAAAACATTCTATCGATTTGATCCCAGGATCACCTTTGCCTAACAGTCCTATGTATTGCAGATCAGTTTTGGAGAATGATGAGATAAAAAGATAGATTCAAGAATTAATCCAAAAAGGTCACATCAGGCCAAGCTCTTCACCTTGTGGTAGCCCAATTTTCTTGGCACTGAAGAAAGATGGAACAGGGAGGCTTTGTATTGACTATCGAGCCCTGAATAAAATCTCTGTGAAGAATCGCTATCCTCTTCCCAGGATTGATGACCTGTTAGACCAGCTCTGTGGTGCAAAGTTCTTCACCAAAATTGATCTCATATCTATTTATCACTAAATTCCCATCGATCCCACTGATGTCTGGAAGACTGCATTCAAAGCTAAGGAGGGGCTCTTTGAATGGTTGGTTATGCCTTTTGGCTTAACTAATGCACCTATAACCTTCATGAAGATGATGGATGACATCCTACGACCCTTCACCAACTCATTTGTGGTTGTCTACTTAGATGACATACTCATCTATAGCATAACATGGGTATAACATTTCCAACATGTTCATAAGGTGCTTCAAACTCTTCGAGAGCACAAGTTGTATGCAAATCTTGACAAATGCACATTCGAGATGACAACAATTTAGTACCTTGGGTACGTTGTGAATGAGGAAGGAGTCCATGTTGATCTAAAAAAGATTTGGGTTATTCGAGAATGGCCCACACCAAGGACCCTCACAGAGCTTCATATATTTTTGGGTCTTGCAAATTTCTATCGTAGGTTTGTTCTTGGATTTTCACATGTTGCTTGGTCACTAACCCAAGTGACTAAAGGAGGAGCTAAAGCTTCATTTTAGTGGGGTGAAATATAACAAAGGGAATTTGAGAATTTGAAGAACACACTCTGCTCAACCCCTGTTCTTGCCTTGCCAAATTTGAATCAACCTTTTGAGTTGATGACAGATGTATCTGAATATGCCATGGGAGCTGTCATCATGTAACATGGCCATCTTGTTGCATATCACAGTGAAACTTTCACTGATACAGTCAAGAAATATCCCACATATGATAAGGAGCTCTATGCCATTGTGCAAGCCTATAAATAATGGAAACACTACATCTTGGGGAAAGAAATGGTCATCCACACTGACCACAGACCATTAGAATTCAGCCAGATGCAAAGCAAGCTCCGAAATGAGAGGCATCAAAAGTGGGCCATATATCTTCAGAAATTCCATTTGATAATCAAACACAAAAAAGGGGAGCTCAAATACAGCTGTAGATTCTCTGAGCCACCCACCAATTACTGCACTAAGGATAGTTTTGGACCTGTGTGGATATGAGACTACCATTTGGGGTGCTCTGTATGAAGCAGATCCTACCTTTGATGATACATATCAAGTACTTTAAAAAGGTACACATGTTTTTGATTTATATTTGCAAGATAATGTCCTCTATCATATGGGACACATCTATGTTCTAGTTGTAGAGTAACAAAAGATGATATGGGAAGCACACTTCAGTAGGACAACTAGACACTTTGGTATTGAGAAAACATTGGTAGTTCTTCAAAAACACTTTTACTGGCCCCATATGTGAAAGGATGTGGAAAGGTATCTCAAATCTTGCATCCCATGTGCAATAGCCAAGCCAACAAATAAGTATCAAGGATTATACACACCATTGCCAAAATGAACCAAGCCTTGGGAATCTATCTCAATGGATTTTCTATCAGGTTTGCCCACTTCAAAACATGGTAAGGACTGTATTTTTGTGGTAGTTGATCCTTTTTCAAAAATGGCTATCATGATTTCCTGTAAGAAAAATATATCTATTGAGGAAAATGCTCAACTATATTTTAGTCATGTATGGCTCCATTTTGCTCTTCCCAAGTCCATTGTTTTAGATCGAGATAGCAGGTTCTTGAGCATCTTTTGGTCCACTCTATGGAAGATGATGGATACTAAGCTGATGAAGTCCATAGCCTTCCATCCACAGACTGATGGTCAAACAAAGGTGGTAAACCACTTTATTATTCACATGATTCAGATGTACCACTTCAAACATCAATGCACATGGGAAGAGGGACTTCTTTTCATACAACATGGATACAATCAGGCACTGCACAGCTCGACCAAGCATAGTCCATTCCAAGTATGTTTTGGGTTCCAACCCATGGCACCAGTTGATATAGCGGTTCCATTTTCCACAATGGAATACACACCTCATGGAAGATCTGAGGTAGAAAAAGCTACAAAGTTTATTGAACAAATGCAACACCTCCAACAACAAGTTCATGACATCCTGGAGAAGATGAATCAAAAGTATAAGCAACACCGTGACAAACACAAGATTGCACACCATTTTGTTGTGGGTGACTAGGTTTGGTTGTAGCTTCAGAAGGAATGACTTGCATGCCCACACAAAAATATTCAGCCTCTACGATATGGTCCCTACACCATCACCAGAAGAGTTGGAGAAAATGCTTTTGAGTTTAACCTCCCAGCCTACCTTGGTTTGCACCCAATATTCAATGTGGAGCTCCTCAAACCATATCATCCACCTCTCTTGGACACTTTAGTTGCAGCATAACAACTCAACATTGATGAACTTGATCCATAGAGTTTTTCTCTAGTGGAAGAGGATCAGATTGTGGATATCTGGATGAAGACAACCAAAATATGCTCTATTCTGCTTTATCGAGTGGTCAAAAGGGGCCAACTTAGCCATCAAGGTGAGTGGATCACAGAGAATCAAATCAAGAAACAACTACCACACTTGATGGGGAGCATTGATGCAATGGGGACCATTGCTTCTCAAGGAGGGAGGAATGATCCAAGCATCAATTTAGGTGACAATTCGGGTGACAGTTCCACCCCAATTAATGATGAAACTTTTGGGAGCCATAACTTTTGCACCGTAGATCCAATTGACTCACCGTTTGAACCATTTGAAAGATAAGAATGAGGAGAACATCATGAAATGGTATGATCTTTTCTCAATGAATTTTGACCCTCAAAAACCCAATGAAAGTGCCTCAAAATTCAATTTTAGTAGTGCAGTCTAAAAATAGTAAGTTTCTAAAAATAGTAATTCCTCAAATTTTGTATTGTTTTAAATATTAGAAGTCAAACCACTTCATCTCCCTCAAGATTGGTGACCTTTCACATCCTCCCCATGATTTCAAATTGTGTATAAAATAAGAGGTAACCCGAAATGTAAAGACAAACATCTCTTCCTAGAGATAAGCATATATTTGTATTGCGATCTTGAGTAATACTACATCTCTTCTCAGATAATTCATTGTTACTGTGTTATTTCTTTGTTATTGTGATATTTATCAACCAAAACTTTTGAGTTTTGGATCAGTGGTATCAGAGCGGTTTGTCTTGAGAGTGTATGATCTCGAGGACCAGGTCAGGCTATAAGAGCTTGGGTGGGAAACAATAAAGCTTCCAAATTTTCCACCTATTTGCTCCAAACGACTTCAAATGGCGGATGACACCGAGACATCTGATCCTTTTAAGGAAATGGTGAATGAGGCCCTCCAATGGAAACAAGCACAGATGCTGCAACAATTTGTCCAAATTCTTCAAACACTTCCGATGTGAAATCCTGGCTCCACGGCTCCACTTCTTGGCTCCTCATCTAGGGAACGTCCTCTCAGTGCCCCAAAACCCTTCAAGGTCCAGGTAAATTTTGATATTCCTACATTTGAAGGTAAAATCAATGTTGATGTAGTAGAAAATTGGTTGGATCAACTATCTTCCTACTTCTCTATAAATAAGTTCACCGATGGAGAAAAGATTACTTTTGCTCTTTTGAAATCAACATTGCCTATGAAAAAATGGTGGAAAGTGTGCAAAAAGAGGTTCTGTACAAATGACATTGGCCTTGAGGCGGAACCTACCTGGGATGATTTTGTGGAAGTGGTGAAAGAATAATACTATCCCATCGGAGCATATGATGATCTCTACATACAGTGGCAACAACTTCACCAAGGTAAGGACCAATCTGTTCAAGATTACACAGACACTTTTCATTCTTTGTCTGCAAGGTTGGGCATTCAAGAAAGTGAGAAACATAAGACTCAAATAATGTGGTGGACTACAATGGTACATACGGGGGGAAATGGAACTCTTCAATTTGGAAACCCTTGGTGAGGCATACAAATTTGTAGTGAAGCTTGAATAGAAGCATGGTAGAAAGAATACGAAGAGTCAACACTCAAAATGGAAAAGTGACAAGGAAGGTCAAACATGAGGCCCAAATTAGAAGCAAAAGGAGTTTCAGGATAAGAAATCCCAGAAAGGGAAGGCTAGAAAATGGTGTGATTACCACAAAACTGGAACTCACTCCAAAGAAGAATGTCAAGCCATCAAGTCATTGCTTTCTAAGTCACAATACTCAACATCCACTACTCTTCCTCATACACAACCCACAGTCGAAGAGGATAAAGAAGAAATTATAGATGTTGAGCCTGACACCATTGTCGCTTCATCATAGAACCATGGGGAAAGACCAAATGACAAGGAAATATTGTTCCACTCTAAATTATGGGTAAAAGGTAAGCCTTTACATTTCATTCTTGATAGTGGGAGTCAAAAGAATTTAATCTCTGCTAAAGTTGTGAAAAGTCTAAATCTACCTGTGAAGCCTCATCTAAATCCCAATAGTATTTGATGGTTAAGCCTAGGGAGAGACCTCCGTGTCACCCATCAGTGTCTTCTTTCATATGCTATAAAACCATTCCAAGATGAAGTCTTGTGTGATGTAATCAATCTAGATGTTTGTGATGTAATCCTTGGTCAGCAATTCATGTATGAGCGACATGGCATCTATGAATCACAAACCCAAAGGATCAACCTCACTCTTGGAACACAACACTATAGGGTACAAGAGGTACCACCTCCCACATTTGTCTCCCTAATCAGTGCGAAGCAATGCAAGAGATTGGTGGAGAAAACAAAGCAATTTATCCTCATGGTGGTTAAGCTACAAAAATCCAAGAAGGCCGATGTTGCAGTCCTGACTACATAATCAACACAACAATAGAAGTAGATAAGATGCATCACAGGAGAATATGATGATTTATTCAAGTCACCCACAGGAGTTCAACTGCATTGCCAGGTAAAACATTCTATCGATTTGATCCCAGGATCACTTTTGCCTAACAGTCCTGTGTATTGCAGATCAGTTTTGGAGAATGATGAGATAAAAAGATTGATTAAAGAATTAATCCAAAAAGGTCACATCAGGCCAAGATATTCACCTTGTGGTAGCCCAATTGTCTTGGCACTGAAGAAAGATGGAACATGGAGGCTTTATATTGACTATCAAGCCCTGAATAAAATCTCTGTGAAGAATCGCTATCGTCTCCTGAGGATTGATGACCTACTGGACCAGCTCTGTGGTGTGAAGTTATTCACCAAAATTGATCTCAAATTTGGTTATCACCAAATTCCCTTCGATCCCACTGATGTCTGGAAGACTTCATTCAAATCTAAGGAGGGGCTCTTTGAATGCTTGGTTATGCCTTTTAGCTTAACTAATGCACCTACAACCTTCATGAGGATGATGGATGACATCCTACAACCCTTCACCAACTCGTTTGTGGTTGTCTACTTAGATGACATACTCATCTATAGCAGAACCTGGGAAGAACATTTGCAACATGTTCGTAAGGTGCTTCAAACTCTTCGGGAGCACAAGTTGTATGCAAATCTTGACAAATGCACATTTGGGATGACAACAATTCAGTACCTTGGGTACTTTGTGAATGAGGAAGGGGTCCATGTTGATCCTAAAAATATTTGGGTTATTCGAGAATGGCCCACACTAAGGACCCTCACAGAGCTTCGTAGCTTTTTGGGTCTTGCAAATTTTTACTGCAGGTTTGTTCTTGGATTTTCACATGTTGCTTGGTCACTAACCCAAGTGACTAAAGGAGGAGCTAAAGCAACATTTTAGTGGGGTGAAATATAGCAAAGGGCATTTGAGAATTTGAAGAACATACTCTACTCATCCCCTATTCTTGTCTTGCTAGATTTGCATCAACCTTTTGAGTTGATGACAGATGCATCTGAATATGCCATGGGAGTTGTCATCATGTAACATGGCCATCCTATTGCATATCATAGAGAAACTTTCATTGATACAGTCAAGAAATATCCAACATATGATAAGGAGCTCTATGACATTGTGCAAGATTGCAAACAATTGAAACACTACATCTTGGGGAAAGAAACGGTCATCCACACTGACCACAGACCATTGGAATTCATCCAAATGTAAAGCAAGCTCTGAAATGAGAGGCATCAAAAGTGGGCCACATATCTTCAGCAATTCCATTTGATAATCAAAAAAAAAGGGGACCTCAAATATAGCTGTAGATTGTCTGATCCACCCACTAATTACTACACTCACAATAGTTTTGGACCTATGCAGACATGAGACTGCCACTTGGGGTGCCCTGTATGAAGTAGATCGTACCTTTGATGATACATATCAAGCACTTCAAAAAGGTACACATGTTCCTGATTTCTATTTGCAAGATAATGTCCTCTATCATATGGGACACATCTGTGTTCCAGTTGCAGAGCAACAAAAGATGATATGGGAAGCACACTTCAGTAGGATAGCTAGACACTTTGGTATTGAGAAAACATTGGCAGTACTTCAAAAACACTTCTAATGGCCCCATATACGAAAGGATGTGGAAAGATATCTCAAATCTTGCACCCCATGTGTGATAGCCAAGCCAACAAATAAGAAGCAAGGATTGTACATGCCATTGCCAGAACCAACCAAGCCTTGGGAATTCATCTCAATGGATTTTCTATCAGGTTTGCCCACTTCAAAACATGGTAAGGACTATATTTTTGTGGTAGTTGATCATTTTTCAAAAATGGCTATCATGATTGCCTGTAAGAAAAATATATCTATTGAGAAAACTGCTCAACTATATTTTAGTCATGTATGGCTCCATTTTGGTCTTCCCAAGTCCATTGTCTCAGATCGAGCTAGTAGGTTCTTGAGCATCTTTTGGTCCACTCTATGGAAGATGATGGATACTATGCTGATGAAGTCCACAGCCTTCCATCCACAGACTGATGGTCAAATAGAGGTGGTAAACCACTTTATTGTTCACATGATTTAGATGTACCACTCCAAACATCCATGCACATGGGATGAGGGACTTCTTTTCATACAACATGGATACAATCAGGCACTGCACAGCTCGACCAAGCACAGTCCATTCCAAGTATGTTTTGGGTTCTAACCCATGGCACCATTTGATATAGTGGTTCCATTTTCCACCATGGAATACACACATCATGGAAGATCTGAGGCAGCAAAAGCTACAAAGTTTATTAAACAAATGCAACACCTCTAGCAATAAGTTCATGACATCTTAGATAAGATGAATCAAAAGTATAAGCAACACCATGACAAACAAAAGATTACACACCATTTTGTTGTGGGTGACAAGGTCTGTTTGTGGCTTAGGAAGGAATGACTTGTAAGCCCACACAAAAATGTTTGGCCTCTGCAATATGGTCCCTACACCATCACCAAAAGAGTTGGAGAAAATGCTTTTGAGTTGAACCTCCCAGCCTACCTTGGTCTGCACCCAATATTCAATGTGGAGCTCCTCAAACCATATCATCCACCTCTCTTGGACACTTCAATTGTAGTAGAACAACTTGACAATGATGAAATTGATCTACAGAGTTTTGCTCTAGCGGAAGAGGATCATATTGTGGATACCTGGATGAAGACAACCAGAGGACGCTCTATTCTGCTTTATCTAGTGGTCAAAAGGGGCCAGCTTAGCCATCAAGGTGAGTGGCTCACAGAGAATCAAATCAAGAAACAACTACCACACTAGATGGGGAGCATTGACACAATGGGAACCATTTCTTTTCAAGGAGGGAGGAATGATCCAGGCATCAATTTAGGTGACAATTCGTGTGATAGTTTCACCCCAATTGATGATGGAACGTCTGGGAGCCATAACTTTTGCACCATAGCTCCAATTGACTCACCGTTTGAACCGTTGGAAAGTTAAGAATGACGAGAACATCATTAAATGGCTTGAGCTTTGCTCAATGAAGTTTGCCTCCTGAAAACCCAATAGAAGTGCCTTAAAAATCAATTTTAGTAGTGCAGTCTAAAAATAGTATGTTTCTAAAAATAGTAATTCCTCGAATTTTGTATTGTTTTAAATATTGGAAATCAAACCACTTCATCTCCCGAGAGATTGGTGACCTTCCACATCCTCCCAATGCTTTCAAATTTTGTATAAAAGAAGAGGTAACCCAAAATGTGAAGACAGACATCTCTTCCTAGAGATAAGCATATATTTGTATTGCGATCTTGAGTAATACTACATCTCTTCTCAGAGAATTCAATGTTACTGTGTTATTTCTATGTTATTGTGATATTTATCAACCAAAACTTCTAATTTTTGGATCAGTGGTATCAGAGCGGTTTGTCTTGAGAGTGTATGATCCCGAGGATGAGGTCAGGCTATAAGAAGCTTGGGTGGGAAACAACAGAGCTTCCAAATTTTCCACCTGTTCACTCCAAATGACTTCAAATGGCAGACGACACCGAGACATCCAATCCTTTTAAGGAAATGGTGAATGAAGCCCTCTAATGGCAATAAGCATAGATGCTACAATAATTTTCCCAAATTCTTCAAACACTTCCGATGGGAAATCTTGGCTCTGTGGCTCCACTTCCTGACACCTCATCTAGGGAATGTCCTTTCAGTGCCCCAACACCCTTCAAGGTTTAGGTAAAATTTGATATTCCTACATTTAAAGGTAAAATCAATGTTGATGCAGTAGAAAATTGGTTAGATCAACTGTCTTCTTAATTCTCTATAAATAAGTTCACTGATGGAGAAAATATTACTTTTGCTCTTTTGAAATCAACATTACCTATGAAAAATTTGTGGGAAGTGTGCAAAAAGAGGTTTAGTATAGATGACATTGCCCTTGAGGCGGAACCTACCTAGGATGATTTTGTGGAAGCGGTGAAAGAAGGATACTATCCCATTGGAGCATATGATGATCTCTACATATAGTGGCAACAACTTCACCAAGGTAAGGACCAATCTGTTCAAGATTACATAGACACTTTTCATTCTTTATCTGCAAGGTTGGGCATTCAAGAAAGTGAGAAACATAAGACTCTCAAATATTATGGTGGACTACAATGGTAAATATGGGGTAAAATGGAACTCTTCAATTTGGAAACCCTCAATGAGGCATACAAATTTGCCGTGAAGATTGAATAGAAGCATGGCAGAAAGAATACGAAGAGTCAACCCTCAAAATGGAAAAGTGACAAGGAAGGTCAAACACAAGGCCCAAATTGGAAGGAAAAGGAGTTTCAGGATAAGAAATCCCAGAAAGGGAAGGATGGAAAATGGTGTGATTACTACAAAACTAGAACTCACTCCAAAGAAGAATGTCGAGCCATCAAGTCATTGCTTTCTAAGTCACAATACTCGACGTCCACTACTCTGCCTCATACACAACCCATAGTTGAAGAGGACAAAGAAGAAATTGTAGATGCTAAGCCTGACACCATTGTTGCTTCATCACAGAACTATGGGGAAAGACCAGATGACAAGGAAATATTGTTCCACTCCAAATTATGGGTAAAAGGTAGGCCTTTACATTTCATTCTTGATAGTGGGAGTCAAAATAATTTAATCTCTGCTAAAGTTGTAAAAAGTCTAAATCTATCTGTGAAGCCTCATCCAAAGCCCTATAGTATTGGATGGTTAAGCCCAGGGAGAGACCTTCGTGTCACCCATCAGTGTCTTCTTTCATATGCTATAAAACCATTCCAAGATGAAGTCTTGTGTGTAGTCAATCTAGATGTTTGTGATGTACTCCTTGGTCAGCCATTCATGTATGAGTGACATGGAATCTATGAATCATGAACTTGAAGGATCACCCTCACTCTTGGAACATGGCACTATAGGGTACCATAGGTACCAACTCCCACATCTGTCTCCTGGATCATTGCAAAGCAATGCAAGAGATTGGTGGAGAAAACAAAGCAATTTGTCCTCATGGTGGTCAAGCCACAGAAATCCAAGAAGGCCGATGTTGCAGTCCTGACTACACAATCAACACAATAACAAAAGGAGATAGGACAGATCATAGGAGAATATGATGACTTATTCAAGTCACCAATAAGAGTTCCACTGCATTGCCAGGTAAAACATTCTATTGATTTGATCCCAGGATCACCTTTGCCTAACAGTCCTATGTATCACAGATCAGTTTTGGAGAATGATGAGATAAAAAGACAGATTCAAGAATTGATCCAAAAAAGTTCACATCAGGCCAAGCTCTTCACCTTGTGGTAGCCCAATTATCTTGGCACTGAAAAAAGATGGAACATGGAGGCTTTGTATTGACTATCAAGCCCTGAATAAAATCTCTGTGAAGAATCACTATCCTCTCCTTAGGATTGATGACCTACTGAACTAGCTCCGTGGTGCAAGGTTCTTCACCAAAATTGATCTCAAATATAGTTATCACCAAATTCTCATCGATCCCACTGATGTCTAGAAGACTGCTTTCAAATCTAAGGAGGGGCTCTTTAAATGGTTGGTTATGCCTTTTGCCTTAACTAATGCACCTGCAACCTTCATGAGGATGATGGATGACATCTTACGACCCTTCACCAACTCAAATACATCTATAGATTGTCTGAGCTGCCCACCAATTACTACACTCACAATAGTTTTAGACCTATGCGGACATGATACTGTCACTTGGGGTGCCCTGTATGAAGCAGATCCTACCTTTGCTGATACATATCAAGCACTTCAAAAAGGTACACATGTTTCTAATTTCTATTTGCAAGATAATGTCCTCTATCATATGGGACACATCTGTGTTCCAATTGTAGAGCAACAAAAGATGATATGGGAAGCACACTTCAGTAGGACAGCTAGACACTTTGGTATTGAGAAAACATTGGCAATTCTTCAAAAACACTTCTACTAGCCCCATATGCGAAAGGATGTGGAAAGATATCTCAAATCTTGCACCCCATGTGCAATAGCCAAGCCAACAAATAAGAACCAAGGATTATACATGCCATTGCCAGAACCAACCAGGCCTTGGGAATCTGTCTCAATGGATTTTCTATCAGGTTTGCCCACTTCAAAACATGGTAAGGACTATATTTGTGTGGTAGTTGATCATTTTTTAAAAATGGCTATCATGATTGCCTGTAAAAAAAATATATCTGCTGAGGAAACTACCCAACTATATTTTAGTCATGTATGGCTCCATTTTGGTCTTCCCAAGTCCATTGTCTCAGATTGAGATAGCAGGTTCTTGAGCATCTTCTAGTCCACTCTATGGAAGATGATGGATACTAAGCTGATGAAGTCCACAACCTTCCATCCACAGACTGATAGTCAAACAAAGGTGGTAAACTGCTTTATTGTTCACATGTTTTGGATGTACCACTCTAAACATCCACACACATGGGATGAGGGACTTCTTTTCATACAACATGGATACAATCGGGCATTGCACAGCTCGACCAAGCACAGTCCATTCCAAGTACGTTTTGGGTTCCAACCCATGGCACCAGTTGATATAGGGGTTCCATTTTCCACCATGGAATACACACCTCATGGAAGATCTGAGGTAGCAAAAGCTACAAAGTTTATTGAACAAATGCAACACCTCTAGCAACAAGTTCATGACATCCTGGAGAAGATGAATCAAAAGTATAAGCAACACCATGACAAACAAAATATTACACACCATTTTGTTGTGGGTGACAAGGTCTGTTTGTGGCTTAGGAAGGAATGACTTGTAAGCCCACACAAAAATGTTTGGCCTCTGCAATATGGTCCCTACACCATCACCAAAAGAGTTGGAGAAAATGCTTTTGAGTTGAACCTCCCATCCTACCTTGGTCTACACCCAATATTCAATGTGGAGCTCCTAAAACCATATCATCCACCTCTCTTAGACACTTTAGTTGTATTAGAACAACTCAACATTGATGAACTTGATCCATAGATTTTTGCTCTAGTGGAAGAGGATCAGATTGTGGATACCTGGATGAAGACAACTAGAGGACGCTCTATTCTACTTTATCGAGTGGTCTAAAGGGGCTAGCTTAGCCATCAAGGTGAGTGGCTCACAGAGAATCAAATCAAGAAATAACTACCACACATGATGGGGATAATTGATGCAATGGGGAGCATTGATTTTCAAGGAGGGAGGAATGATCCATGTATCAATTTAGGCAACAATTCAGGTGACAGTTCCACCCCAATTGATGATGAAACTTCTGGGAGCCATAACTTTTGCACTGTAGCTCCAATTAACTTTCCGTTTGAACCGTTGGAAAGATAAGAATGAGGAGAACATCATGAAATGGAATGAGCTTTTTTTAATGAAGTTTGACCCCTAAAAACTCAATGAAAGTGCCTCAAAATTTAATTTTAGTAGTGCAGTCTAAAAATAGTAAGTTTCTAAAAAAAGTAATTCCTAAAATTTTGTATTGTTTTAAATATTGGAAGTCCAACCACTTCATCTCCCTTGAGATTGGTGACCTTCCACATCCTCCCCATGCTTTCAAATTGTGTATAAAATAAGAGGTAACCCAAAATGTGAAGATAGACATCTCTTCCTAGAGATAAGCATATATTTGTATTGTGATCTTGAGTAATACTACATCTCTTCTCAGAGAATTCATTATTACTGTGTTATTTCTATGTTATTGTCATATTTATCAACCAAAACTTCTGAGTTTTGAATTAGTGGTATCAGAGTGGTTTGTATTGAGAGTGTATGATCCTGAGGATGAGGTCAGGCTATAAGAAGGTTTGGTTGGAAACAACAGAGCTTCCAAATTTTCCACCTGTTCACTCCAAATGACTTCAAATGGTGGACGACACCGAGACATCAGATCCTTTTAATTAAATGGTGAATGAGGCCCTCCAATGGCAACAAGCACATATGCTACAACAATTTTCCCAAATTCTTCAAACACTTCTGATGGGAAATCCTGGCTCTGCGGCTCCACTTCTTGGTTCCTCATCCAGGGAACATCCTTTCAATGTCACAACAGCCTTCAAGGTCCAGGTAAATTTTGATATTCCTACATTTGAAGGTAAAATCAATGCTGATGTAGTAGAAACTTGGTTAGATCAACTATCTTCCTACTTCTCTATAAATAAGTTCACCGATGGAGAAAAGATTACTTTTGCTCTTTTGAAATCAACATTGCCTATGAAAAACTGGTGGGAAGTGTGCAAAAAGAGGTTTAGTATAGACGACATTGGTCTTGAGGTGGAACCTACCTGGGATGATTTTTTGGAAATGGTGAAAGAAGAATACTATCCCATCAGAGCATATCATGATCTATACATATAGTGGCAACAACTTCACCAAGGTAAGGACCAATCTGTTCAAGATTACACATACACTTTTCATTCTTTGTCTGCAAGGTTGGGCATTCAAGAAAGTGAGAAACATAAGACTCAAATAATGTGGTGGACTACAATGGTACATATGGGGGGAAATGGAACTCTTCAATTTGGAAACCCTCAGTGAGGCATACAAATTTGCAGTGAAGATTGAATAGAAGCATGGCAGAAAGAATATGAAGAGTCAACCCTCAAAATAGAAAAGTGACAAGGAAGGTCAAACACGAGGCCCAAATTGGAAGCAAAAGGAGTTTCAAGACAAGAAATCCTAGAAAGGGAAGGCTAGAAAATGGTGTGATTACCACAAAACTAGAACTCACTCCAAAGAAGAATGTCGAGCCATCAAGTCATTGATTTTTGAGTCACAATACTTGACGTCCACTATTTTGCCTCATACACAACCCACAGTCAAAGAGGACGAAGAAGAAATTGTAGATGTTGAGCCTGAAACCATTATCACTTCATCATAGAATCATGGGGAAAGACCAGATGACAAGGAAAGATTGTTCCACTCCAAATTGTGGGTAAAAGGTAAGCCTTTACATTTCATTCTTGATAGTGGGAGTCAAAAGAATTTAATCTCTGCTAAAGTTGTGAAAAGTCTAAATCTATCTATGAAGCCTCATCCAAAGCCCTATAGTATTGGATGGTTAAGCCCAGGGAGAGACCTCTGTGTCACCCATCAGTGTCTTCTTTCATATGTTATTAAACCATTCCAAGATGAAGTCTTATGTGATGTAGTCAATCTAGATGTTTGTGATGTACTCCTTGGTCAGCCATTCATGTATGAGTGACATGGCATCTATGAATCACAAACCTAAAGGATCACCCTCTCTCTTGGAACACAGAACTATAGGGTACTAAAGGTACCACCTCCCACATTTGTCTCCCTAATCAGTGCCAAGCAATGCAAGATATTGGTGGAGAAAACAAAGCAATTTGTCCTCATGGTGGTCAAGCCACAAAAATCCAAGAAGGCCGATGTTGCAGTCCTAATTACACAATCAACAGAACAATAAAGGTAGATAGGATGCATCATAGGAGAATATGATGACTTATTTAAGTCACCCACAGGAGTTCCACTGCATTTCCAAGTAAAACATTCTATCGATTTGATCCTAGGATCACCTCTGCCTAACAGTCCTATGTATCGCAGATCAGTTTTGGAAAATGATGAGATAAAAAGATAGATTCAAGAATTGATCCAAAAAGGTCACATCAAGCCAAGCTCTTCACCTTGTGGTAGACCAATTGTCTTGGCACTGAAGAAAGATGGAACATGGAGGCTTTGTATTAACTATCGAGCCCTAAATAAAATCTCTGTGAAGAATCGCTATCCTCTCCCTAGGATTGATGACCTGCTGGACTAGCTCCGTGGTGTGAAGTTCTTCACCAAAATTGATCTCAAATTTGGATATCACCAAACTCCCATCGATCCCACTGATGTTTGGAAGACTGCATTCAAATCTAAGGAGGGGCTCTTTGAATGGTTGGTTATGCCTTTTGCCTTAACTAATGCACCTACAACCTTCATGAGGATGATGGATGACATCCTATGACCCTTCACTGACTCATTTGTGGTTGTCTACTTAGATGACATACTAATCTATATCAAAACTTGTGAAGAACATTTGCAACATGTTCGTAAGCTACTTCAAACTCTTTGGGAGCACAAGTTGTATGCAAATCTTGACAAATGCACATTTGGGATGACAACAATTCAGTACCTTGGGTACATTGTGAATGTGGAAGGGGTCCATGTTGATCTAAAAAATATTTGGTTATTCAAGAATGGCCCACACCAAGGACCCTCACAGAGCTTCATAGCATTTTGGGTCTTACAAATTTCTACCTCAGGTTTGTTCTTGGATTTTCACATGTTGCTTGGTTACTAACCCAAGTGACTAAAGGAGGAGCTAAAGCTACATTTTCAATGGGGTGAAAGATGGGAAAGGGAATTTGATAATTTGAAGAATAGACTCTGCTCAGCCCCTATTCTTGCCTTGACAGATTTGCATCAACCTTTTGAGTTGATGGCAAATGCATTTGAATATGCCATGGGAGCTGTCATCATGCAACATGGCCATCTTGTTGCATATCACAGTGAAACTTTCACTGATACAGTTAGGAAATATCCAACATATGAGAAGGATCTCTATGCCATTGTGCAAGCCTACAAACAATGGAAACACTACATCTTGGGGAAAGAAATGGTCATCCACACTAACCACAGACCATTGGAATTCATCTAGACACAAAACAAGCTCCGAAATGAGAGGTATCAAAAGTGGGCCACATATCTTCAGCAACTCCATTTGATAATCAAACAAAAAAAGGGGAGCTCAAATATAGCTATAGATTGTCTGAGCTACCCACCAATTACTGCACTCACAACAGTTTTGGACTTGTGCAGACATGAGACTGCCACTTGGGGTGCCCTATATGAAGCAGATCCTACCTTTGCTGATACATATCAAGCACTTCAAAAAGGTACACATGTTTCTGATTTCTATTTGCAAGATAATGTCATCTATCATATGGAACACATCTGTGTTCTAGTTGCAGAGCAACAAAATATGATATGGGAAGCATACTTCAGTAGGACAGCTGGACACTTTGGTATTGAGAAAACATTGGCAGTTCTTCAAAAACACTTCTACTAGCCCCATATGCGAAGGATGTGGAAAGATATCTCAAATCTTACACCCCATGTGCAATATCCAAGCCACTATATAAGAAGCAAGGATTGTACATGCCATTGACAAAACCAAATAGGGCTTGGGAATCCATCTCAATGGATTTTCTATCAGGTTTACCCACTTCAAAACATGGTAAGGACTGTATTTTTGTGGTAGTTGATCATTTTTCAAAAATGGCTATCATGATTGCCTTTAAGAAAAATATATCTACTGAGGAAACTGCTCTACTATATTTTAGTCATGTATGGCTCCATTTTAGTCTTCCCAAGTCCATTGTCTCAGATCGAGATAGCAGGTTCTTGAGCATCTTCTGGTCCACTCTATAGAAGATGATGGATACTAAGTTGATGGAGTCCACAGCCTTCCATCCATAGACTGATGGTCAAATAGAGGTGGTAAACCACTTTATTGTTCACATGATTCATATTTACCACTCCAAACATCTACACACATGGGATGAGGGACTTCTTTTCATACAACATGGATACAATCGGGCACTGCACAGCTTGACCAAGCACAGTCCATTCTTAGTATGTTTTGGGTTCCAACCCATTGCACTAGTTGATATAGCAATTCCATTTTCCATAATGGAATACACACCTCATGGAAGATCTGAGGTAGCAAAAGCTACAAAGTTTATTGAACAAATGCAACACCTCCAACAACAAGTTCATGACATCTTGGAGAAGATGAATCAAAAGTATAAGCAACGCCATGACAAACACATGATTACACACCATTTTGCTATGGGTGACAAGGTTTGGTTGTAATTTCAGAAGGAATGACTTGTAGGCCCACATAGAAAGATTTGGCCTCTATGATATGGTCCCTACACCATCACTAGAAGAGTTGGATAAAATGATTTTACGTTGAACCTCCCAGCCTACCTTGGTCTGCACCCAATATTCAATGTGGAGCTCCTCAAACCATATCACCCACCTCTCTTGGACACTTCAATTGTATCAAAACAACTCAACATTGATGAACTTGATCCACAAAGTTTTGCTCTAGTGGAAGAGGATCAAATTGTGGATACCTGGATGAAGACAACCAGAGGACGCTCTATTCTGCTTTATCGAGTGGTCAAAAGGGGCCAGCTTAGCCATCAAGGTGAGTGGCTCACAGAGAATCAAATCAAGAAACAACTACCACACCTAATGTGGAGCATTGACACAATGGGTACCATTGCTTTTCAATGAGTGAGGAATGATCCAGGCATAAATTTAGGCGACAATTTGGGTGACAGTTCCACCCCAATTGATGACGGAACTTTTGGGAGCCATAACTTTTGCACCATAGCTCCAATTGACTCACCATTTGAACTATTGAAAAGATAAGAATGAGGATAATATCATGAAATGGTATGAACTTTTCTTGATGAATTTTGACCCTCGAAAACCTGATGGAAGTGCCTTAAAATTCAATTTTAGTAGTGCAGTCTAAAAATAGTAATTTTCTAAAAATAGTAATTCCTCAAATTTTGTATTGTTTTAAATATTAGAAGTTGAACCACTTAATCTCCCTCAAGATTGGTGACCTTCCACATCCTCCCCATGCTTTCAAATTGTGTATAAAAGAAGAGGTAACCCTATCTTCTCTAGTTTCGAAATGACTCATCCTTCTTCATCTAGTTCTGGGAGCTCTGTCTGGGCTGAAACTTTTTGTCCAATGACCTTCTTCAAACAAGAAATATGAAATACTGGGTGTATGTGAGATGAATGAGGTAACTCAAGATTTTAATCCACACTTCTAATATTATTTAGAACCTAATAAGGGCCATAATACTTAGGATCAAGTTTGTTTTCCTTTTTCTATTTCTTTAAGGACATCTGCTTGTAAGGTTACAAACATACAAATACCTAGTCACCCACCTCAAAATTTCACTCACTACAATGTTGATCTACTTTTTGCTTTATCCTATTTTGTGCCAAGGCCAAATTATCTCTCAAACTAGCCAAAACCTCTTGTTGATGCTAAATGTGCTCTTCCACATCTCAAACCTTGGTTTGCACCTTTAATGAATAAGTGATGGAAGTTGGATGGTAACCATATAGTGCTAGAAATGGAGACATTTTAAAAGAGGTATGGAAATATGTGTTATACCACCATTCTAAAAGTGGTATCCATTTAACCTAACATTCATGTTTATCTGATACAAAATAATGGAGATACCCCTCTAAACATTTTGTTAACCACTTGTGTTTATCTATCAGATTGGGGGTGGTAAGATGAGCTATGAGCTAGTTGAGTACCCAAGTAGGAAAATATTTCAATCCAAAAATTACTAGTGGAAATAGGATCATGATCACTTACAATTATTTTTTGGGTTCCATGTAATTTTAGAATTGCCTCCAAAAAAATAGCTATTACTGTACTTGCTAAAATGGATGTGAGAGAGCACAAAAATGGGCATATTTTTTATGCCTGTCCACAATGACCAAGATAACATTTTTACCTTCAGAACAAGGCAACCTTATGATGAAATCCATGGAAAACTCCTCCCACCTTTGACTAGTAATTGCTAATGGTTGTAATAGACCTGGGGTCTTAACTATCTCACCTTTATTCTATTGCCATATCAAGCATTCTACCACAAACTTTTGTACATATCCCTTAAGTCCTTCCCAAAATAATTCTTTTTTAATTATATGATAATTTTTCAAGAACCCTGAGTGTACCCAAATTAGATATCCATGCAACTCCACAAGAATCATATGCTTAAGCTCTGAATCTTTGCACAAGTATAACCTATCCTTATACCATAGGACATTACCTTTCCATTAAAATTTGTTAGAGGATCAAGTACCTTGCTAGAGATTATAAATCAAAACCTATGTATCCTTGTCTTGCTCCCATTCTAACCTAGCTTCATCCACCCAATCTACTTGCAACATGGACATTGCACAAAGTAATGCTTCTATGGATGTATCTCGTCTGGATAGTGCATCTGCTACTACATTATCTTTACCCTTCTTGTAGATGATTTAAAAATTGTAACCCAACATTTTGGTTACCCACTTTTTTTGTTCCTCAGATGATAATCTTTGCTCCAAAAAGTATTTAAGACTATCATGATCCATTTTCACCTTAAAGTGTCTACCCATTAGATAGGGCATCCATTATTTAATTACATGAAGAATAGCCATCATTTCTTTCTTATAGATAGGTTTTTGTAGATTATTACCTTTGAATTGATGACTCTCAAATGCAATGGGTCTTCCTTCCTACATTAGTACTAATGCTAACCCGAATCTAGAAGCATCACATTCAATAGTGAATGTCTTTAAGAAGTCTAGAGTAGCCAAAATTGGAGTGGTGCACATAGCTACTTTTAGTTTCTCAAATGCTTTGGTGGAGGTATCATTCCAATGGAAGGCATCCTTCTTTAAAAATGTAGTGAGTGGAGTTGTTATGCTACCATAACCTTTCATAAATCTTTGGTAGTAACCTGTTAGTCCTAAAAACCCTCAGAGGTTTTTAAGAGTTTTTGGCATGGCCCATTCCATCATAACTTTGATCTTTTGGGGATCAACTTTGAAACCTTCATGGGAAACAATGTGACCTAGGTAATCTACCTCCTACACTCCAAAAGCACATTTGGATGGCTTCGTATAAATCTAATGCTTCTACAAAACTATCAACCCATGTTTCACATGTTGCAGATGTGTTTCCCATGTCTAAATATAAATCAATATTCCATCAAAGAAAATGAGCACAAACTTCCTTAAACAAGTTCTCAAAATAGTGTTCATCAAGATCTAAAAAGTAGATGGTGCATTTCTAAGATCAAAGGGCATTACCAAAAACTCATAATGGCCCTCATGCATTCTAAAAGTAGTTTTATGAACTTCTTCATCCTTGATTCTAATTTGATGATATCCCAAGTTAAGATCCAATTTTGTGAAATAATTAGCACCATGCAACTCATCAAGTAAATAATCAATTACTGGAATAAGAAACTTATCTTTGATGGTGTACTTGTTGAGTTCCCTATAATCTGGACATATCCTCCATGTGTCATCCTTCTTCCACACCATGTCCACTGGTGATGAATATGCACTTTGGATGTGCTTGATGATCCCTACCTCTAGCATCTCATGGACCATCTTTTTTATTTCAATCTTCTATGCATATGGATATTTGTATGGTCTAATATTTGGTGGTTGACTCCTTGGAAGTAGTTGAATGGCATGATCATGTTCTATTTTTAGTGGTAGTCTTTTTGGTATGGCCCCAAAAATAGATGGGTGGCTATCAAGAATCATCTATAGATTAGGATGTGTAGATGACTATGTGGGTTGAAATTCTATGGAACATAATCATGTAATAATTCCCTTTGCCCCTTTTTTAGCATCTTGGTCATCTAATGTGAACTAATCAATTATGGAGATTTTGCTTGTAATCCATGTAGTTCAATTTTCCTACCTTTAGAATGAAAGCACATGAATAGTTCCTAAAAGTTCATCTCAATGGTACCCAAGGTTTTGAGCCATTG
This sequence comes from Torreya grandis, assembly GCA_037957365.1. Lineage (NCBI taxonomy): Eukaryota > Viridiplantae > Streptophyta > Pinopsida > Cupressales > Taxaceae > Torreya > Torreya grandis. The sequence continues at coordinate 573,556 of JARHVA010006212.1, forward strand.
GAATCCCAAAACAATGTCTTTGCTACCCATGGGAATAACAAACATAGGAGAATCAAGATTGTAATCACGCATAGAAAGATTAATACTATGGCATTTGCCTAAATAATTAATTGTCCCACCATCTGCAATCATGACCTAAAATTCTAGTGCTGGGTAGATGAAATAGTTCAATCGAGTGGCCAACTTATGGTTGATGAAGTTATGTGTGCTCCCTAAATCAATCAACACTATCACCTTCTTTTTCTTGAGGAAACACACCACCTTAAGATTTTGTGGAGTGATAATACTTGCAAGTGCATGACAAGAGATTGTAGGTTGGGAATCTTCAATTACCTCCTCTATCTCTTCCTCATCATCATTGGAGGCATTATCTTCTTCTTCATCTCCATTGGATCCCTCAATGTAGAATCACTTCTTCTCAACACATCTATGTCCTTTGCTCCACTTGTTGTCACAACTGAAACATAATCCTTTTGCACGCTTCTCTTCAATTTGCTGAGGGGTCAATCTAGTAGGTGGAGGAAATGTTGGTGTCGCTATGATATGATCTTTGAAGTGAGTGAATGGCTGCTTCTTATTGGCTATGATTTTTTCCTCAGCTCTATGTGCCATGATAATAGAATAAAAAATCTTAACTGGATTAAACATGCGTACCTCATGTTGAATGTGGTCCTTGAGTCCACCCAAAAATAGGTCATTCAAGTTCTCCTAAGAAATTGTCTCCACACGTAAGGATAGGTTCTAAAAATGATGAATATAATCCTTGATAGAGCTATTCTATCACAATTTTTCTAGTTGGTTGAAGTAATTCTCTATCATACTATTACTATAGTGTAATTGCAGTTACTCTGTAAAATAAGACCAGGTGACACTGACAGTCATCTTTTTCTTTTGAGCACATAACCATCGATACCAAATGAATTGATTAGGTTAAAGATACAATAATGCCATGGTAACCTTCTATCCACCTAGGATTTGATGTAGATCAAAAAAATTCTCCATTTGGTTGATCTAATTGAGTGGATATTTTTGATCAAATTTATGCATATCCACCTTTGGTAACAGGTTCCTCTATGGCAATGTAGTTAGATTTGAAGTAGACTAGTTGGGAGAACCACCCTGGTGGATTTTTGCAATAGTGATAGCTGGATGATTTGATTGATTGTTTTCAAAGCCATCATTATATCTACCAAACTATCTTGTATGGATTTCATATTAGATTATATGCCTTACACCTTACATTGAATGCCTTACACACTATAGTCAAGCTGACTCACTTTATGATCTATGTTAGAGAACCCTAGTATAAAGAATCTAGTACATCCCCCTTTTGACTCCATCTATTCCTTGTTAGGAGTTTTACCTAGAGTTTTAGTACCCTTTCCTCGACCTCAAGTTTGTGGACCTGCCATAAAAGGGCTTTACGATGTCGACCCTGATTGGCACTTTTAACCCAACTTTGACCAAGCAAGTTTGGACTTATGTCAGCCTAAAATAAAAAAATACTAAGAACATACCACATCCAAATTTGTATAATATTTCAAAAAAATTAAATAACTCAAAAAAATTCTTTTAATTGCACACTATAGAGTAATTTTATGAAAAATCCTAAAATGGTGATAACTTTTGTAAAATAGATCAAAATGAGCTGAAATTTTAATGGAAGATTAATTTAATTATTTATAACCTCCAATAAAAAAAATTGTAGAGAAATTCGTAACTCTTTTAAAGATATATCCAAATTAAAAAAATTAGGGTTTGCCCACAAGATTTCCCAAATTGCAACTTTGATACCACTTGTAATGAAATTACTTCAATAATAAAGTAGAATAACAAAAATAGATCCAAATATTACTAAAATATATTAGAATATATTATAATAGATAAGCCACTTTGAGGGGGTAACCTCCATAAGTTTCAATAAGAGCAGAATTCACAATATGATGATAAACAATTACCCACTACCTCCTATATATAATCTATCTAGACCATGTTTACTCCATAAGATGACCTAGTAACAAAATGAATGCATAAATAAATGTGATATAGAATCAAAGAGGGATAAGTAAGCCACAAGTAGGCTATTCCTATCCTAATAAATGTAATAGGTTAGGGGTGTAGTATAGTTATAATTAGGAAGCAATGACATAGGTCTGTGATACTAGTTTTCCCATTGGCATTTATAATTAATAACATAAGGAGGAACACTAATTTGTCCATAGGAGGTTATAATCAATGGCACCAGACATGTGTAAATGAAAGATAACTTATGAGATCCACTATCATACTAATTTCATAGACTATCATTTAAACACATAATTATGAAAATGATGAAACTAGATTGGAATCCCCTCATAAAAGGTGCAGGAAGAACCAAAGGAACCAAGATCAAAAGGGTTAGGTAGGGTAGCAAAAAATAAGCTTTGGTCTAATAGGGACAATATGATAGCATGATATATATAGTATGTCATTATTCAAGGATGCTTATGGTATGATAATTAGATATAATGGTAAAAATGTTATCCCCAAGTGACGAGTCAAGGTAAATGGCAGAGTATGAAACAATGATAAGGCGAATGGTAAAAAGACAATGACTAGGTAAATGACAAATGGCAATGGCAAGGTAAATGTTTTTGGCCAAGGTAAATGATTATGGCATGATAAATTTTTTTGGCCAAGTTAAATGATTATGTTGTTCCTATTGATGTGGAGATGCATGTCTTAATCAACATATGATACAACTAGAATAATCAATCATGTAAATTGTTGGTCCACACCTCTTCTAAATAGATACTCTATCAAGAACCTAATGCAGATTTGGACTCCAATGGTGTTTTTGTTATCTTCATTAGTCATTGATTATGTTTCCTTTAAATGTTGATACAAGATATCTTTGTAGCCTCTACAAATGAAAGTGTGGCCATTAATGGTAAATATGGATAAATATTGGATGATAGGTTTTATTTGGTAATGTAAAAGTGGATGATAATGGAATGTATATTCATTGTGAAAACATTAAAGATTAGTGTTTTCAGGCACACATAATGTTTTTGATTCCGAATTTTACATAACTTTGGATATGGCAAGGTTGAAGACTTTTGAATATGCTCTCAATAGGACCATCATATTTTTATATTATTTGGGCCTAAGAGTAGTTACCATCTGATAATTTTGTATATTAGAAGTTGTATTAATGTTACCTTTGATAATGTTTTCATCAAGCAATGAAGAAGTATTATGTTCAGTTATTATCACCTCAAAGAGGTTTTCACCAATGAATTTATCTTGATTATCCCATAGCACCTACAAAAATGTTTCACTAAGGAATGTTTACTTTTGACTTCTATTGTCTTTTAACACCTCTATAGAGGTTTCACTAGAAGATGTTGAGTTTGAACTTTGAATACCCCCTAGGACCTCTGAAAAGGTTTCACTAGGAGATGTTTCTTCCTCTGCATGAATGTGATCTTGGCCACCATGATTTTCTACAATTGATATGCCACCAATGATGTAGTTTAATAAATTGAAATTCTATCAATCCTAATCGACACTTGTGGGAGGTAGAGGTTCAATATACTAGCTAGGTTGGTTGGTGGCAATGACATATGGGATGGTAATAAAATAGAAAGAGGTAACATAATCCTCATAGAAGATACTAGGAGAACTTTTGTTGAGGTAAAGTAATCATCCTCAAAAATTGTATAAGGATCATAAATACATACAAATTGATTTGTGAGGCAAACGTAACCAAGATTATAACAACCATGAATATTTTATATTTTTGAAGCTGATTATGATTCAAGGGACTCTAAAATTGATGTTAAGAATGACATTGATTTTGTTTTGGATGCTAAATCTGATGTTGGTTAAAAAATGAAACCTAATTTCAATGTTGATTCTTCATTTAGTGTGGATGCTTCTACAATAATGTTTTGTTGAATGTTTGGTATAGGACAAGTAATAACCTGTGATGGCATAATGTGATCTATAGAGACTAGTTTTTCAAAATGAGACTCCTCTACGTGAGGAAAAAATTCAAGAGATAACTCCTTAGAGACTAGCTTATCAAATGGAGGCTCTTTAAAAATATGCATATGGTCAAGATAATTATTTGCCTAAAGATAATTATAATCATTAAAAAGTGACTCAGCAAAGACTAGCTTGCTAGAGTGAGACTCCTCGAGAACAGATAAAGGATCAAAAGGTGATTCATCACAAGTTGATTCATTACAAATAGGTGTTTCAAAAAAAACATCATGGATTGGTTGGTTCTCTTGGCCATGGTTTACAATCAGTTGTAAAATACCAAATTTTAACACATTTTGGTCTTCGAATGATTTGCTTAGTTGGAGAGGTATTGATTGGCTTGGTTGGGGGTGGATAATTGGCATGGGTTTTTTAAAGTGGGGGATGGTTGGAAATGAGTGAATAATGGTCAGCAGTTGGATAGTGATAAGATTAATAAAGGTTGGTTTATGGCCTAGGATGGTAACTGTGAATCATCTAGTCATGCTTGCACAACATTAATTAGCTACCATACTTAGAAGGGAATAGAATGGTAATGGTAGGGCATTGAAAATCTTGGTTGCTATCATGATCCAAATAATAAGGGCATGGTATAGAAATGATAGGGCATTGTGGAGCTTGGTTGTTCACACAAGCTAAAGGAGAAGATCCTAGTATATAAATGGTAGGTAATTGTGAAGCTTAGTTGTTTGCACAAGCCAAAGGATGAGGTCATGGTATAGAAATGGTAGGGCTTTGTAAAGCATGGTTGCTATCATGAGCCAAAGGAAGAGGTATTGGAATGGTAATCCTTAGATGTTGTGGATCTTGGTGGCTCACATAATCTGAAGGAAGGTTAATGGTATAGGGTTTTCTAGATCTTTTTACCAATGTTTTTGGAATTTTTAAAGTATCTCAACTCAAGAGAGAATGGAAAGATACTAAATCGTCCAAGAAAATAAAATGATGAGAGAATTTAAAATTGAAATTTCTCACAAAACATTGAGAGCATGGTAAAGGGTGATTGAACTTACCTCAACATGAATCGAGTACTGCCTACATAGTCCCATGATGGGACCTCAAGTCACTATGGTTTCACTTTATAGTGGAGGAATCTGACTAGGTAGTAGTAAATTCATAAACTACACAAAGTAGGAAAATGGAACAATATGACATAGAAATGGTAGAATGGTACTTTAAGGCATGATAAACAATATTATTTCTAATTTGCCTACATGCATTTATAATTAGGAAACAACAACATAGGTGAATGATACTAATTTGCCCATAGGTAGTTATAATTAGTAGAACAACAATGAGAAACTAATTTTCCCAAAGATGGTTATAATTAGGCCCACTTGTTATAAAATGGAATAAGAAATGAAGGATGCAACTATCAAACCACTGCCATACTACTCTAAAATATAACCTCTATCTAGAATATTGAAGCAACTACTAAAAATTGATCTGAATATTCATGCTAAAAGTGGTCATGGAATTAATTGAACAAAACCATGGTCAAAGGGATTGGGTAGGAAGGGTGAAAATAACATGGTCGATAAACAAGGCATGGTAGAATGGTAAAGTGATAGAATGGTATGGTACAAACAAGAATGTTGATATTATGGTAAAACTGAAATGGGCCTCATAAACAATGTTGAAGGTCTCTCAATCAAAGTAATGCTTAAGGTATATAATGTTCATCATCTTATCAAGTTCATCTCTATCTAGTGTAGTGAGCTTGTATACTCTAGCACCATAGTTTACAATAATGATGAATGGACCTATTTAGTTTGGTTTAAATTTTCATTTGTGCTTCTTCTCAACTATGGTATTCTATTGGTTTTCTTAAATAACAAGATCACCAAGTTCAAATTATCTATGTTTAACTCAATAGTTATAGTGGCCACAAAGTCAGTTCTAGTATGCTTTAAGGTTGTTGACTGCAGTGATGCATTTTCATCAAGTAACTCCATCTCTTATAGGCAAGCGACTCGATAAGCTTCATCATCTAGAACATGCTTCAAAGAGATGTGTAAAGAAGCTAGCTCGATCTCAATGGGAAGAATGGCCTTAGTGCCATAAACAAGTGAATATGGAGTGGCTCTTATTGGAGTATGGTATGCCCAAAGGGCATGGAATATTTAGAGGTGCTAATTTCTATTGGCATCATTCATAATCTTTTTAAGGATGTTGATAACGGCTTTATTGGATGCTTCTACCAGGCTATTACCTTATGGGTAATAGGTGGTAGAAAAATGTTGAGTAATTTTGTACTTAGCACATAATAATTGACATCCTTGTTGTTTAATGATCTTCCATTATCAAATATAATGTTGGATGGGAAACCATAACATCAAATGAAATGGTTAAAGCTGAATTTGGAAATTTTCTTTCTAGTCATGTAAATGAGGGTTATAATTTCAACCCACTTAGTGAAATATTTGGTAGCAGTACGGATGTGTTTATGGCCATCATATGAGGTTGGGTTTATCTTCCTAATGATATCAAGACCCTATGTGGAAAATGACCATAGAGTAAGCTGAGGCATGAATCAGATTAACATGCCTTTGACATTTATTAGATTTTTTAACATATACAATTGCATTTGCATCCATTGTTGGCCAATAATACCCTATACATAGGATATTTTTGGCTAGGATGCCTTTGTTTGTTTGGGCTCCACATATTTCTTTGTGAACTTCTTATAAGTCTAATGTTGATTCTATCGATGTTAAACAATGAATCAGAGTTCCATCAAAACTATGACGGTAAAGAGTTGATCCAAGTAAGGTATAACATGCGGTATGGTGGATAAAGACCTTAGATTGTTTACAAGATATGTCTAGTGGCATAATGTGGTCATTAAGATAGGCATAAAGGTCTAAATACCACATAGAGTTAGGACCAGCAATATCATATATCATTGTGATGGTTGAAGGTTCATGAGCTAGTGGTAATAAATTTTCAATGAGGAATTGGTATTCTTTTATTATGTCGGTATGATAAATCAAAGATCCAATGGTGGCCATAGCATACATTATTTTATTACTGGCCCTTGGTATATGTTCATATTGTATGTTGGTAATCTACTATTTAAGAGTGATGACCATGGTCTTGTATGGCACCAACTTGTCATCCTTGGTCTGAAAGTGATCTATAACCTTATTGATGATTAGCTAAGAATCACCATAAACCTTTATATGTTACATATTCCATTGTACTACCTAATGAATTCCTATAATGAGTGATTTTTATTCATCCATGTTGTTAGTACAAGGGAAACTAATCTAGAATGACTTGGGGATAAGATCCCAATGTGGAATAATGAATAAAAGGCCTACCCCTGATCCATGTGCAGTGAAAGATCCATCAAACTATAGCTTTTAGTGTTTCTCCTCAAGATATGTTTCAATGATGGTCATAATGGACTCATCTAGGAATTAGAATGTGAGAGATTCTATATTAGCAAGGGGAGCTTCAGTAATCTTATCTGTAAGCACTTATCCCTTGATGGCTTTCTGGTTAATGTATTCTATCTTAAACTTGATTAGAAACATGATGTATTTAGCCATGCAGCTTTGTAAATCTATTTTATATAGTAGGTACTTGATTGGATATACTTTTGAAATGGCCATGGTCTTCTTGTTTAACATGTAATTTCATAAGTTCAGAGCTGCAAAGACCATAACTAAATAGGTTTTTTCAATGGGAGTATAGTTGTGCTCATACGCAACCATTATATGGCTTGGATATTACATGACATGTTCTTTTCCATTATTATCATGTTGAGCTAGAATTGCATCCAAGGCTTTGTCTATGGTAGATAGATATAATAAGAATGGATTTCCTGGCATAGGAGGCAACAAAATAGGTAGATTTACAAGATAGTCCTTTAATTATTGAAAATTTTACTAGAAGTTTTCATCCCAATAAAAAGTGACATCCTTTTTCAATAAGTGTTTGAATGGGTAGCATATGTCATCCAATTAAGATATGAAGTGTCTTATAGACTAAATCTTGCCATACAAACCATGGAGATAATTCAAATTGGATGATGGTGACATCTTGATAATGGCTTATACTTTGGCTAGATCAACTTCAATTCCTTTACATGACATAATGAAGCCAAGTAATCTATCAAAAGTAACTTCAAAAACACACTTCTTAGGATTGGGTCTGACCTTGTATTCATGTAGTCTCTCAAATATTCTTCATAGTGCTATTGGATGATCGACCCTAGTCTTTGATTTTCCTAGTATGTCATCGACATAGTCTTCAATAATGTCATGCATCATATCATGTAGTATGATAGTCATGGTTCTTTGGTATGTGGCCCTAGATTTTTTGATGTAAAATGGCATAAATTGATAACATAAAATTCTCCACTGAGTGGTTAATGCTATTTTATGTTAGTCTTATAGCATAATCTAGATCTAGTTGTATCCTAAAAATCCATCCATTAGTGAAAACATTTCTTACCTGACTATGGAGTCAATAATCATGTCAATATTTGGCAGAGGAAAATCATCCTTAGGGTAGGCCTTGTTTATATCTCTAAAATCAACATATATTTTTATTCCTTTTGGCTTATTTCTAACTGGCATAACATTTGAGATCCACTCGAAGTAGTTAATCAATCTAATACATCTCGCATCCCCCCATCAATGATAAGTTCATGAAAACTAAGTTTATAGTATCCATTTTTTATTGGAAAATTTAAATGGTCCTGATATACCTTATTATACATGGGTGCTTTATAATATTCATGTTAATGTTGAGTATTATCATTGATGTTGATGGTACATCTTATATGAGGTTATTGTCATTGAGAGAGTGTGCCTAGTTAGTAGTGTGTTAATATGATAAAGGGCATTGATAGAGTGTTGTCACTAAAGGTTGTTGTCATGAAAGATAATTTGAAGTCAAAAGAGAGAATCTAAGGCAACTAATGTCTTATGGTTTCATGAAGTTATAGGTCTTTGAGTATCCTAAGCCTAATCATGACATGAAAAAACCTTGTAAGAAGGTATGAGCATGGTGGCTTGGTGAGATAAATGCATGCAGGCATGAGTGGTTATATGAGGTTACTTGATCATGTATAAGAGGCATTGGATCACTTATGATAGTCTCAAGATGATCCTATAGGGTTAAGACCTTCAAAATAAGTCTGCACCTAGACCACTCCTAGACCCTATCTAGCCTAATGAGGTATCATGATCTAGCGTGAATAGTATATGGTAATGTTTAATCATGAGATAGGTTTATTGAGTATGTGAGTGATGTAGAGAGTGCATTGAAAGAGGTATTAAGGATAGTTTTAAGGCCTAATGTGGTTTGCAGGTTAAGGTCTAAAAGATCAAAGAGAGAGAATGTAGACTAATGAGGTTTCATGATCATATTTCAAGGTGTTTGAGCTCATATAAGAATTTTCAAAATTCAAGTATGTTGTTTCAAGTTTTTTTCATAAATTTTGAGGTCGTATTTTGAAGGATAAGTTATGAAAAGTAGGTTTGAGGTCTGTTGAGTGCTCAGAATGAAGGGTTCTCAACCTAAGAAGGAATTTATTATGCTCATTAGATCATCAAACCTTTTCATGGGAACCTAATCTATTTATTGTATATGGGGAAGGGTCCTAACTCAAAATTTTAGGCATTTGGTTTTGGATTGAGGGGTTATGCTTTATGAATGGTTGTTAACAATGAAAATAGGTTTAAACCCTCTTAGAACCCTAATAAGGACCTGATGTTGAAGATGCTGATCAAAAGTGCCCATAATGGATTGGTATGCTCAAGTAAGTTATTGGAAGTTGTATTCAACTCTCTCAATCACCTCCATGTGTGACTGAGTTTTTAGTTGTGTGAGTAGACCCTACAAGAAAGTGTTAATTTCTTAAAGATTTGTTATAACAATCAAAGTTGACTAAGTCAAATTATGCAAATAGATGGAAGATGAAGTTTGAGACTCATGTTTCATGTCCATGAAGGTTTTTAGAAAGTTTATATCCCTCAATCATGTTAAATTGGTCATCTATTTTAGCTAGTCACTAATAGGCCAAATGGTACAAATAGTGAAAAACCCATACAACAGTGAGAAGATGAATAGGAATATGTTATCATGATAGAGTGATGAAACCAAGTGCATGGATTTTTTTTTAGGATTGGTATGTCCTATTTATGCTTCATAAAAATTTCAAAATTTAGATATAATGGTGAAAATGATGATGCCAAAATGGTTTGTCTAACTCAATGAGATCTATGTGTAGTGAGATTAACAAATTGGTCTTTAAAACCAATAATTGCCACTAGACCATATGATGTTTATATTTTAAGATTATTTGGATATTTTAGAGGTTAATATAAATTCATAATAAATCATTTAAAATTTATATACATGTGTTGTATGTCTGAGTCACCATGACTGGCCTTTGAGGAAAATTGGTAGTTCTAAGTGGGTTATTTGTATAGAAGTGTTTGAGTCCTTTTGACCTGAGTTGTGAAGTCTAAAGTGCATGGTAATTTTTTAAAGGTAATTATGTTTCTATTCATTTTATTTATTTTCATGGTTGTGTGACTGAATTTTTTACATTCTTTACTTTTGTTTGGTAGACTTTTTATAGGTTCACAAGCCTAATTGTGAACAGTCCTACAAGGAGAGTTCATGAAGGGGTTGATGCTAAAAAGTGTTATGGATCTTAGATGATGTTTATTGGGGTATATTTTATCGATGTATGAAATGATATATTTCATCAATGAAATTAAATTATTTCAATAAGAACATAAGGTAATGTGTTGCTAAGAAGACGTATAAGGTCTCCACAAGGCCTAAAGAAGGATAAGGGCTAATGAAGGTGTGTTTAATTGTTTTAAAGATTGATTATTATTTTAAAATTATACTAAGATGTTTTATAAGGTTTATCCAAGTTATTAAAGGTTTGTATCTGATAAATAGGTGTATTATTATGGGCCTAGTATAGGAATAAGGCCTTTGAGGTCTAATTGACAAGGTAGAGAATGAGTGAGTGCAAGTGAAGGAAATAACACTTTGAAAAGTTGAAGGAGGTATTATAGACCATAAAAGGGGTGTATATAAACTATCATGAATATATAACATGGGTATTTTAGATGAATATCAAAATAATATGACCTAATCTGTCTTAAAGAGACCTAGTTGAGCGAAGAAGCCTAGAAGGCAGTTTGAGAAGGATAAAAGAGTGAGAAGAAATAAAAAAGTTGATAATCATATATTGTGTGAGAAACAATATTTTATTAAGGTGATGAAAATTTTTAGGTTCCTAAGTTGGTTCTGAATCATTTATGGGGTGGGTGCCTCTTTGTAGGTTGGTGCTTGTTAAAGCCTAGTTGAGTGGGTGCTTGACTAGTTGCGGTTGGTGTTCGATGTTGAGTTGTTGCTTCACTAAAGATATGTTTTTTTATTATAAGGATTTATTCCATTTGAATATATCATTAGGTTTACTTCCTCTTGAGGTTTTCTCAAATATTTAATGTGTTTCATGATCTTGTATGGTTGCATATGCTTCACTAAATGTTCATATTTATATGAATGGTTCATGTATGCTTAAGTGGAATTGAATGAATGTTTTAAATACATTATTTCATCCCACCTCTTAGTGATTGTGCTTACAAAAATTAGTATCAGATCATAGTCCTTTGAAGCAAGTCTAATAGCTTGAAGGTGATCCTAAGAAGCACAAGATGTCCAGTGATCAAAAGGAAGAAGACAACATGTATGATGAAGAAGTCTACTATGATAGTGAATAAGGAGAAGATGAAGTAGACATTGAATCTGAGCTCATAAGTTCCCTTGATGATTTGAAGCATCAAAATAAGATTATCAAAGATCTCAAGAATTAATTAAAAGGAGTTAATACAAAGTTTAGATCAAAGGAAGTTGACTATGACTAGTTAAAGACAAAACTAGATTCCTTGAACGTTGAACATGGGAAACTCATACACAAGATGAGAAATTTTGATAAAAAGAATGATAAGTCAGAGAAACTCAAGATTACAACATGAAAATACCAATCATAAAACATAATTCAATAAGGGATACGTTATCATGGGACCATGGGAAAAGGAGTGATCAATCAAGAGGTAAGTACAAAAATGTTATTTGGCTACATTTGTCATAATATGGGACACATTGAAATATTTTTGTTTAATATAGTTAAAATTCCTTAAAAGTTCAACAATATATATGAATCTCCTAACATACATAAGAATAGTCAAACATTGGTATGGAAGCCAAAACAAGTTAGAACTAATCATATTGAGCCCAAGAGACAAGATGGACTATTTGTTAAGGAGGAATAAAAGACTAAAGAGGATTTTATGCTAGCTCAAATTACCTTTCATATTCAATTTGAATGCATGAAATGGTGCATATATATTTTTTGTTTAATCCACATGACACGAGACAAAAATAAGTCCATCTCATTGAAGAAGAATGTTGCAGGAACAATGAGGTTTGGAGACAACACATTTTCTAATATAGTTGGCAAGGGTATCTTGATTTTGGATAATGGGAAGACCAAGACATAATTTTTTTTCTATGTAAGGTTTGCAATATAACTTGATTAGTGTAAGTCAAATGTGAAATCAATGACACACACTAACCTTTCACGATAGAGTGGGTGAGATAAGGAGAGACAAATCAGGAAGGCTCATTGCCAATGCTAAGAGGGCTGAGAACAATATATATGTTTTGAATGAGATGAAGTAGAGATGCTTTATGATAAATATGGATGAAAGTTGGATATGTAATATAAGCTTAGGTCACCTAAAATTTGAAAATTTGGTCAAGATAATCACTAATAAGTCGATGAAAAACATGTCTAAGATCACCAAATCTATAAACATACTTTGTAATGCATGTCAACATGGTAAGCAGACTAGAAGAAGGTTCAATTCCAATGATTTATCTACTAAAATACCCTTGGATTTAATACACACAAATATCTATGGGCCTATAATAATTCAAAGCATTCAAGGACATAGCTACTTTATGTTACTCATAGATGACTACACAAGAATGACTTGGGTAACATTCTTAAGAGAAAAGTTAGAAGCTCTTGATAAGTTCAAGGAATTCAAGGATATTATTGAGAATGCAAAGAATGGGAAGATCAAGTGCCTAATATATGACCAGGATGAGAGTTTTGTTTCAATGATTTTGGTTACTTCTGTGAGGTTATTGAAATAAAGAGATGATTCTTAGCAGCTAAGACACCTCAGCAGAATGGGGTAGTAGAAAGAAATAATATGATAGTTAAAAATATGGATAGAACTATTCTAAATGAATTTATATTATCTTATGGATATTGGAGAGAGATAGTAAGCACTATAATCTACATTTTTAATAGAGGACATATAAGGACCAATGGCAACAAGACTCTTTATGAATGGTGAAAATGTAGACCTGTTAATGTGGAACACTTGAGAGTGTTTTTGAGAAAATGTTTCATCAAAATAGATGATGAAGACTTAATAAAGTTTGATTCTAGATCTGATGAAGGTATATTCTTAGGATACTCATCAATGAGCTCAGTCTATAAATGTTATACCCTAAGGTTATAGAAGATAGCGGAAAGCACCAATGTGAATACTGATGAGACAAGGAAATCATACTCACAATCAAAGTATATTTTATATAAACTAAACTCAATAATGAAGAGGAAACTATAGAGGTTTATGAGGAAGAATAAGAAGTTGAGTAGAGATAGGACTCAAAAGGCCCCTCAATATAGATTCAAAGAGATCATCTTGAATCTCAAATCATTGGCAACAAGAATGTAGGTATACAAACAAGGAAAATATTATAAGTAATCTAAATCAAGAGAATGTTTTTCTATTATCTAATATCGAAGCTAATAATCTTATAAAAACAAGAAAAGAAAAATTTTGGATAGGTTTTATGAATGAAGAGTTACACCAAATACAAAAGAGTGAGACTTGGGAACTAGTTCATAGGCCTAAAGATAAGAATGTCATTGGCAAAAAAGGGTGTTTAGAAACAAGTTGAATGAAGATGGAGAAGTCACTAAAAACAAGGCTAGATTGGTATGCAATGGATATGCACAAGTTGAAGGGGTAAACTTTAAGGAAACATTTGCACCATTAGAAAGATTCGAGGCCTTCATATTGTTTGTAGCATATGTAGGATTCAATGGGTTCACGATATACCAGATGGATGTCAAATCTAAATTTATGAATGCGAATTTAGAAGAGGAGGTGTACATAGAGAAACCTAAGGGGTTCTCATTATTAGGTGACAAGGACTATGTTTAAAGATTTATAAAGGCTCTTTATGGTCTAAATCAAGCTCCTAGATCTTGGTATACTAGGTTAGATAGGTATCTATTAGATCAAGGATTACAAGAGGTTTTATAGATAGTAATCTATACATAAATTTAAATATGACCATCATTTGATAGTATTTGTCTATGTGGATGACATCATCTTTGGTGGAAATAATGAAAACATGACCAAGGTCTTTGCATAGGTGATAATGAAAGAGTTTGAGATTTACATGTTGGGAGAGCTATCATTATTTATTAGGTTGAAAATCACTCAATCTGAAAAAGGTATATTCATTTCACAAGCCAAGCACATAAGAGAAATGTTGAAGAAGTTTGAGATGGAATATTTAAAGGTAATTAGTACACCTATGATCACAGGTTGTAAGTTGAGCAAGGAAGATGAGTCTCCAAAGATCAATCAAATGTCATATAGGTCAATTATTAGAAGTTTACTATACACCACTACCTCTAGACCTGAAATAATGCAAGTAATAGGTCTTATGAGAAGGTTTCAAGTAGATCCAAAGGAAAATCATCTGCAAGTAGTCAAAAGGATACTCAGGTATCTCAAGAGGAATATGGAGTATGGGTTGTGGTATCCAAGGAGCAAGGATTTCAATTTGACAACCTATACAGATACAAAGTGGGCGAAAAATCTAGATGATAATAAAAGTATCAGTAGATGTCCCTATTACTCAATAACCTATCATCTCCTCCTCCTTCTATAAGACTGAAGGTCTCTCTTTCTTAGTGTTGGTTATTAATCCTTTTATCTTATATTGTTGATGTCACTAAGATTATAATTATTTCACTATGGTTTTGTTTCCAAAAAAAATTATCCAATAAATTTTCACTATTATTACATGGTGTGGCCTTGATTTGATCTTTCATTCCCAGAAAGTAAATAGAGGGCACTACTTCCCAAAATCAATGATGTCATCTTCCCTTAAGAATAAAATAATTTGTAACAATCTCCCATAAATGTGGAGAATGCATTTCAAGGTATTGACAACAACTAATATTCATTATCCTATTTTCAATCAATTTGGAAAGATTTGAAACCATATATACACCATTATATTTTTCATGGGTTAGTCAAATCATCTTGAAAATGGTTTTTTTTTCTCATTTGTTGAAGACAACAATTTTACACTACTACTTAGTAGAGTCTACCTAGAGCTAACCATGACCGTGACATGATTTTAAAAAAAAAAAAGAAGTCTACCTGAAACTGACTGTGACCATGACCATGATCCCTACAATCTTACCAAGCCAATAGGCCACCCTTCAAGGCAAATTTCTAAGGACAATGACTACCTAACTATGTTTGGCAAAATAATTACAATCATAATTATACAAATGCTTCTAATACATTATTACCAATTCATAATTTTTTTATAAATAAGGAAATGCTACTATGCCTTGGAATTAGTCATTAAATCAAGCCATTATCCCAAATAATGAGTTTAATTAGGGTTTAAATGATTAGTAACAGTAGGGTGTTAGTTATGGTTGATAATTGGATACCTACTAATGACTCCTAGCCACATTAAATTTTAAGGTGAGGTGACCCAACATTATTCCTAAATTTTGAACCCTATGGGGGCCAATATGTCTATATGGCATCAAGCCATGTTCTCACCAAATTTACGATAGTGGGATTTCTTTATTTTGTCTAGAGGATATAATGTCAAAATGATGGGCACTACTTATCTTCATGGTTAAATTCATTTTACATTCCATTTAGCTCACCTCTTCACCTTATCTTTGGCTAATATCTCATAAGTAAACTTAATTTTTTTCTAAAACAATTTTTTTTCAATAAGAGAGAATTTATTATTTGTTATTTATGTTTATCATAAATTTCAATTTACACTCTATAAACATTACCAAAAAAATATTACATTTTGCAAAAGATAAACAATCAATCCATCTATTTTATAATTTTTTCATTAGTCCTCTCAAATTTTTAAAGTTTAATTTCTAGTTTTTATTATTTTGAATATGCCAACTACATTGCAATATCCATAATAATGTTTATGATATCAATTATGACTATGTTGTCCTTATTTTTTATTGGAATGAATTGGTATATCAATAAATAAAGATAAAGTATATAAATGGGTACAATAAAAAGGTATCAATTTGATATTTATATCAATGTTGATAAAAAAAATATGGTAAAAACATGTTAAAAATACAAAGTAATCAAATCATATAGCCAACTAAATATAAATATACAACAAGAGTCTCAAAATATGATATCAAAATAGAATTACATGTGCGGACATTAAGTGTATGTGGTAAAAATAGAGGGAAGTGGTGGTGGATCATTGTTAGGAGGAGTAATAACTCAAAAAGAGGCCTCTCCAAAAGATGGATCTGGGGCCATCCAATCATCGTTACAACTATCTAGAAGTGCCTTTGCTTGAAGAAAATAATAAATTATTGTCATCAAACATACATTCCCATGCATATTTTGAATAAATAAAACATTCACATGATGATGTTTAAGTAGATGGTCTAGGTATGATTCCTACTACACCATATGTGGAGGATAGATCAACATTAATATAGGAAAAAACTGTTGAATTTAAATATTGAATAGGTAGAGATCCAAAAGTGGTACTTCTTATATCCCACACTTAAGTATGATGAAGGTAATGACTTTATAACCCAAATTATTTTCTTGGGTTTATTCAAATATGTCAATAATTAACCCTATAGTAATAATGCACAATATAGTTACTTACCCTGATACGAAACTAGTTAAACATAAAATCAAAAAGATGATCCCAAAGTGCTTTTACTAGTTAAATATGAAATTCAACACCTACTTGACATAGGGTTTATTAAATTAATTCATTTTTTTAAATTTATATTCACTTTTTAACCAGAGCTACAAACTGATCTAGGATATAATTAGAGGCCCAAATCCCCAAGTGATCATCTAGCATATGTACCAGATATACTAACAACAACCACAATCGACCGATGAATGACCATAACCAGCCCCAAAATACCAATGATGATCACATCTGACCTATGATACCTTAGTGATATTTTAACTTGGGTGGGGCTTGAAACAACCAAACCACTTTACCAATTCAGCCACTTCTCATTGGTATTAAATTAATTTATTATTTTGAGTTTTTCTTAATATTGTTTCATTTGTCATCCCTAATTGCTAAATTAAATGTTATACAAACTATCATGGCCTGACCCTAACATCAATTTGGATAGTCAGGCTGAACTCCTTAGAGTGATTCCTCCTTTGGTTTCGAAGGAACATAATAAAATGTTAAGCTCAATTCCTAAGGATGACGAAATTTTCAAAGCTGTTTGTTCTCTAGGAGGAGATAAAGCTCCTGGTCCTGATGGCTTCCCCATGTTTTTCTTCTAAAAACTTTGGAAATTTGTTGGTAAAGATGTATGTGATGCTGTGAAGGAATTCTATGGAGCTAAATAGATGCTTAAGGAAGTCAACTCCACCTTTTTGTGCTTGATTCATAAGAAAATTGGTGTTGATTCTCCTGATCAATTTAGATTGATCAGCCTTTGTAATTCTTTCTATAAAATTATTTCCAAAGTTCTTACTTCCAGACCTATTCAAGTGATTCCTTTGATTATTGTTGATCAACAAAATGGCTTCATCCTAGGTAGACAAATCCTTAACTCTATCATCTCTGCTCATGAGAATATTCACTCCTTGTCTTGTTCTAACAATCAGGGGTTCATTATGAAAGTTGACATTGCTAAGGCCTATGACAGATTTGATTGGTCATTCCTCTCAAATAGTCTATTAGCTTTTGGCTTTGACCAAAAGGTTGTTGGTCTTATTCATCAATTGATTTCTACCTCCTCTATGGCTATTTTGGTTAATGGAAGCTCATCTCATTTATTTTATCCCTCTAGGGGATCGAGACAAGGTGATCCTTTATCCCCCATCCTTTTTGTTATTATGGTTGATTGCTTAGGGAGATATATTGGGGACTTGGTCCATAGAGGTTTCTTTAAGGGATTACAACCTTCTTCCCATCCTCTAATTTGTTCTCATGGACAATTTGTTGATGACACCATCTTTATGGGTAAGGCTGAAGTCAAGGAAGCCATAAATTTGAAGCAAGCTATTAAATTATATTCTTATACCTCTGGTCAATTGGTTAACTGGAATAAAAGTTTTGTGTTCTTTATCAACACCCCTATCCAGAGGCAAAATAAAATTGCTAAAATCCTTGGATGTTCTATAGGATCTCTCCCCTCTTCTTACTTGGGTCTTCCTCTTGGCATGAAGGTCCCTAATGCCTTCTGGGAAGATCTTATTAACAAATTTAGCAAGAAACTTGTGGGATGGAAAGGAAATATTTTAATCCAGGTAGGTAAGTTAACTCTTCTCAAAGCTTGTCTTCAAAGCATACCTACTTATGCTTTAAGTCTCTTTAGAATTCCTATTAAATTTGTTGAATCTATTTTAAAAATTCAAAGAAATTTTCTATGGATTGGTACTGAGGAAAAAAGGAGAATGCCTTTAATTGCTTGGGATCATGTTTGCAAACCTCTTAGTGAAGGGGGATTGGGAAGCAAGAAAATTAGAAGTATGAACAAAGCTCTTTCAGCCAAACTAGGTTGGAGAGGTTACCATGACAACAAAGAGTGGAGTACCATATGGAAACATAAGTACCTCTTCAATGCTAAATCTCTTCCTGATTTCTTCTCTTCTCCTGATGTTATTCATCCCTCTTCCATATGGGGGGCTGTTCAGGGGACCAAGAAAACTCTAGGAAAAGGATGTTCCTAGAAAATTAGTAATGGGCTTAAGGTGAAATTTTGGGATGATGTCTGGTTAAAGGATCATCCCTTGATTGGAGATTTTCATGATAAGGATTTAGTTGACTGATGCAAGTAGAGATATGGCATATTAGTTAATCATTTTTGGCAGAATGATTCCTGGGTGAATTTAACTGATGTTGATGAAGGCTTCAGTAACATCCAGTTATCTCTTAATGCTGTCTCTCTTTATCCTTATCTTGAGGATAAGATTATTTGGCATGTTGACCCTAGTGGCCAATTTAAAGTCTCTACTATCTTCACTTCAAAGGAAAAGGGTAATCAACCTTAATGGTCTCATGCTTGGATTAAGGGGTGTAGACACTGAAATCGTGTCTACCCCCTAGGTCGTCATCCCCCCTTGGCCCCCTTGGTCTATGTCCTAGCACTTGTCCTAGTCCCCTCCATTTTTTAAAATTAAAATAAATAAACATTTTAATTTGCTCCCCCTTTCCACCTCACCCATGCCACCTTGGATCCCCTCTTTGGATGCCTCCACCTCTCTCCTAGTCTTTATTGCCCAAATCTCCCCTTTATCCTTCCTCTCGCATCCATTTATGCCTCCCTCGACCATTTTCCCACAGCCCCTTGACCCGGCAACATGCAATAACAGATAGAGGCTAATTTTAGCCTCTGTCCCCATTCTTCGGCTGCCAACGTCGGTCATTATGTGGCCGATGTCAGCAGTTCTGTCGGCATCAACAGCCTTCAAGACCATTCTCTGTAACCATTCTCCCCCGCCCGGCGAATAGAACTCTCTTGACACTTTTGCATTCATATTTTCTTCTCCTCCCCCTCGTACAACAACACCAGCAGCTACAGGGATCTTGTAGGAATAGCTCCAAGCAACAGCTCCATTTGCAGGTCCTTCAACAGCTCTGACAATAGGGTTTTCTATTCTTCATTCAGCAAGCATGAGGTAAGCATAGTGTTGTTTTCCATTTCATTTCTTGTTTAATCTATCTATTTAGTTAACCACTGCCAAGACCTTCCTTGTCCTTCCCCTGAGAGGTTGAAAGGCCTTCTCAGACCCCTGCCTCTCATTCATTCCCCTTTTTGCTTTTGGTTCCCAACCAGTCACTTTCTCGAATAACATTCTCAATCCCTCAGACCCAAAATAAGTCCCTCAGACCTCCAGGCAATCTCTTAAACCTCTAAATAGACCTCCCTGACCCTCAGACGAGACCACAGTCCATTCTATAGACCAAAAACCAGCCTGTAACTCGACAAGACCCTATCTAAGACCACTACCCTGGCTGACCTCGTCTATTTCCCCTACCGACATCGGTAGCCTAACCGACGTCGGTGACCTTACCTGACCGACACTGGCAATACCACTAACGTCAGTGACTGTGCAAAGTAGATTGCTGCTAAACAGGTATGCATTTGCCTTAAGTTCTTTCTTTTTGTTTTTCATCATTTATCACTTTCTATTTCTAATCAGCATTCTATTTTTAACAGTGGACTATCATCCTCCAAGAAGCCTTTGTGATTCTAGGACCAAGCTCTTGCTTGGCAGTCCACCCTTTTGTCATCTAACGTTTTTCATGTTTAGTGTCTTTCTCTTTCAGGTGTCATCCTCCACAACCAAAGAGGAATTCCTGCTATCGTCTAAATTTTGGTGCACACATCTACAATCTGGGTACGTACAAACCCTCATCCATTCTTCTTAGTTTCTCACCTTTCCTTTCTTGAATGTGAAAAGCGAATCTAACATAGAAACATTCTGGCATGCCTGGTGGGACATTAGGGTCTTCCTTGGGTTCCTTTTCTTTCTATTCATATAGGTGCATTAGGTTCCTCCCTTTTCACCTCTTTCTTCTCTTCTAAATGACATCATAAGCAGGATTAAAAAGAACCTTTCTTTCTTTTCTTGCATTTCAAACTAGTCAAAAATCATATCCTTCAACCCTTTCTCAACTTTTTTTCATTCAAACTCACATTTCGACTTGGGCTTAAAACACATTGCATATCATTTCTGCTTGCTTGCATTTCTTAGTCCACATCTAGTAATTAACAAATCGCATCATGAATTAATCGTAGTCCACTTGATGTTACACGACCAAACCACTTACACCAAACTAAACATCAAAACTCACCTGAGACAAGGCCCGACTGGGATTTCATCACCCAGCGGATACCTTACCCATCCTGGCGATCCTACTTGGATTTCATCACCAAGGGGAAAGCCCACTCTATTCTCTGGTAGAGTCTAATCTCTAGGAAAAGTATATTTTGGCTAAGCGAGACCAGCTTATTACTGGGCTCGTGAAGTGAGGGGAGCTTGCTCCTTAGCACCAAGCCATGTATGGAACCTAACCCAGACTCTTGAGTGCCTTAACAAACCTAAAACCATCCATAGACTACCTCTTCTAGGACCCTTCTAATAACCAACCTCCCCAAACATCACTTTAAGGCATAAGCCACATGAGCTTAATAATTTATTTCTAGGGATTTAATGCTTAAGCTCTGCTTGTGTTCTTCATCTTTTTTGTTATTATCTGCTTGTTTGAGCTAGTGATGACGTTCTTCTTCCTTTTTTTCAAAAACTCTCAAATCTTTTGGGTTTCTGGAAAACACAGTCACCAGCATCGGTTTTACCAATGACGTCGGTAACCTTTTCTCATCGACATCGGTTATCTGACTGATGTCGGCCATCTTTCTCACTGACATCAGTTTTTCAACCGACGTCGGTCACTGTCACAGTTCCTTTTTTTCAAAACAGTAGCCTTAAAGCCCACCCCTTTTTCTGCCAAAACCCCATTCTGAGTTTTTGAAACTAAAAAAACACAGTTTCTGAAATCTGACCTTTCTTGCCTTGAATGGTTCTGACTCACAGTCAAGCCAAGGCTCTAGTCAACCATGCGAGGCATCAACCACTTCTGTCTAGCCCATCCATAACCGGTCCTATAATGGAGTTCCACTCGAAGACTGAAAGAACTCCTACTCGCCCAACCCCGCCCCAGACTCCTATTGTCCCAGAAGGGGACCAAGATTTTGCATGATTCTTGGACCTCAATGTCAAAGCCTTACAGCACTATCTCACGCATAGCCGAATGCGAGACTCCTTAGGCAACCCAATCTATGGGATGATGACTTCCTTAGTTGAGACAATGATCACATCAACATCATCTACAATTCAACCTATAGACAATCAAGCCAACACTTTGACTAATAACCCAACCGTGTCTTACCTTCAAAATTTAGCCTCTCCTTATAGACCTACCTCCATGGGGGTTCCAATACCCCCTCAACCTCAAACTACTCAACCAAATCCTACACCTTTCTAGAACCTAGTGGTCTCTATCCCCCCTACTCTTGCACCTATCAACACAAGAGTAACTGCCTACCCTTCAACAAGTGTGGCCACTCCTCAACCATCTTTGACGGCCCCTATCCAATTTGTGCCTACCAACCCCATAACACAAGTGCCCTTGCCTTCAACTTCCACCTCGATAACTAGCTACCCATATGTTGCGTCTACACAAGCATAACCAACCACGTCATATGCCCCTCTTAATATCTTTCAAGAACCTTATAATTTAGGA
Organism: Torreya grandis; assembly: GCA_037957365.1. Classification (NCBI taxonomy): domain Eukaryota; kingdom Viridiplantae; phylum Streptophyta; class Pinopsida; order Cupressales; family Taxaceae; genus Torreya; species Torreya grandis. The sequence goes on from JARHVA010006212.1 coordinate 596,254, forward strand.
GGCGCTCCACCTGCCAATCCGTCAGCGGACATCATCAAAATACTGATGGAAAAAATGTCTAGTCTCGAGACCTCTATTTCTAGTTCACACAATGCCCTCTCATATGAGCAAATTTGCAACGAACCCATCCATCCTTTCATCCCAATCAAGCCATACCCCAGTCAATGGGAGCTTCCTAAATTTTCTTGCTTTCAAAGCAAGGAAGACCCATAACAACACTTATGGGCATTTAGACATGCCTGTTACCTTATTGCCCATGACGATGCATTGCTTTTACACACGTTTCCTATGTCTCTCTCTAGTGCTGCGCTTGACTGGTATAGCTCTCTTGCCAACCATTCCCTCTTCACATTCACACAGCTGGCCCAGCTCTTTCTTGATCACTTCTCCATCAACATCACCAAGAAGGTCTCGATCATAGACCTCTATTCTATTTGCCAATTTGAGGACGAATCCATAGCTGACTTCATTGCTCGCTAGAGAGGCCTCATCAATCAACTCTCCTTTTCCTTACCCCAACCTAAACTTATTGAACTTTTCTCCCAAGCCTACGCCAAACATATTTCTTCCACCTTATGGGTTCAGACTTTCCGCACCTTCGACGAAGCCTTCACGATGGCCCACAAACTTGAATTACGTGCCATTGAGGAGAATAAAGTCAAGTTGCGGAGCAAGAATCCCAACTCTAAGACCAATGACTCCTCTTCTTCTAAACCTTCATCATCCAATCCTAAGTCTAAAGCTTCAACTAACGTTGTGGTCGTTAGATCTTCATCCTCTTAGACTTCAACCAATCAGCCTGAGCCATCCACATCTCAGAGTGCCACCCACCAATTCCAGTAGAGATATGTACAATGATAGTATACTCCTCTCAGAGAATCATACACGTTTGTGCTAGAAAATCTTGTTAAACAGGGGGTTCTCAATCTCCCCCAGATCCGACCACCTCCACAATTTGATCCCTAACGTGCCATCCCTGTGTGGTATAGGGAAAATGACTTCTGCATCTACCACCATGTTAAAAGACATGACACAGGAAGCTGCAAGACCCTTAAAAACATAATCCAAGACATACTTGAAAAGGGTGACCTCATCCTAGACAATCCCAATGCACACCCTAATTAGGGCATCGACATCTTCAAGCAACCATTCCCCAATCATCCACTAACCCAAAACAATGTCTAGACCTTGATTGATGACACTCATGAACACAACATTCGAACAGTCAATACGGTCTCGCCCTTCATCCCTGACCAACCTCAAGAGGTTAGTCCATCTATCAGTCCATCATGTGTGGATGAACCTCTTTCCCCAGTTAGTTCTCTGTCAACCTCTCTCATCTTGGAGGATGCCTCAACCTTACTGGCACCACCGGTCTCACCATCCTCCTTCCTACTGCCTTTGGAGGACCTGACCCTTCCTAATCCTTGACTACAAGTGGAGGGCACCATCATCCCTACCCTTTACCCACTTGAGAAGCCTCATTCTCTGGTTTTTTCTCCACCCAGGGAAGAACCTGCCTCTCCTTCATCTCCAACCAAGGACGAATCCATCACGACTTCATCATGCCATGGGTCCAAGACTACTACACCCATCTCATCTTCAGCCCCACAACCGTTAACATCTTTTCAAGGACCCAAACCTCATCCAACATCTTCTCAACCATTTTCTTGACTAGTGGAGAAAATCGGACTTCTCCCTTTAAGGAAAGTGGAGCATTAGGGATTGTGGGAGTGTCTTAAAGCTCTTCAACATGCCCATACCCTCTCATCTCATGCTACCAATCCTGCCAAGGTAAAATCTCCCAAGACTCTCAACAAAGCCCAGACTCCCGCTTCTAAACCCGCATCTGCCCCATCAAAACCTATCAAGTCACTTGGCATTCATCATGTCTCTACCCTCACTCACCCACAAGTGAAGGTGGACTTAGACCAGACCTTGACCAATAGTAGTCTTCTAACCAAGTCAAAGAAGACTACCAGACCACAAAAGCAAATGCCTCCTCCCCCCTCACCATTACCTTCCATTTTGGGCCCCCATCCTTCGACCCTGACCAGAATCCTTCCCACTCCGACCTATAATCAAAACCAGTTGCCTCCTTTGCTTCCTTTACCTACCTCTAGCCTACCCTCTCCTAAAAATGTGGTACCTCTCATGAAGAAAGTGCCGTCTCTGCCTGTCATCGCACCATCAACCCAAAAGGTGGTACAGAAACCTCCTCTAATTCTGCCTAAGCAAAACTCACCAGCATCAAACACATCAACTAGCATGGACCCTTTACTGGGCTCATACTCATTGATATTGCACCGACTTTTGCAGACTTCCAGCATAACCCTTCCACCCATCAGGCCTTTCCAACCTCTCGGGTCCAAGCCCTCATGGTTCGACGACACGAAGATTTGCTTATACCATCGTACGCTAGGACACGATACCAAGACTTGCTATGCCCTCAAGGCTATCATTCGCCACTATATGGAGAAGGACCCTCTTCTCTTTGAGGACACTCTTGACCGACCCTTGACACCTTCCCATCCTCTTCAACCACATCAACATCTCACCAGCAGGCCATGACCCCTTCTTCACCTCCTATCTTTGAAATCAATGCTATCCACATAACCACTAGGTCACAAAAGGACAAGGCAAAATAAAAAGCCACCATTCCTTAGACCTACCCTTTCATCAAACCACCTCTAGTACCCAAGCCTAAAATTTCTATCCTTGGCGCATCTCAGCCTTCTTCTTCTTCCTCTTTCGGGCCGATTCATGACTCCATGTTGAAATAGCTTCACCAAATGCCTGTGAAGATGTCCCTTTATGACCTCATCCAAACCTTGCCTCAGCATCATCAAGCTCTCATCCGAGCCTTGCAGACATCAGAGGTCTAACCCGAGGACCCCCAACCACTCACTGCCCTCGTCCACTCTTTATCTCTTATTGCCTCCATCACAATCAGTGATTCTGAGATTCCCACATCTAACATGGAAGATCGAGACACCACCCTCTTCATCACTACCTATGTTGATCGAATATGCATTAAATGCATTATGATCGATGGAGGTGCCAGCATCAACATTATCTCCACCCATGCCTTTGATCAGTTGACTCTTCCCAAGAATTACGTCTCCAAAACTAACGCAATCTTGCGCTCCTTTAATGACACCATTGCCATGACCATTGGCACAGTCATCCTTCACATTCGCATTGGTCCACACACAATCCCAAAGCTCTTCTATATCATCAAAGGAGAGTTTCAATACAACATGTTGCTGGGCTGACCTTGGATCTGTGCCATTGCCTGTGTCCCCTCCACCCTACACCGTTGTGTGAAATTTGAACATGACGGGCAAGTCCACACCATTCCTACTGACCCATCACCTTTCAAAACTTGTAGCACCACCTACCATCCAAATGATGTCCTCATTCTTATTAAGCCATTAACCCCTGCACTGCCTCCATCCGTAGAAGCTTTAACTAGTTTGCAACCGGTGGTCGCCCTCACCCCTCCTCTTCAAGAGACTAACAAAGACCCCTTGGAAGACATCTTCCAGCGACTTTCACTTGGGGAATATCGCTTGTTGACCTTAGACATGTTCCAAACTCCACAAGAGTATGGATGCCTTCACCATAGCCCCAGTTACGACCATCAGATCAGGATGGTCGTGCCTTATGGTCCTCTTCACCTTTGAACCAATCTTGTCTATGGGGGGCTCACTCAAGCTCCTACTAATGGCAACCCTCTCTCTTCACCCCAACCATTCACATCAGACTTCTCATTTCTTGGCAACCCCACCTTTGCACACACTTACCTTTACAAGTGTGCATGGAAGGGTTTTGGTTTCGGATGCTATGAGCAGGGCTCCCATTAGCCCATCGAGCCGCTTAACGATGACAATGCCAAGAAACGGTATGGCCTGGGATACCACGACCCTGCTCAGGCCTCTGCAGACCTTTGCTCCACTGACCAATCTCCTCCTAGCTCACCCATTCCTCCCCCTTCACCTACGAAGTCGGTAGTTTCCATTCCTCCTAACTTTTTCAATGCCTAAGTGCCATTCACTTGAGAACCCTGACCTATCAACTAGGTGGGGTACCCAGGTCTCTCCTCCTCGTCTTCTCTCCATCTCATCCATCTAACCCATTAATCATCTTAATTAGGTGTTAGACATTCTTCCTACCACAAAATGGCTGGGGGGAGTTTGACTTTATACTGCCTATCATGACCTCGACCAAACATCAATCACACATCAACCATGACCTCAATCAATCATCAAACTAGACCTCGACTAGGCCTCGACCAAACATTGACCAAGCAATGACCAAAGCAACATTCACCAAACATTCAACCAAAAACCAACTTTTTAATCATGACCAAACACCAATCTTGACTCGGCCCTCGACCAGTCTCGACCAATCAGTGACCATATCAACCAACCACATATAAACCAACATGTCACCAATATAGAGCAAAGTAAACGAGGCAAGTTTTCCCCTAATTGGCTTGGACCTTTCATCATCACGTAGAAGTATGGGTCAGGGACTTATCATCTATCTTCTCTCGACGGACGGCCAAAACCTAGGCCTCTTAATGCCTTGCATCTGTGACCATTCTACTGTTAGTCGAGTACTCGTCCACTTGACATTTAACTTGAGCTTGTCCCTTGAGCAATCCCCATCCTCCTAATCCTCATTCCTTTCAACCCTATTCCCCTAAGCAAATCCTCTATAACCCTTTTATGACGCATGGATGCTTTGTCCTAATAAAAGGGAGCCCTTAAACTTCTATAGTCTTGTCCATGACTCCAAATTCTGTAAAAAAAAATTGAGATGTCAAAAAATCCAAGGTCACCCAATCAAATCAAAAAGTAGACTACTCCCTCAAAGGATAGTTGTACTCTCATTGTTGTAGCTAATAGACTACTCCCTCGAAGGATAGCTATTCAAACTTATATAAAGCAAAAATATAGACCACTCCCTCGAAGGATGGCTATGATTAAATCTTGCTACAAATAGCACTTTCTTAGAAGCTTCCCGCATCGATCAGCTTCACAAATGACCACCAAGCAAAATGACATTTCTATGTAGACTTCCTGTATTGATCAGTCTGCACCAAAAAAAAAAAAAAGTGGGTCATGGACTTGGCTTGTAGTTGTCTTAGGGTCTCCTATAAAAAGGGGCAAGGTTATCCCTGCTCTTAAAATAGGTTACCCTATCCTCCTCCTATCATAACACCTGCTCAAGGGACTTCAAGCTCACTTTAATGTCAAAGTGATTCGATTACCATTCTAACACAACCATGGTCAACGATGCAATGCATGAATGGGGCTCTTTGTTCTAACAACTCCTATCTATGCTATCATTCTGGTCCTTGTCAATGAAAGGGCGATTATGCCTTTCGCTTTCTGCTTACATTTTGGTCACATTCAAACTTCATCATTTTTTGAACCAACTCAACTCGACTCTTTTCAGACCACTCACATAACCTATTCACACTAGTTTCTATGGATACCAATACACATGGAGACTATGGACTACACAATTTATGTTAAGCATAAACCAATACTTGCTAAAGCATAAATAGACCTCAATTCATTTTTAGCATACATCCATCACAAATATGGAAAATTGCTAGGGATGAAAGACCCCTCAACCAATGTTACAGCATACACCATTTGGAATAGGCTGTAACATCTTTTTCTCCTCATCATTTCGACACATGACCAAACCAATCATCGACCAATCTTCTCAACTAGTCTAAACTACATTTGTTTGAGGCCCTAAGACTAGGGCTATGTAGGCAACACTCAAATGACATGACGTCTTCTAGGGTTAGCTCGACCACCTCTGTTTGTTTGTCTCTCTGATGGACAAACCTTCTCTTCTTTGACCATGACCTTGACCTCGACCAAGACCAATCAACCACTTCGACTCTTCCTCCCTTTTTGGGAGAACTACATAGGCCTGAGGCCCTAATGACAGGGGCTATGTAGGCAGCACTCAGTTGACATGGGGTCTTTTGGGGTTAGCTTGGCCATTCCTTCATCGCATTTCTTCCATCACATTTTTTTTTGTCACCTGTCAATCACATCACAAACAATCACCTATTTTCATAATCATTAGCATTAATCATTTGCATCCATATCATTGATCATAATCATAAATTCATCATTATATAATCACAACAATGTCAGCATCATAATCCTAAACATCATATCAAAACATGCATCAAAGCAAAATAACATAGCACATCCATAACAACATCCATAACTCATGTCAATGCTCAAAATGATCATCATATATATTTTGAAATTTTATACAATCGCACAATCTGTGCCTCTCTCTCTCTAAAAAATTAAGTACATCTCACATCATTGGCTCGTAGGCCGATATATACATCAAAAATAACATCACAATCTGGCCTCACGGCTGTGGCTGTGGTGGTGGTGGCGGTGGTTGGGAAGATGATGTATCCTCTCCCCCCTCTGATCTACACTATCTACATGAATCTGTAGCCATCGCTCACAACATAGACCACTGTCGGCTCAGCTCTACCCTCATATCTGAGTATCACTGTATCTAAGGAAACCCCCTAATAGCTCCCTCATAATATGTGATCTCATCTAATGCATTATTGTATCTAACTATAGATACAGTCTATGGTGGACCCATCTGACCTGCTATCATGCCCTACACTGAACCCTATGACTGTGAAAATCCTGGCTACACTGACGCTAACTGTGTGGGCTGCTAAACTAGTTGCTGAGGTGGATGCTGAATCAGACCATGTCCTACCAATGCCTATGCCTGGGCTGTGGCTAACTATCCCTGTAATAGAGTGACTTGCCTTGTTAGCGCTGCCACCTGACCTGTCATCTCTGTCACCTATCCTGTCACCCCCACCAGCTGCCCCTGCAAAACCATGACCTATCCCTGCAAAATGGTCACCTGAGCCTATGTCGCGTCCCTCTCCTGTCATGTTGTGTCCCTCTCCTCACGGGCTGTATCCCGCTCCCTAGTGATAGCCTATAGATCTAGCTGGGGACCCACCTGTACACTTGTATACCATCCTATCTACCATGCTGTGTAGGCCTCTGTACACCCTCAGTCAGCTATCCCAGGTCCTACTGACAACTCCTCAAAATTTGGCCCCTCTGTCTCCTCTGGCAATGGGAGTGGCACCTCTATATCATCCCACCTATACTACAGGAATGTGGGAGGTACATCCTGTAGCAGCCCATACTGGCACCGCACTCTCTCTGTTGGGATCCTCTCAATCTCACCGACTCATCTGCCTCTGACCCATCACATGCTCTGAGTCCTGACCAACTGCTCTCCCTGATCTTTGAATGCTGGATATACCAAGTATGGTCTCTAGATGATGTCTGTTGGAATCAGGGCCTCCAATACCCCTCGATAGTGGTTGATATCCCTGACCACTCCATCCACTTGCGTCTGCACCATCATCTCATGCCATCACCTAAATCTGACCTTGAAGCCGGCTTGGATCACCATTAGGAGGCTGAGAGGTCGTGTAACCGTGATATGCTCATATGCCCAGTAGTGCAGAAGGTGGCCTACACACAGACTGTACCATCACCACTAACTGATGCCCCATAACTCTTTGTATACTTAGGCCAAAAAGACTGGTGCCCAGGTGAACACTGTCTGCTACTCCAGCATGTCCATCAAAACCCTGGTCATGGCGACTGGAAACCTACTTGCCTCCACATCTGGCAATGCATAGACTGTGATGTCAATCATCATCAGGACAGCCAGCTGATGTGCACCCTCATCTACCACGTATAAAGGCTCATAAGCAAAATTGGCTAAATGGTAACTCATCTCCATGATGTGCTCCCAAAATAGCATAACCATGTGTATATCGTGCACCTCTCTCGAGCATGCATAGATGTCAGCTCCATGTATCAGCAGCTACAAAATATGGTACACATCTTTGACCATGACCATCATCTCACCTATGGGCAGGTGGAAGGTGTTGGTGGCATGGTCCCACCACTCGATCAACACCACCATGAGGCTCACATCCCTTGCCACTCTACAGTAGCATCTCAACCTGCCTAACCCCACTGTGCTCATTTGCACCCACTCCTTGACCGTCATGCCTCCACACATCCACATCAGCAAGGTCGGGAGGTGATCCTACAGCATCAGAGTCTACCTCACCTGCATCCATCAATAATCAATCTCATGTTTAAACTATTCCTACTCTTCCTATTTGACCAACCATTCTGACCATCTATGCCTAACCTGACACCTGGGAAGCCCTTGGCATAGCTTCGACCTTTCAACTTGACCATTTTTCACCACCCATTTTGACCAGGTAGCCACCGACATAGGTTAGTGTGCCAGTGATAGCACTCACATAACCGATGTTGATCACTTAGTGACCGATGTTAGCAAGTGAATGATTGACGCTGGTCACTGGTCGGTCGACGTCGATGAACCCACCAATGTTGGTGACTGGTTTGGCCCTAGGGTTGAATGGGGTGAGCCCTAAATTTAGGGCTTCCCCCTGTGGACTCCCCAACCCCCCCCCCCCCAAATCACTCCTAAATCATCCCTAATCTATCCTAGACCCCCTACCCACCTTCCTAGCTACCCTCCCTCCTCAATTTTTGCCTAAAGCAATAACAAATTCAAAAATCAAATCAAAACAAAAATCAACCAAATAGGGCTCATAGACCCTCCTACCTCGTCTCAACGTCATCGACATGGTGGCACGATGGGTGTTACTAGTGGTGGACCCCCCACAGATCCTCTACTCCCCTCTGCCATCTCCTCTGTGTCTCCCTCTTTGTAAGCTCCTCCTGGCCCACAAATGCCTCTGTAGCCTCCAATCACTCTCTCACTCGCTCCTTCTCTCCACCAATGCCTATCTGCCACCTCAGCGCGCTCACTCAGTCAACTCTGGGTCACTTTCACTCAATCAACTCCAGAGCTCTTTTTTCTCTCAGTCAACAAGTAGAAAATGACTTTTGGTGGGCCACCAATCTACTTTTGTCAAATTTGGTAGGCTACCGACGTCAGCATTTTTGTGCCCTAAGCTGTCGACGTCGATCAATTTCTGTCGACATCATTCTTTTTGGTCCACCAACGTCAGTTATTTCACCAACATCGGCATACTTCAAACCTCCTCATTGCCTAAAATCATGCCCCCAATTAGTCAGCTCTCCAGTAGAAGTCATCTTAGCCACCTGGGGCACACTTGAGATCACTTTTGCCTCCGTCCATCGACCATCTGACCTTGGAGATCATGACCATCTCCTGTGACCGTGACCACTTCCAAGATGACTTTGCCTTGGTTATTTTTGCATGTATGCTACCTCACAACTGGTTAGCAAAATTGTGCATAGCCCATATTTATGACCTTCACAAGTATAGAATCATAAGCTGATTGATCCCCACTACCTGTGGCATTTTTGTGTTTCTAGGAGCACTTCCTGAGCCCGAGATACCTAGAACATGATGACCATTGGAACTTCAGCTTAGATTGAATAACTTGATCAGCTATGACCAAATGCTGGGGCCTGATTATTTCAATTTTGGCACTCCTTAACCTTGACCTGCGACAATTTGACTTGACCATCCCATGAAGTGGTATACGTGCAATCACGACTATTACAACATTCACACTCACCCTCTCTCTATCCATCTCTCTATCAAATTGACACTCGATCTCAGGTTCCCTTCCCTCGACTCTCGCTTTGAGGGGGGAACACCTCATCCCATACCTGGGGCAACCAACTCCTATTTTTGTTTTGCAGTTTGTCAAGAACAACCAACAAGACAAAAAGGGGCAAATATAGACACTGAAATCATGTCTACCCCCTAGGTCATCATCCACCCTTGGCCCCCTTGGTCTATGTCCTAGCACTTGTCCTAGTCCCCTCTATTTTAAAAAATTAAAATAAATAACATTTTAATTTACTCCCCCTTTCCACCTCACCCATGCCACCTTAGATCCCCTCCTTAGATGCCTCCACCTCTCTCCTAGCCTTTATTGCCCAAATCTCCCATTTATCCTTCCTCCCACATCCATTTATGCCTCCCTCGACCATTTTCCCATAGCCCCTTGACTCGGCAGTGTGCAAGAATAGATAGAGGCTAATTTTAGCCTCTGTTCCCATTCTTTAGCCGCTGACGTCGGTCATTATGCGGCCGACATCAGTGGTTTTGCCAGCGTCAGCAGCCTTCAAGACCATTCTCTGCAACCATTCTCCCCCATCCGGTGAACAAAACTCTCTTAACGCTTTTGCATTCATATTTTCTTCTCTTCCCCCTCGTACAGCAACACCAGCAGCTACAGGATCTTGTAGGAACAACTCCAAGCAACAACTCCATTTGCAGGTCCTTCAACAGCTCTGACAATAGGTTTTTCCATTCTTCAATCAACAAGCATGAGGTAAGCATAGTGTTGTTTTCCATTTCATTTCTTGTTTAATCTATCTATTTAGTTAACCACTGCCAAGACCTTCCTTGTCCTTCCCCTGAGAGGCTAAAAGGCCTTCTTAGACCCCTGCCTCTCATTCAGTCCCCTTTTTGCTTCTGATTCCCAACCAGTCACTTTCTCAGACAACATTCTCAATCCTTCAGACCCAAAACAAGTCCCTCAAACCTCCAGGCAATCTCTCAGACCTCTAAATAGACCTCCCTGACCCTCATACGAGACCACAATCCATTCTATAGACTAGAAACTAGCCTGTAACCCGACAAGACCCTGTCTAAGACTACTACCCCGGCCGACCTCGTCCATTTCCCCTATCGATGTCAGTAGCCTAATCGACATCGGTGACCTTACCTGACCAACACCGGTAATACCACCGACATCGGTGACTGTGCAAAGTAGATTGTTGCTAAATAGGTACACATTTGCCTTAAGTTCCTTCTTTCTATATTTTATCATTTATCACTTTCTGTTTTTGATTAGCATTCTATTTTTAATAGTGGACTGTCATCCTCCAAGAAGCCTTTGCACTTCTAGGACCAAGCTCTTGCTTGGCAGTCCACCCTTTTGTCATCTAACATTTTTCATGTTTAGTGTCTTTCTCTTTCAGGTGTCATCCTCCACAACTAAAGAGGAGTTCTTGCTATCGTCTAAATTTTCGTGCGCACGTCTACAATCTGGGTACGTACAAACCCTTGTCCATTCTTCTTAGTTTCTCACCTTTCCTTTCTTGAATGTGAAAATTGAATCTAGCATAGAAACAAGGGGCTCACCCCCAAAATTAATATCTTCTTTTGGACTCTACTTCAAAATAAAATTTTGACCCTTGACAACTTGCAAAAAAGAGGTATAAATGTGGTTAATAGGTGTATTTTATGCAAAAATGGACTTGAAGATAGAGACCATATGTTTTTGAATTGATCTTACACCCAACAAGTTTGGACTAAGATTCTTAATTTTTGGGGTATAACATGGGTCCATCAAAACAATATGGAACTCTCTTTTAAAAGCTGGTGCTACCCCTCTAAGGATCCTGATGCTCATTTTCTTTGGAAACTAACTCTCCCTCATCTCTGGTGGGGTATCTAAAAAGAAAGAAACAAAAGAATATTTAGGAGTAAAGAACTTCCAGGATGGGTGCTTGGTCAGAATGTCATTAGAGCCATCAAGGAGAACTTTAAATCCCAGAGGGATTCTGATCAAACCTTCCAATTTGATAACCCTTTTATGATCTGAAGGGTCTAATTTGAAAAATGATCATCCAAGATCAATCATAAAATGGTATGTTCCTCCTAATGGATGGATCAAAGGGAACTTTAATGGAGTAGCTAAGAGAAATCTGGGAAGAGCAAGATGTGGAGGGGTATTGAGAGATCATGTGGGAAATGTAATTGATGTTATTACTATCCCAATTGGTAATTTGAATAGCCATATTGCTGAAGCTACTGTAGCCCTCTACACTATTAAATTAGCTGTTGATTTTGGGTATTCAAAATTATGGTTGGAAGGTGATTCTTTGAATATTATTAACACCCTAAATAATAAAAATTTAATCTCATGGTCTATTGAGGCTACGGTTATGGAAATCAAAGACTTAATTCAAAAATTTGAAAAAGTGGCCATATCCCATACATATCGAGAGGCCAATGGGGTCACTGACTGGATAGCCAATCATGTTATTCAAACAGGGCATAAGGTGAGGTGGCTTGATGAATTAAATAAGCACGTTGATCTTAAAGTGCTTATTAATTATGATGCCATTCATTCCAAATGGGAAAGATTTGCTTGGATTAGCAATTTAATGATTTGGTGGAGTGGCCTTATGGCTGTCAGATTACCTTCCCTAAGGAGGTACATTCATGAGAATGTAATGTGGTCACTACATGTATCATCAAATAGGCCAACTCCATTTCAAGTAATAAATAATTGGTTCCATTTCAACCTTTTTGCCTTCTGTGTTTGGGTGCTTCTGGTTTTTTGTTTGCTTTGAAATATGAGGGGTGAACTATGGAAGCAAGAGCCCAAAAAATGTGATGATTGGAAGGCTAGATAGGATGTATGGAAGATTCTATAGAAAGGGAAGGTGGTCAGTTATTTGGAGCATTTGTGTAATGAACTGCTACACCAAAAGCCCAAACTGTTAGTGAAGCTTCCCACTAGGATCATAACATCCCACCACGCTTCTGTAGCCTAGACTCTGGGCTGGGATTTGCACACGTACATGAGATCCACTACGTGTACAAGCCCCAGACAAGCACTGCAATGCTGGCATTTCCACCTGCTCTATGACTCAAACATGAGTGGTTGCTCTGATACCAAATGTAATGAAACGCTACACGAAAAGCCTAAATTGTTAGTGAATCTGCCCATCAAGATCATAACATCCCCATGTAACGAACTGCTACACCAAAAAATTGAGGCATTAGTGAAGTCCACCCACTAGGACCACAACATTCCACCATGCTTTTGAAGCCCAGACTTTGGGCTGGATTTGTGCCCGTACCACCAGGATTCCCTACATGTACGAGCCCTGGATGAATACTGCCATGCCAGTATAGCCACCTAGTTTGTGACTTGAACCTAGGTGGAGACTCTGATACCACATATAATGAACTGCTACACCAAAACTTCGAAGCATTAGTGAAGTCCTTCCACCAAGACCATAACAATTTGCATGGCTTTAAACCCCATGTCACTACCGCCTTCTTTAAAAATTGGGTTGATAACAGAGTTACTCTCTATGGAGTCACTATGAAGCTTACTGAGGACTTCATTTCTAAGGTCATGAGGCTTCCCATGGGTGGTATTAAGTTCTCAAAATAGACCAGTATCTCCAATGCAGCCTACAAAAAATTTCTGAAGATGGATGCAGAGGAGAAGCAACTGGAAAAAAATGGAGATTTCTTTGACGTGGAATAGATAAAAGGAATTTGGCGAGATGTGTTATGCTGTATCCATGAGTACTTTATCTTTGATGGTAGGAATAAAAGAGTTCATAAATTTCATTTTGTTTTTCTCAACCACTTCAGGCACAAGGATAGAATTTCTTTCCCTTTCTATCTGTATTTTTTGTTTTTTCAAAGCTTGTATGCCCATAGGAAGAAGGAGTCTCACCTCATTTTACATGAAGGTCTAACACTTCTCATAGAGGGTTTTTTTAAAAACAAATCCATAGCTTTGACTCCTTATTCTAACAAACATAAGGGTTCTTAGTCCAAAAAGTGTAAGAAGGATGAGAATGTTAAAGGGATAGAAAAGGCAAAACCAAAACCCTCTAGTTCTCAAAAACCAAATTGTAGAAGAGGATTTTGAGTCAGAGAGTACTGAAAGCTCTGAGAAGGATGTCCTAGAGGAAGAGGAAGGGATGGATCTTGGGGAGTTTAGTTCCAATTTAGACGGATATCTGGAAACTAAAGGAAAAATTGAGAAAGGGAATGAAGGGGATACAACTGAGGGAAACTCAGAACAGAGCAATTCTGATAATGAGGGTAATTAGACTATGTCTGAGGGAGGTGTTAAAGACAAAGATATTTTAATTGATGATCCAATTTCTATGAGAGAGGAGGATCACATGGTTTTGGTTTCTACTCCTGCTATGGAGACTGGGGGATAAGAAAAGGAGGACATGTTCAACATGAAGACCTTGTTGAGACTAAAGAGGAGGAACTGATGGATAGGGAGGAACAAAATGAAAAGGTTGATTCCCCTCCACATGAGATTGTAGAAGACATTTGTTACTCCTCATAGAGGGAAACCAAGCTTTCCTTCTTGCATTCTACCAAGTTGAAAGCTGACTCTATTCTCCAAGTTGATTCTTGGATCTATAATGAAATAATGGGGCTGAAGAAGAAAGTGGAAACAATGCAACACAATCAAGATGTTGATTGGACCATATTCAACCATTTGGAGGTGTAAATGAGAGATATCCCAAAAAAACTTAAGGATTATGAGCATAATCTTAGAATGCTCATCAAAGAAAGTGGAACAAAGATGGAGCAGGTAACATCAAGCATCTGTGCTACTATAGCTAGCTTTGGTAAAAGATAAAATGAAGAAATAATATCCTTGGAGGGTCCAAGTAAGAGGACAAGGTAGAGTTTGAGGAAGAAAGCCTTGCAATCTGCTGCTAACTCCATCCAGGATACTGCTACGATTGGGAAGGAGGCTGTCAAGATGATCATGGAATTGCAATAGAAGCCTAAGGTCTTCTTTGTTGGTTTTGTTCCTGTTCAGGTCCTTATTGCTGGTTGTTGTAATTGGTTCTTGTTTTTGATCCTATTTCTTGGTTCTTGGTCTTAAACTTTATTTGAGGTTCTAGGTCCTTGTAAAACCTAGGTACTTTTATTAGACTATGTTTGTGGTTTTAGGTCCCTGTAAAACCTAATTTTGATGCTACTCTTCAGTAGGTTTTAGGATTACTTTTCCTGGTGGCTGTTAATGCTTTATCTTTTTTGTTTTTGTTAAAGGTTTTTGGGGTCCCTTCAAAACTTGCTTTTACCGTAATCTAAAAACTATCGTGCCCTGACAAAATATTTATCTAAAAAAAAAATCCATTACCAAACAACAAGAATATCATGAACTATAAAATAAGGTATAAAATGTTATTATTTATGTCCATGGTTTTTTTAAATACAATCAAATAAATATTAATCCTAACTAGGCAAAAATTACATGTACCACACCATGACCGTGTAAAATCTTTTTTTTTGTCATCATACCTTTCAGATTGAAAAACACTAGAGATACTTATCAAAAGGATATGGTACACATATTCCATGACTTCATACATAAAACAATCAAAGACTATGTTGATAATTTACTTGTGAAATCTAAATATTGATAAGATCACACTATAAACTTATGATAAATATTTGAATGCTTACACAAATATAATGTGTGCTTAAACCCCAAAAATTGTATTTGAGGTATCTTCAAGAAAGGTATTAGGATACATCATTATCTCAAAGAGGCATCAAATTTATTCCAAATAAAGGTAAGGCTATTGTTAACACACCTTTGCTAAAAAGATTAAATTAGTTAAGGTGTTTATAAGGTAGAATTCATGAAATAAGATATTTTGTGGCTTAGTTAGTTAACAAAACACAACCTTTTATGCATTTTTTTAATATATTTACAAAGTTAGATTAGGATTCCAATTATCAACATATTTTTTATAAAATCAAAGAATATCTACTTAATTCACCAATTCTCATACCTTTGATATCAAATAAACCTCTGTTATTATACATTTTTTTTATAAATCATGGTTTATGAGCTTTATTGGCACAATATGATGAATATCAAAAATAACATACAATATATTACATCATTTTTACACTGTTTAATTAGAAATATAATTATAATGGAATGGAGAATCTATGTCTTGATATTGTGTTCATTCACAAAAAATTGTGACATTATATATAAAGTAATGAAACACATATTATCGTAAAAGTGGTTCCACTAAAGTTTCTAATGATGCAATCATATTTTTCAAGTTGTACATATAAATAGGTAATTGTACTCATATACTCTAACTTAAATTTCATATCCAAAAAATCAATAAAAAGACAAATAGTCATAGTTCAATTAGTTGTAACAACACTATTAGATACAAAACCAATAAGTGATACTTTTCTAGATGGTTTCATTACATATAACATTGATGATGATAAAGGGACCATGTAATACATTTGAAGTACTTAAACATGAATTGTTTAATTAATCCTTAAGGACAATGTATGCCATTCACATATTGCTTAGGGTTTTCATGCATACATAACATAACAACATATAAGACATTGATTCTAGGATTATATGCTGGACTCACATTAAATATAAAATATATTCATGTATATGATGATTCACAACTAATAATTAACCAACCTCAGGTATTTATTAGATGAAAGAGAAAAAGTTTATCCCATATATAAATATGGTACAATATTTAATGACACATTTTGATATGATTAAGATGCATTCTAACTCCCATCTTTTTTTGAGGGGTTCTCTATTAAAGTACCTTTGTTAGATGAACTTGAATCAATGTGTCACATGTATTAATATATGTAGTATTAATGAAACTTTTTTCCTTTTTGAAATAACTGAAAATGCACTTCTTAATCAATTAAACAATGAAAATAAGAAATCTTCAATTCATCATTATTAATAATATTTTACATATAAAATTTAAATATATTGAAGTAGTAACTTCAAGTACACTAAGACTTGAAACAACAAAAAAATACAATTATATGTAAATATACTCTTATATTGTAAAGAGGATGAGAACATATAATAAAAATGAGACATTTTAGTAATAAAATGAATTTTTTATAGAAACAATCATAAAAAAATAGATTCAACAACTCCCTAAAATATTAAATTCAAAATATAAAATATTGTTCCATTCAACTTATTTAAGAAGAGTACTCGCAATTAAAAATCACCACCACTATTGTATATTATTTCAATATTAACACATATTTTCAAAAATAAAACATTCTAATCATAAAATGAATGATTAAAAGAAACACAAATACAAGAGTAGACTCAGCAACCCCTAAATATTAAGCTCACAGAAAAGAAAAATATTGTACCATTTGACTTCTTTAAAAGGAATACCCATAATTGAAGGTCACCACCACCATTATGTACTAGTCCATTTAGATATAATTTTTCTTTTCTAAATTATGTGCTATAGATGATAAATTTGAACAAATACTATCAATTTTGATAAAGCACATAAAAATAACTTTTAATTCAATAATGGACAAATTTTCTCTTACCAAAAATGACAAATATAATTCTTTCAAAAGAAGACTATGCAATTTCATATAACTTTGTAGCCTCCTAAAATATACAAATGTTTTAATCTTTCAAACTCTTCAATCCCTGTTATATTCTATAGCTTCAACAACCATCAAGGAAAATCCTCTCTAGGCAACTCTAACCTATAAGATTAGGTTTGTTGTCCTAGATTGAAAAACTATATGCAATAATAATAAACTTTGAATGGATTTTATGGAATAGTTTTTTACAAATCAAAGAATATCAGAAACTTTGAATTTTATTTATGAGCATGAATACAATTTTTAGGCACTTGCTAGAAACATGTTGTTTCTATGCATGTATTTTTATGTCTCTTTGTAATGTTTATATAATTATTTGTGTTTATATGGGTACTTTTACAGTGAAATAATTCATGGGTTCAAATCTTTGTGTAGCTTTATATTCTATAATTCCAATTCATTGCTCAATGATTCTTGGGTTTTTGTGGTTTTGATGTTTAGAGCATGGAATATGGTTTGGGAGAAGGGGAGGTGACATAAGTGGTGGTTAGGCTAGATTTATCGTGTATTTATAGAATAGTGGTTAACTAGTTTGATTTGTAAAAAATAGTGAAAAATAGTCATGAAAAGGAGGTTTATTTATATATAAAAATAAATGTAATAATGAAATAATATTAAAGGATGCAATTGATAAAATATGTTAGAGAGCATGATTTTATTATTATTAGGAAAGTATAAAGTATAATTCGCATACAATTTTTATAGGTTTGAACATGCAATAAGTGTACACTTTGGAATATTTTAGATAAAAAAAAATTCATGTGGTATGAAGTTTGAATGTGTTCTTCAAATATTTCAAAGGAGGAAACAAAAGGTTAAAAAGACACATAGTAGAAGGAAATGTTAGAAATTTTTGGGAAATTATAGCTTGAATGTTGAATATTATATATAAATCTATCTTGTGTTGAGTATATATTAGATTTTGAATAGATTCATCGTAATAATGTCTTAGTTTGATTTAGCTAAAAAAATAATAATGACAATGAATGAAGATATTTTTGTAATGAATAAGAAGAAAGTTGTGTATGACATCACAATGAGTTTAGATTTATGTAATCTTCTAATTCATTTACTAATTTGCTGTCCTATCTCAAATTTTAAAGACTACAACATCTAACATATCCTAGTGAGGGATTTTAGTGATCGCTGCTAATAATGGTTCTATCATTGGGACACAAATATGTTAAAATAGTTACCTTGTCAAAGGGACCTTTATAATTGGAAGGACTTGAGGATACATGAGTTCTTAGATGAAGAAGCTATAAGATTAGGAGTGTCTATGGAGGAGATTAGTTATACTTATATCCATGGATAAATTTATGAAATATTCTTGTTAGTTACTTGAGTTGCTAGTAGCATTGCTATCTAGACTTGAATATTATTGCTTCAGACCCTATGAAACATAACATTTTGTTTAGAGTGAATAAAAATTTCAATGGATATATAAATTATATATTGAATGGACCCATTCAATTTATCATTATCTAAAGATTACAATTGATATATACACTTCTAAAATTTCCATGAATGAGTATATTGTGTTTTAAGATACATATGAATTATTTATTGGAGGGATTAGAGGCAAAATTTGGAAGTGAATTCTTGTGTTTTTAAAAATATTAGTTGTGAAAAAGGCCATCTTGTTGATTCCAACCAACATGGATTAGTTACGTGGGGCACTATGTGGATATGAACCAGAGGGAGTTGAATGAATAATATATGAACCAATGAATCTAAACCAAAACCCATAAAATGGATAAATTAGAGTAGAAAGATGATAAATTATTTCAAGGACTAAAAAAAGACCTATGAAAAACAAAAAATATGGAACAAGAAAAGCTTTTTAGAAGATGAAGGGAAAATCTAACTGTAAGTAGGAGTAGAAGGGAATTTTCAAAGAGAATTGGAGGAATTAGACATCCAAAGAAAAAGCTATGTCCAATAGTCAAAGAGAACCAAAAGAGATTTATTGGAATGAAATAATCAAAGAAAATGTAGAGACCAACTGGGAATTGGAAAATTATATAGAAAGAGTTGAGGAAACAAAATAGAGAGATGGTGAAGATGTTGTTGAAGGGAAGTTATAGAAACTTAATAGTAGGCTTAGTGAGAAACTACATAGGTAGTGATTGTATTTGGAATGGGAATGATAGTATTTAAAAAAAGAAATGATGAAACATAGGTTCATGTTAGGTTTAGAGGTGGTCATTATTCACTCCAAGAAGCACATTCATGATGTCTACTTTAACTACTAAGAATAGGAGACCTAAATTATTGAAAGAGTTAATAATAAATAATAAGTGGTTTTAAGAAGTTGCAAAAACATTAGATAGGAATAATAAGGAAAGTGGAAATCAAGCTAGCATAACAATTGATTTCAATACTCAGTATACTAAGCACCATCATAGTTAGTTTGCATATACATAATGCAATCATCACTCAAACCAGCCATAAAAATCCTTATTATAAGAAACATGTCATTAATTGTCAGATAATTTGTTACATTGATGTCATATGATTAGTCAACTGACCCTTAACAATACTTATTGACTTGCAAAATTAGAGGGCAAGTTAATGGTGTAATGGATAACATAACAAGAAGTGCAAACATATAAGATCTTTGACTAGTCAAGCTATATAATTATTTTTAAGAATAATCATGTAGCTATGACGCTAAAGGAGATCCAATTGATGATTTTATATATTCTAAGTGTATGCCTCAAAACTAAAGTGGAGATAATGTTAAAAAAATAATTCTTTTCATATATTTAAAATAAATTGGACTATAAATGTGGTAATAATTTGGATATATTTTCCATATAGTGCATTGCATATAATTTATAACTCAAAAATATGTAATGGTTTAGACTTATTTCTAATATTTTTGTGAATTTGGACTAGTAATAAGTCCCAATTATTCAAAATGGTCACTTCAAAGATAAATTAATATGGGAATGCAAAATATAATAATTAATTTCTGATGTGATAATAGGGCAATTATTAGAGTTTCATGATTCAAACAAAGTTTTTGGGTTTCTATAAGGCCTTCAAAATAAGACTCAATTTCTGATATCCAAATCTCAGTTGATAAAAACAACTGAGGAAAGAGTATATTCGATCAGATTAGAATGGATAGAGGAGTGTGGAGAACATCCCTTTAGTACTTCAAAAATTTATGCCAAGTTGGATGTCTTATTGTGTAGGATGGATGAACACCAGGAAGGTAAGAAATTAAGGTTTTCTATATGGTGTATTGAGTATGGATAAAAGGGACACCACTAGAGTTAATTACCAAAGATTGGAAAAAAAAATGTTAATTATGTTTCACCATTTGACATGCAACTAAATTTTTTTATTTACTACAATAATATGTGAAACAATCATAAAGAGTATTATGCAATTTTTGTCAATACCATAACTGCAATGAAAATAATTGTAAGTTTATTTAAGAGCTAAAGGAGGAAATCACTAAAAAAAAATTCATAGTCACTCCATAGAAGTCTCATGTACCCAAATCAAATGTGCCAACCTAGAATTTTGAGGTTGAAACACAAACTCAATGCAGTCCCTTAGTAGCATAGTCTACACTAGGGTAAAATCCTCTTTCTCCTTAGTATTAATTAGGTTAAAATCCTACTTTTCCTCAATATCAATATATATGAACACATCCTTCACCTTAGTACTAACAAGGATGGGCTCCAACATCTCCATTTTATAAACCAAATTGGGAACCTCCCTTCCCTCATAAGAAATATAAAGGATATTCTAGTCAACAACAAGGGTTTGGATCACCTCAAAGGCACCAAAATTATTAGGGAAAAACAAAAATTAAAGGTAAGGGGACATACAACCATGATAGTCTATTACTTGTTATTTATGTGGAGAGATGAACCACAGTGCATGAAACTATCCTTGAAACCTACAATGGGAAACATGTTTCACATATTGTAGAATGTAAGGAGATAATAATACTCAGGATTCCCCAATCTTAGATAAATGGAGGAAATATAAAGTAGTATGAAATGTGAACATCATACACTCTTATTCAAAGAAATGGGATTTTATCCAAGTTGGTACTAAGAATCAACACAAATAATAAGGTCTTCCACCTCTAGGTATGCATTTAAAAAACACAATAAAAAGATATGATAGTATATGTATCTAGATCCGATGATAAAAAAGGTCATGATGAACAAAACAACCTAATTATTAAAGTTAATTAAAAATAAAAAATTTAGTGAAGTAGATCTTGCAATGGCTAATCATGCCCAAATACATGGAGAGATTGTTTGAATCATGCAACAAGAGGGATTACTAACAAATTTAACAAAACTACTAAAACTAGTAAGTACCCTAAGAAACTAAAATATCTCTTAAAATATTAAAAATCTATTGTAAATTTTTTTAAATTACAGAAAAATATAACATTAAATAACATAGAAAGTGGTTTGGTATGTCACAACTAAGAATCCATGGGATGTGGATGAAAGAATGGAAATTGAAATCACAATGTATGAAGTTATTAATGCATTTTTTGATTCTTGAGAAACATAAATATGTTTACCAAATCCATAAAAGGAAGCTATTGGATTTACATCTCTAAGATACACTCTTATTACTCTGATTTTGGTAAACTATAGTCGATTTAAATCTATTGAAAGACTCAAAAATGTATAGATAAAGGTGGTCGATATAAGTTTGCATGGGAATTTTTATGATATTGAAACAAAGAGGGATGAGACTCATTATCCTACTTTAATTTAAAAATACTTGGCCTATGATGTTTACATGACCATCAACATAGTGAAAAACCAATTGGAAGCATACCAGGATGATGTTATTATTATCATAAATTTGAATAAATATGAGCTCAAACCATACATGATACCAAAGTAACCATATTCTTTATATGCATATAGGGATGATATATTTCTCAATGTTAATATATATCTTAAACAAAAATCTATATAATGTAGATATTTTACTCACTTTTTGCATCCTATACTAGAGGTACAATTGTTTAATAAAATAGAAAAACCATGGGTTTGATTATCCTAGACAATTTAAATGTGTCCTCAGTTCAAAATAGAAGAGTGTAAATCTCATTCCATGTGCTCTCCTACACAATAATATGTTTACCAAATCTCTCAATTAGTTCCTAATGATAGATATTATATTGAACCCACTACAAAAGGAAACATACTATGGGAATCAACTTCCTCAATTAGTGATGATTCAAATGCTCACATGATTAATTAAGTGCATGGAGATCATGAAGTATGACCCATGCATGACATTCACGATAAAAAGACAGTTACCTCAATATTTTTTAAAATAATATTTTGTCATGTTCCTTCATAGGATGGATTATCATATCCAAATTATATAGATGCAAGTCATTGCACTAAATTATGTATTGAAAGGGGTTGTAACTAGTTTGTGTGCCATTCATATGTCTAAATAGCTCAACTAGTATAAAGTGTGTGAAATGTTATATGCCATATTTCACATTGAAACCTCTATATTAGGTAAGTGTCCATTATTTCATGAGGTAAAATGTCTGGATATGCATGTCCATACTTTTGTTGAAGTATGAAATCACAGTAAATTCAGCTAAGATACCAGATGCATATTTTTCAACATACCGTAGATCCTCATCCCAAATCTTGGTATATGCATGAGGAATGTAGATGAGAGATGTAAACATGGTCAAAAATTCAATATTATTTTATTCAAACTTTTTTATTTGAAAATGAAAATACATGGTGGACATAGATCTATAAAGATTGAAAATTTTATTGTGTCATGGGAAAGAAGATGATATACCTTCTCTAAAGGAGTAGAAATCACAAGTTGAATCAAGTAAAAGACTTTAAATAGTTATAAATGGGTACCAAAATAAGAAATAAAAATATGAATTTAAGTTCAAATCTACAATAGAATCTATAACACTTCAAGTGAATATAATCACATTAAAATCAAGGAAGACCTAGATTTGAAAGGATTTTTTGAACCTAAAAGGAACATAAAGATACTTGAGAGGAAGAATGTAGATATGGAAAAAGAGGATCAGTTGAAAAATATTAATATCATAGAATAAGTAGGCCAAAGTAAATTAATTATTTCCATGAAGGATTGATTAATAAAAATCTATCAAGAACTAGGGTGAAAAATAACTGACAACATTTGTATAGAGACAATACCAAAATTATCAACCATTTAGGACCACTAGACAAAATATGTTCACTTGTTGCAATATTATTAATATGTGTTCCCCACCAAGATATATAAATTCAATGGTGTAGACCTTTCCTTGGGTGAGATGCATATTGAACTTAGGTAAAGTGACCCTCTAAGATAAACCTAAACATGAAAATAAATTAAAAAAAGTATAAATTGTTTGGATGAGGGAAGCTAGAATCATATATCTAAATGAGAATTTAGAGCGGGTTAATCTAATGGTTGTGCAACCAATGAAGGCAAGGGAGATATGAGTCTATGGATATTATCAAGCACTAAATGATGCATATGTCAGTTATCCCTTCCCCATTCTATTCATGGATGAGGTGATTAAATTTGTCATAGGGCATGAAGTTTTATCATTTTTATATGGTTTTAATGGATTTTATCATATCCCCATTGAAACTAAAGACTAAACAAAATGATCTTCATAACATAGTGGATGTCATTCGCTTATAAGGTAATACCATTTGGACTAAAAACTTCACTCATAATTTTATTTAGAATAGTTGTTATAGCATTTAGAGACTTCATTCCTAATTTTATAGAATTTTACTTAGATGATTAAGTAATTTTATATTTATTTAAATAAAACCTATCTAAGCCGTGATTACTATTGGAGAGATGTCAAGCACTACAAATTTCATTGAAATTAAATAAATGTATATTTTTCACACCATTTTATATACTACTTAGACATATTCTCTATAGTGACATAATTTTGGTGGACCAAGCAAACATTGTAGTCATAACGAACTCAAATCACCAATCAACCCAACAAAAGTGTGATAATTTCTAGGTCACATTGGTTATTAATACAATTTTATTATTTATGGTTACCCAAAAATTTCAAAACTTACATAACATTTATTGCACAAAAAAATCAAGTTTTAATGGACCCCTTAATGGTGGAAAACTTTTATATCCTTGAAGTAAAAGTTAGTCACAACATCAATTTTAGTTTTCCAAGACTAGAACCAACTATTTCAAGTTCATGTTGATGCATCAAGAAAAATAGTGGGATTCATGCTAGCACAATAAGTAGATTAATGTATAGATCATCCAATTCACTTTACAAGTCACAAGCTATCTACAATTGAGAAAAACTATCTCAAAATAGAGCAAGAATCCATAGCGATAGTATTTTCACTTTATAAGTTATTACATTACTTGTTTCCTACACCATTTTATATTTTCATTGATCACCAAGTATAATGATATGTGATAAATAAACCAATGTTGGTAGGGATAATTTCTAGGTGAAAAATGCTATTTCAAGAATTCTAGTTAAAAATCAATGTAAAACTAGATTAAAAAAAGTTATGTTTGACTAAATTGAATGTCACCATTGGGTTAAGTGTGTCATATCTAGGAATGTTTCTCTTCCAATAATTTTTTTTAATATATACAACATAAATATATGTCATAAATATAATTTTCATGAAAAATAAATAATATTTTTTTAATTGTAAAATCGAACATAAGGAAGTTAGGTTTTACCAATACAACATAAACTCAAAAACTCTTGTCCCCATCCCCCTACCTCTTCCTACCTGACTACCCCCCCACCCCCCACTCAACATTGTTAAGGAGATCAAAGACCCACTTAAGGATATAGATAAGGTAGTAGTGGATAAAAGAATAAACATTGGTTATAATTTTTTTTTTAATTTATTGTATGTATGAGCTATCAATAAATTATGATCACCAAATTATACATAAAAATAACTAAAATACATTGTAAGGATTCAAGTGAGACATACAAGAATAAATTTAGTCATTGAATAAGGAAACATCAAATTCTAGTAGAAGTGAGTAGAGAAGAGGAACAAGTGTTGATGCTTCCAAATAAGAGAGAGACATAGGCTAAAAGTGTTATATTATTGACTAGGCCAACTCCAATTAGCTAACGTTACTTAAGGGATAATCTCCTACCACATCATATGCACGTTTAGATTATTTTTCACACACCTATCTAAAAATACCACCCTTTCAAAGATTTTGGGCCTCGTTTTAATAAATGAAGGTTGGGTTATGTATGTCATGGAGGGCCTCCACTATCAAATAAAAATAACACTAAAATTTTCCTCCTATTTTGAGATGGATGTCATTTTACATTTATAAAACCTATGTATAATGGAGTCAATGCATATAATCAAGAACAAAATGTTGAACACTATTTAGATCCTATGGATAAAATTTCTTGTGATCAAAGACATAATGTATGTCATGGAAAGAATTCCACTAATTTGAGGTACTCTCTAGCTTATAATGAAGTGATTTAAGATTACTTCTCGGGAGCAAACATGTGGTGGACTTTTATATATGATAAATTCATGAAATTTAGGGGAAAAAAGTGGATATATTTTATGTTTAAACTAATTTAAAAAATTATATTAATTTAATTTTTATATATGTGTACGAAGTTTTAAAGAAAACATATACAATTTTATCACATAGGCTTAGTAATTCTCAAGCTTGGGATGTATGCATTGTTTTATGCTTTAAAACCACATATGTGGTATTGATGTCAAATTAAAAAAATGTAAATGCCTTCCATTTGACTTCGATGTAAACCATGAGAAAACAAGTGAAGACATGAACTCACATTTTATAGAGACAAGAAAAGGGCTCACAAATGATAATGGAAAATAAGAGGAAAGGTATGTAAATGTACTTGAGTAGTATTCTAAACAAATTTAATGAACTTTCTTTTATTTCCATTTTTTATTTTTTGAAATTATTTTTCCTTTTTTTCAATGCATAATACACCTTCACATGTAGGGGGTAATGTAGAAAGTGAAAATGAACAACATAACCCTCATATCTTATAAATCTTTCCTAGCTCATAAAACCCTCCCAACCCTCCTATAGTTACTCAAGCCCCTAAGGTAGTTAAGAGGAATTGGTATCCTACATAATAGAAAACAAAATTGAAATTGAGAATTTAATCAAGGTAATGAGTGATACCCATTCAAACAAAACCCACCTAACTTCTCTAAAAAATACATTAGAGACATTAATAATTGAAGTTAACTCATTAACATGTCAAATTGACATGTGGGATGATTATATAAATAGATGTAGGGATTACTATTTGTAGAGTAAATTTTTACTCTACATTGCATTCAAATTTTTAGTCGAGCACTACAATTTGGGTTCCTGCATACCTTGGCCGTAGTGGCAGAGTCGGGGCAGAGTGTGGGTTTAATTTTTCGTCTATGCATTGAAGTGTAGTGGAGGCTGCCAAATGTCACTTTCTGAGCACGGGTCCTCTTTACTCCTCTTTTGTTTCTTTCATTTCATTTTTACCTAAGTATTGAATTTAGACGAAAGCCACCAAGTGTCACTCTCTGAAACATGGAGTCGGCCAGCTGGCATCCTCTGAGCCCCTTTTTGTAACTTTCAAGAAGGCCATAGAATGCACCACGTATCTTATAGTAGCTAAATAGAATGCACCACGTGTCAGCACCTGCGTCTCATGTCAGCCCCTGCATTCCATTCTATTTTTTGGCAAAGAATTTCAATGAGCTAAGTATCAAAGAAGTAAAAAGTGCCAGGTGGCAGTTGCGGAAGGCCTTGAACTACCTTTTAAAGAAGCAGTGAAAGTCACCACGTGTCGACATCTGAGAGATTTTGGTTCAATGCTTGGGTTCAATACTTTGGTTCAACACAAAAAAGCATCATCTTATTTTGTTTAAGTGCCATAAAGCAGTGGATGCTGCCAAGTGTCACCCTTTGAGCCCCTTCTTATTCCATCCCCCAAAAAAGTAGAAGATGCCACATATCTTCCCAAAAGTAGCGGAGGTCACCACATGTCAATGCCCGAGAGATCTTCTTCAAGTTTCATTACTGAATAAAGATTGTGGTGGGCCTCAGGTGTTACTTCAAAAAATTTATGGAAGCTGCCAAGTGTCACCATCCATAAGAGTCTGACATGTGTCCTGAATGATACTAAAGAATAGCCAAAGAGAAGTAGAGAGAGCCGCGTGTATTTGATGAATACGGTGAAAAGTGCCAAGTGTCATTTTTTGGTGCCTTCTAAGTAATAAGAGGATTTTCAAAAAATTGACTAAGTGTCCTCTCCCATTTCAACATAACAGAGTGTTCTATGTATCTGTTGCCGCTAAGCAAAATGGAGGGAAAATTGGCTAGAGTTAATTTGAGTAGATGGAACAGTTCATCGGGTAGATTTTTGGAGCCCCCAAAGCATTGAAGGCACCGTCTATTTGTCCCCTATGAGGGAAGGATAGAGAAGAATTATGCGGGAAAGGGGATGATGGAAGGAGTGATCCGAGGATATAAAAGAAGAAGAATTGTAAGAGAAAAAGGGGGGGATTTCTCATAGTTTTAGACTTGCTAAAATTTTTGACTAGTAATATCATTTGCTCTTGTCTCAATTTTCTTGAGTTGTTAAGTTGATATAACTATGCATGTTTCTGTGCCTTTTATGTGGCTAAATGAATTAATAAGATTGAGCTTCATTCCTTGGTTGGTGTTATCTATGTCATTTGTAAAGTAGTCTATACTGTAGATTATCTAGAGTTGTGATTGGGAATGTCATTTGCTTTTCTCATTTTCTTGAATTGGAAGTTCTACATAACTGTATATGATTTTTGTACCTCTTATGTGATTGAAAGATTCTATTAAGAAGATTTAACACTGTCTTTGTTGACATTCTCTATATCTCAGCAAAAGAATTCCCTATTGTGAGCCTCTGTTTCTATTATTCTAATCTTTTACATTGATCATGCACTTATCTACTCTTAAATGTAATTGAATCCCATAATAGTCTCACTATGTTTAGGTTAGGATTAGGATTACACTCAAGCGCATCACCATAGTTAGGTTTTAGTTCCTGCATTTGCATTTTTGTTTAATCTCCTATCCCTTTTCCCCAACACTTGATACAAAAGAAGACTAGCTTCTCTAAAATCTAGAGGTTGTTTCAAGCTACATTATCCCACAGCTTGAAACTTCCCATTGTTGATTGATTAAGATCAAGCAAAATTTTAAATCATCAATAGTTTTTGGCATGCCTGATGGGACCAGTCTTGAAGTTCCTTTCAAGACCGTATGAACCAGAGATCTATGAGGATTCAGAGCTGTGGACCAGTCACCAAATTGTAATCTGCTACAAATCCAAGTATTATTTTTCCACCTCTGGTAATTAGTCCAAGAAGAAGAGCTAACCAATTTGTACTAGTACTAAATATGGGAGCTCCTATACCCCCAAAAAATTATGCAAGTTGGAACACTGGTAGCCCCTTAATCCTCCCAACACCACCAGTTGTTTGGGATCCCATCCCATTAAATGCTCTAAAATATCTACCCAAATTTAGTGGGGAAGACTCAAAAACACTCGTGGAACATCTTTAAGATGTATCAGATGTTTGTGCCATACATGGTGTCACATAGCAAAATGTGGCCCTAAGGTTGGTAGCAGCCTCATTCAAAGGGAAGGCTTTAGAATGGTATCAGTCTTTGACCCCAAATACCATATCTACATGGGACCAACTTAGAGATTAGATCTTTGAAATATTTACAGAGAAAGGTGATAAGTCTTCTTTGTTATAGTAGTTAATCACCATTCAAAGGGGACCATAAGAAGACATGACTGACTTCAACACCAAATTCTAGAAGACTTGGGACAAAATCCCTGTTGCAACTAAAGCACCACCTAGTATGGCCATAGTATTGTATCTCAAGGCTTTAAATTCAAATATATCTATTATGATTCAATCACTGGGAGGACACACTTTGCCAGTAGCTTATGACCTTGCGATTAGAGCTAAAAATCATTTAATTGATGCTGGAAAGTTACCTCCAAGGCCTCCCATGCCTGTATTTCTAGAACTTACCTTACCCTTACCTCAAGAGGTTACTAAAGCTGTAAGCCCACCTATGTCTATGTATGCTTACCCTCCATCATCTGCGAAGCAACCGGTCCCTGCTCAGTCATCTGAAATGGATGATATCAAGAGTATGCTAAGGACATTCTCCAATGAGATGATTACCATAAAGAGGTAGCAGAATACTTTCCCTAAGCCTCCTTATCAAGGATATCAAGGAAACAAATTTTCATCCCAACCAAACCAATATCAAGGCCCTCCAAGGCAAACCAACCATCAACCAGCAAATCAATTAGTTGCAGTTCCCACACCCTTATAGACCATTCCTCCCAACTCAAATAGAGATATGGTTCCAAGTTAGAATAATTATGTGGATGATACTAATGCTTGGTGTTTCCCTTGCAATGATGCTCACACACCCAGAGATTGTCCTAGGGGAAATCTACAATAAAGGGTGGTTGAGTAGAGAAGAATAGATTGTCATTTCGTCAGTACTAGTAACAATCAAGCCTACCAGTCTCTCGATATGCAAGGAATGTCCTTGCAACAAGAGGAATAAATAGCCTTGAAACATGCTTTGTTCTCATGGTTTGAGGATGAAGAAGTAGTTTTCTTGAATGAATCATCTACCTCCCAAAGACTAGTAGTGCAATCTGATTATTACACCAAATCAAAGAGGAAAATGGTGGAGCAACTCGAGATCATAAGTGGTCAAATCAAGAATAATCCTCCATCTCAAGGGCAAAGGAATGCTGCTATTAGACAAGAAGTGCCTCAACTAGTACAAGATCAAGGGATTCCTACCTAGATTTAGGAAAAAATGAGGTATCCCTATTACCAAAAAATGTAGTCTTTAGGACCGATCAATATAGTAGAAAAATTAAAGAATACTCCAGTGCAAGTATTTATATGGGATATCTTGGCTATTCCTGAACAAAAGACACTAATATAAGAGGCTCTACAAGGGAAAGTAGTGCCCAAAGTTGTTGTTAGCAAGGAAGGACGTGCTAGAAAGAAAAAGCTCAAAGATACGGTTCCTCCAAAGACAATAGCCTTCGCAAATGATGCAGCACAAGTAGGTAAATCCAAGCCAGAGCCTTTCTATTTGACTCTGATAGTTGGAATGAAACTCCTACATAATGCATTGATAGATTTAGGAGCTAGTACAACTGTGATACCGAAGCAAATAGCTGATGCTTTGAAAATAAAATATGAACCCCATGCAAAGGGAGTTATGCAACTAGATGGAAAAACAGTACAAATCATAGAAATAGCTCCCACTATAATTATATGCATGTCCCAACATAATTTTCAACCAAGATATAGTTTTCATAAATATCCCTCATGTCTTTGGTTTATGTTTATCCAGAGACTTTATAGCAAAAAGAGGAGGATATATGTCTCTTGACTGGTCTCACCTCATCTTGAGAACCAGATATAGTTCAAAGATGAAAATTATATCTGAACCACTATCCAAAGACCACATTGCCAATGAACCAACAACAAGATTAGAAGCAAATCATGCCATGCTAAATAAAGAAGAAAGCATTTTTGTCAAAGAACTAGGAGACTGGACTAAGCATGATCAAGAAGAAGAAAACAGCCAGTTGTTAGCTATGATAAATAGCGACCCATATGGGAACTATGACTCTACTAGTTTGGGCACATATGTCATTTTTGATGAAGATCAGGAGAGCCCAAATTTTTTAAGGAAATAGGTACCTACTACTCAATATTCAAAGCTCTGGACCTTGAACTTTGATGGGGCTAGAAGTAAACATGGTGCTAGAGCAGGAATTTGTCTTACTGCTCCAAATGGTGATACAATTTTAAGGGCTATCCAATTCCAATTTGCTTGCACTAATAATGATGTAGAATATGAATCTTTAGTACATGGGCTTTTGTTGGCCAAAAAAAAGGGAATAAAGAACCTAAAAGTAAAAGGAGATTCAGAATTAGTAGTAAAGCAAATACGGGAAAAGGCCACAGCCAAGAATGTGAGAATGAGATCTTACAAGCATAAGATTTGGGATTTGATAGAAGATTTTGAAGATTTTAATATTGAGATAATCCCTAGAAGTCAAAACTATGAGGCTGATAGGATGGCTCAGATTGGCTCATAGTTTAACCTAGCAACTGGCCTATTGGTTAACAATGAGTTAGTAAAAGTTATAGTGAGGCTGACCATCCCAGATAATGATGAAAATTGGCAAGTATTTGAAAATGATGCTCAAGTAGCCTCTTTCTTATAACAATAAGATGAGTTTTTTGATCAGTTGTAAACTAAAACTGAAGAGGCATATGGTGATCAGATTATACAATTAAGGACTAATAAGCTCCCCAAGGGATTGATCACCTTAGAAAACTTGTTTGACCCAGAGGATGTAAGCTTGGAAAAGAAAAGGTTCCAGGTAGATAAAGTAGACTATTTTGAAGTAGAGGTGAGTGATGAGAAAAGGCTAAAAGTCAAGAATTCTAAAACTCGAGAAGAGAAGGAAAGATTAATCGAATTGTGCCAGAGATATGACAGAGTCATAGCTTGGAGCTATGAAGACCTTCATGGATACAATAGAGACATCATCCAGCACACAATAAAATTAACTGAGGGGTCTAAGCCCATCAAATAGAAAGAGAGGCCAATAAATCCAAGGATTGAGCCTCTAATGGTAGATGAGTTGCAAAAACTTTTAGATTCAAAAATAGTATTTCCAATCAAGCACTCAACTTGGGTATCAAATCTAGTCCCAATTAGGAAAAAGAATGGGGATGTAAGACTATGTATAGATTTTAGAGATCTAAATAGAGAATATCTAAAATACCACTATCCCTTACCCTCTATGGAACAAATTATACAAATTGTGGCTAGATCATAGAGGTTTTTTTACTAGATGGATTCTCTGGATATAATCAAATTTGGCTAGCTAAAGAAGACCAGTACAAAACTGCTTTCACTACCAAATGGGGGACATTTGCCTAAGTGAAGATGCCATTCAGCTTATCAAATGCAGGAGCCAACTTTCAATGAGCTATGAATATAGCCTTTGGTGAGCTAATAAATAAGGTCATCCTGGTCTATCTAGATGACCTCACTATTTTCTCAAAAAATATTGATCATTTTGGTCATTTAGAATCTGTCTTTAAGAAATGTCAGAATTTTGGGATATCATTGAATCCCAAGAAATGTATTTTTGCTATACCACAGGGAAAACTTTTGGGGCACATAGTATCTAAGGAAGGGGTTTCTATAGATCTTGAGAGAATCATAGCTATAATGGACCTACCTCTTCCAACAAATAAAAAGGCAATCCAGTCCTTTTTAGGGAAGATCAATTTTGTAAGTAAATTCATATCTGATTTTGCAGGCTTGGTTAGACCAATGACACTCTTGTTAAAAAAGGACATGGTATTCAAGTGGACTACAGAAGGAAGGCAAGCTTTTGAGGAGGTCAAGAAGGCTATCTCAATAGCCCCAGTGCTCAAGAACCCAATTTTTTCCAAGCCCTTTGTAATGTATGTCTATGGAGGAGAGTCAAGTATTATTTCTATCTTGACTCAAAAGAATGACAGGCTAGAGGGGGAGCACCCAATAGCCTTTTTCTCAAGAACTCTCAGAGATTATGAGACCAACTATAATTTTGTGGAAAGACAAGCCTATGCCATGGTAAAAGCCCTCAAGAAATTTAGGCATCTGATATCAAGGAACAAAATTTTGATACTTGTAGCTCACCCAAGTGTCAGGGAATACATCATGGAGGGTGAGATTACTGAGAAAAGAGCCAATTGGATCACTAAGATATTTGAATATGATGTAGAAGTTAGACCCACCAAACTGGTCAGAGGCAGGGGTCTATGCCAATATATAACCCAAGAGCTTCAAAAGATGTTACCTGAGGAAGTAGATTCAGAAGGAGAGACAAAGACCATGCTAAAATTACAAGAGGTTGATCAGGAATCCTGGGTCACAAGTAGGATTCAATTTATGAAAAATGGGATTTATCTGAGAGAACTCCCTTGAAACAAGAAGAGATATTATAGGATATAGGGAGTTCATTTTGTTTTAATTGAAAAAGTCCTTTTTAGAAGAAATTTTGATAGAAAATTGTTAAGATGTGTAGAACAAGCTGAAGCTAAGAGGATACTACATGAAATGCACCATGGAATATCAGGGGGGCATTTTTTTGCAAAGACCACAGCCATAAAGATAAGTGAGGCAGGATATTTCTAGCCTACTTTATTTGCAAATTGTTATCAGCTGGTTAGAAAATGTCAATCTTGCCAGTGTTATATGGGGATGAGGAGGAATGCAACCATGCCCCTTAGTCTTATAGTTGTGGATGAACCTTTTGCTCAATGGGGTCTTGACTTCATTGGAATGATAAATCCAGTGTCTAGCATGGGTCATAAATGGATATTAACTGCCACAAACTATTTCACCAGATGGACCAAGGCAGTCCCAGAAGCAACAGAGAATATGATCCTAGATTTTCTAGGGGGTATCACTACTCTCTTTAGAGCTCCTCACACCATCATTTTAGATAATGATAAAACATTCTTGGGGTCTAAATTATTTGACTTTACTTTGAGACATGGAATATATCTAAAAACCTCATCTAACTATTACCCTCAAGGTAATGGTCTGGCAGAATCAACCAACAAGAACCTGATAAGACTCATCAAAAGAGTGGGGGCTAATCATCACAAAGAGTGGCATAAAGTGCTTCATATAGCACTATGGGCCGATAGAATCACACCCATGTAGGTGATCAAAATGTCTCCATATGAATTGGTATTGGAAATTTTGTTGTGACTCCCCTAAGCTTGGAAATCCCTGCTCTTCAGTTGATCAATCAAATTGAGATTGAAGAAAAAGGCCTCATGCAGGTCAAACTCACAAAACTTTATGAATTTTAGGAAAAGAGGGATATATCCCATGATTCATTAATCAAGCATCAGGGAATGGTTAAGAATTGTTTTGACAAAAGGACTTCAGATCCTAATTTTGAAGTAGACTCGATTGTTTTGAAATGGGATGCAAGGGCCGCCAAGCTGGGTCAGCATACCAAATTTGAAGTTCTATGGACTGGTCCATATAGAATTCATGCATGTAGGTAGAATAATTCTTTCGAGCTAGAGTCGATGGAAGGAGAACTTGAAGAGATTCCTATAAACATAATCTATTTAAAACATTTCAATTGACTTAGGTCTCTCATGTATTATAGTTAAATAATTTCCCTTTCTCGCATTGTTTTTCCATTATTTTCCCACTTTGCTTTTAAATAAGTGTTTTAAACATATGTCGACGGCTCTTTTGAAGCTATAATTTTCACAATTTTGATCTTGCGAGAGGTGGAGTTTTCTTTTTGTGCAGGCTCAAAAGTCCTAAGGATCACCAGTAGCTGTAGAGTAAATTTTTACTCTACGTTGCATTCAAATTTTAGTCAAGCACTGCATTTTGGGTTCCTGCATACCTTGGTCGTAGCGGTAGAGTCAGGGTAGAGTGTGGGTTCAATTTTTTGTCTAAGCATCGAAGTGCAGTGGAGGCCACCAAACATCACTTTCTGAGCACGAGTCCTCTTTACTCCTCTTTTGTTTTTTTCATTTCATCTTTGCCTAAGTATTGAATTTAGGTGGAAGCCACCAAGTGTCTCTCTCTGAAACATGGAGCTGGCTAGTTGGCATCCTCTAAGCCCCTTTTTGTAACTTTTAGGAAGGCCACAAAATGTGCCACATATCTTATAGTAGCTAAACTGAATGCACCACATGTCAGCACTTGCATCTCATGTTGGCCCCTAGATTTCATTCTATTTTTTGGAAAAGACTTTCAAAAAGCTAAGTATCAAAGAAGTGAAAAGTGCTAGGTGGAAATCGCAAAAGGCCCTGAACTACCTCTTAAAGAAGAAGCAAAAGTCACCACGTGTCGACATCTGAGAGACTTTGGTTTAATGCTTGGGTTCAATACTTTGGTTCAACACAAAAAGGCATCATATTATTTTAATTAAGTTCCATAAAGTGATAGATGCTACCAAGTGTCACCCTCCGAGCCCCTTCTTATTCCATCCCCAAAAAAAGTGGAAGATGCCATGTATCTTCCCAGAAGCAGCAGAGGTCACCACATGTCAACGCCTGAGAGATCTTCAAGTTTTATTACTGAATAAAGATTGTGGTGGGCATCAAGTGTTACTTCAAAAAGTTTGCAAAAGCTACCAAGTGTCACCATTCATAAGAGTCTGATATGTGTCCTGAATGATACTATAGAATAGCCAAAGAGAAGCAGAGAGAGCCGCGTGTATTCGATGAATCTGGCGTGAAGCACCAAGTGTCATTTTTGGTGCCTTCTAAGTAATAAGAGGATTTTCAAGAAATTGACTAAGTGTCCTCTCCCATTTCAACATAATAGAGTTTTTTGTGTATCTGTTGCCACTAAGCAAAATGGAGGGAAATTTGGTTGGAGTTAATTCGAGTAGATGGAACAATTCATCGAGTAGATTTTTGGAGCCCCCAAAGCATTGAAGGTGTCATCTGTTTGTCCCCTATGAGGGAAGGATGGAAAATAATTTTGTGGGAAAGGGGATGATGGAAGGAGTGATCTGAGGATATAAAAGAAGAAGAATTGTAAGAGAAAAAGGGGGGATTTCTCATAGTTTTAGACTTGCTAAAGTTTTTGACAAGTGATATCATTTGCTCTTGTCTAAATTTTCTTGAGTTGTAAAGTTGATATAGTTGTGCACATTTCTGTGCCTTTTATGTGGCTAAATGAATTCAAAATATTGAGCTCCATGCCTTGGTTGGTGTTATATGTGTCATTTGCAAAGTATTCTATACTGTAGATTCTCTGGAGTTGTGATTAGGAATGTTATTTGCTTTTGTCTCATTTTCTTGAATCAGAAGTTCTACATAATTGTACATGATTTCTGTGCCTCTTATGTGATTGAAAAATTCTATTAAGAAGATTTAACACTATGCCTTTGTTGACATTCTCTATATCTCAGCAAAAGAATTCCCTGTTGTGAGCCTTTGTTTATGTTATTCTAATCTTTTACATTGATCATGCACTTGTCTGCTCTTAAATGTAATTGAATCCTATAATAGTCTCACTGTGCTCAGGTTAGGATTAGGATTACACTCAGGCACATTGCCATATTTAGGTTTTAATTCTTACATTTGCATTTTTGTTTAATCTCCTATCCCTTTTCCCCAACACTTGATACAAAAGAAGAGACTAGCTTCTCTAAAATCTGGAGGTTGTTTCAAGCCGCATTGTCCCATAGCTTGAAACTTCCCATTGTTGATTGATTAATATCAAGCACAATTTTAAATCATCACTATTCTAATAAATTATTTGGAATCATTATGAAATTATAAAAATAAAAAATAAAAAACCTTGTGCACTATTCAATGATGTGAGAATTGGTGTGCCTCTAGATGTGACAACCAAACAAATTTTAGTCCACTGATGAACCCACGTGTTGATCAAATAAAACTTTGGGACTAATGGTGGATGGACTTTGATCACCCTCTTTTAAAAATAATGAGGTTCCCATGTATTTTTTGAGAAAACTCTATTTTAAGTTTGTCCTTAATAAAGTTCCAAATTATTTTGATTTCTTAGAGTTTCAGGGTAGAGGACAAGGCTTTCATAGGATAGGTCAGGTACACATCATACACCTAATCAACTTGGAAGAGAACCTATCTAAAAACCACATCCTCCTAGGATAATATCCTATATAGTCAAGGAGACTATAGATATTGATACTTTACATGCAATTAAGGCAATTACTAACACCCTTGTTCAACATGGATCCAAGTTTATCATACTACTATTGGAAAGGGTGGATATGGGGAGGCTTCATTTAGTGTTGTTTATTGACCTCACTATTGTAGATCATGTGGTATTATATGCACTATACTTTAGGAAGATGAGGATGATTTCATGTAATTGACTCATAGTAGTCTTTCTAATGGCCTAGATGATATTGATCTCATTGATGTGTTTCAATCCCCTATATTTGATCTAGACCCCTCTCCTATATTTTTTTGGGTATCTTATATATTTTACATGTTACAAATAAAATTATCAGACATGTTAAATTTCAAATATTTTTACAATTTAAAATGTAATAATTATTTTTCATATAAATCTCAATAATCAATATGTAATTTTTTATGTTGTAGGAGGATTGTGGACATTGTATGAGCACACATGTTGTTGATACTAAAACCATATACATATACATAGAGGTAAATTTTAAGGATAACTAATTTTATGGTTCATTACATATATTTACTTGTATATATACTCTTAAGTGACTAAAAATGATATTTTATTTGTTTAATTGATGACCATGATATACACTCCACTATCTATTTGGGTAGGATCAAATGTTGGTATTGTTGTAGCAATTTCAATTCACAACAACTAACCAAGGTATGAGATTTCTTGTAATGTTTAAGTGTAAATATGGATTTGCGTTTTGTAATTTTCCTCAGTACTTATGAAAATAAGTGATGCATGAAACAAATGTCTATGCAAACTCCTCTAGTGATGCCTTCTAGTCCTATTCAAATGATTAGCAGGCATGAGATGGTACAAGACATTTTTATTTTTAAATTAAGACATTATATTTCAATGATTTAATTAATGGATTTAAATATTTATGAGCTATTTTTTATTTTTATTTTGTATATATAACATTTTTAAGGTCATACTCTTGTTGTTTCTCCATTTCACACTCCTTTTCATGAGCCTCAACCTATAATTGACCGTATTGAGTTCCATGCACAAATTGACTGTGACCACCAAATTTTGGTAAGTGCACCTTCAAATATTGTATCATTTTAAAATTAAAATTTTAATTTTAAGTATATTTTTCTGGTATGTTATTTTTATGTCAATATTTGTATATTAATAGGTTGAGCTACAAGTGAGTTTTGAGTAGAAGGGGACCTATAGTCATTCATCCCAGAGGCCTCCATTTGTGAGAAAGGCATCCAATGGAGAGAGTTATACAAGCAAGGCAAAGAGAGATGTATTTTGATGATTAGGATCATGTCTTATGACATTTTTTTGTATGACTATATGGCTTGATGTATGGTTGTTTGTCATTGTATGCCCATATGGCATTAATCCAAGATATTTGATTATGCTCAATTTTTTTAACACCTTATATATATATATATATATATATATATATATATATATATATATATATATATATATATATAAACATTTCACCTTAAATATTCTTGTTGATTTTACCTAATGGATTATTATGTTCACATTTTGTTTGCCTTTATGACTTTTATTTCTCATAAAATATGTATAAAGGGATCTTAACACCAAGCCAACCCCCACTCTCTCACCCCCTCCCTGCTATATTTTATAAAACATATATAATTCACAAATTTAATACATAAAACTCTACCTATACTCTGACACAGATGATGTAGATCCTAATGGTAATAGTCTAGAGCAACTTATATCATAATATTTTATAAGAGTTTATATTATTTATTTTTATACCTATATTTATATTGAGAACATGATTTGAAAGTTTGGATTGTTTGCAAGGCATGGATGGAACATCTGAGGCAACCAATTTCTGCATGCCAATAATTCTATATCTCATTTTATTTTTTATGCTTGCCCAGATTATGTTTATAGTCTTATAGACATGAATTTTAATGATAATTTTA
Source organism: Torreya grandis (assembly GCA_037957365.1). Classification (NCBI taxonomy): domain Eukaryota; kingdom Viridiplantae; phylum Streptophyta; class Pinopsida; order Cupressales; family Taxaceae; genus Torreya; species Torreya grandis. The sequence goes on from JARHVA010006212.1 coordinate 635,352, forward strand.
GAGACATCATTAATAATTATACTTTAATATAAAAATAATTGTCTAGATTGCATCACTATAATGAGAATATGTTTGAAAATTCCATCAAGAATGCTTTGGCATATCTCCAAAAAAATTTACCTAAGAAGCAATGTTCAAAAGGATAAAGTGTGCATTGAATTAATAGTGGTTTCACATCCTTGGGAAAACACCTTTTCGAATTTCAATGAACTATATTGTTACACCTAGATGATGTATCATTCAATTATCATCTCCATTGTCTTTCACTGTTATTGTCTAGGTAGCTAATGAAGACATGAAAACTATGGTCATATGAGAAAACATAGGTTCAATCTTGCAATGATCCCATTTTTTAGTTGTGACAGTTGTTTTCATGTGAATATTACACTCATTTATTAGTTGTGAACACTATTTTCATGTGAATTTCTATAACTAATTTTTTACTTCATAAGGATCTTATTTCTTATTGTTTCTAAACTTTATGAATTCTTAAGAAGGTTTATGAAACTTGAATTATCCTGATGATTTTCTGTAGAGATCATGAAACCTCTCTTAAACCTAAAACATTCATGTTTTAGGCTTGTTTTTCTCCCTACCCAACCTTCTCAAGATCCTTCTAGAATTGCATAAGCGTGGAAACATTGCAAACTTGGTCACATATTTGTTATAATCCTTAAAATCATGGAAACCCTTAAAAATATGTTTTTATATCTGTAATTACTTTAAGAGAATGTTTGAGACCATGTTCATACATATAATTAAGTTCATTTATAGATTAAACCCCTTTAGAGTAGTCATGAAATATTTCAAAAGGTCTGTAGACCTCCAATGTCATTGTACATGCTTGAAACCCATTTAAAACATTGGTAACATACATATAACCTTCAAAATATGTTCTAAAATATTAAAAAATTGCTTAAGATCATGGTGAAAACTTGAATACACTATTTTTTATATTGTAAGAGGCCTTTGAGATTATACAAATATTTGGATTCATCATCTACATAATCAAGGGAGCCTTGTAAGAATCATAGAGGACTATAGGGTCTAATAGAATATATGCAACCTATTTTTTAGACCTTACAACAAATATGGGTGAGTGTTTGGGATTTGAAACCATGTTTTTCACCTGTAACAATTTTTATTCTTATTTTATCATAATTGAAACATTTTTTAAGGCCATGAAAACCCTATTATAGACCTGCATGTTAGGTCTATGAAGCTTTGAAATTTTGTGATTTGTCTTCTTAATCATTCCTAGAAATGTGAAACCTTGCCTTATAGACCTATAGTTATTAATAAAATTGCTTTAAACTTTGATTCAATTATTCAAAATCCTACTAAAGATAGACCTTTAGACTTATTTATGTTTTTTTGAAGCTTGATCAGGATCATATAGGTTGTCTTAAAAGTTTGAACACCATGTAAATCTTTAAAAAATAAGCATCCATCAAAATTCTAATAGATAAAACATAGACATTAAAAATGTAGTGTAAAAAACATAGCAAGGATAAAATGTAGTGAAGAAAAAATGTAGCAAGGACAAAACATCACATGAATAAAACATAGCAAAAGACACACTCACACAGGATATAACACAACTTTAAACTAAAGGTCAAAACTCATGAAATCACATTTTACTCTATTATTTTGATTTTAAATTTGATGCATTGCTTTTCCACCATGAAATGTTAACTAATATCACCAAAATGAGCTAGAGAATAAATAAACAATGTGCTAATCACTAAAATGTCCCAATTATGTTCCTTTTTATATTTTCATGACATTACCAATACCGTTACATTTTTTCCTTGCTACATTTTATTTTGGTGATGTTTTTTCATACTATATTTTTGTTATACTATGTTTTTACCACTACATTTTTTAACAATACATTTTTGGCCACTATGTTATCACATAGAGCCAAAAAAATGTTACAACTTATAGGTAGGTTTAGAAGCTTTGAAAATCCTATATTAGCTTCTATAATCACCATGAGAATCTTGTAAACATTGCAAATTCATTAATTTATCATGGATGTTGAAACCTATTTCTCAAACCTTACTATTAGGATCAACAAGGCTCAGGTACCAATAGCTAAATTTTTATACAAATTGTTAGGAAAATAAACATTCTGACATGTACAAGTAAAATAAATTTGTCAAAAACAAGCTACAATAAAATATAAAAATAGGAGAGACAAACCATAACATAAGATATACATGTAAAACCCTTTCAAAATTAGCAAGGGAAAAACCATGAGGTAAGGTAGTATTAGACTTCATTATATCATCATCAACTCTCTCTTAAACAATAAAATCCTCTCAATATCTTCTAACTAGTGCTAAAACCAAGAACTCAGGTGAACCAAGCATACAACTATATCTTCAAGGTTACAACCTCCTAGATGAAACATGCAATTCCAAACTATGTTAAAACCATAACATCAACCTCCGTGGATCCTCCTCATGCACCCATGTGAGCCAAGAAATCTAGCCTTCTAGGCTCCAACCTATAACCTTGAATTTGATGCTTACAACCCAAACATTTAGGTGAGTAAGGCATGCAAACCATCTTACTCTAACCTTGGATCCAAAAATGGAGAGCCTTTAAGGGCTCCTCCATGATCCACTAAATGGATAAGAAAATAATAAAGAGAACATAATGCTTTATAGTATTTTACAATGAGAGAGAAAGAAGAGAGGGAGAGATAAATTCCTGGCTACTCAAATAAATTCACCACATTTGAGTGGGTGTCATGTGATCCATAGTGGTGGTTATCCTCATGTGATAAAAGTCATAAAAAATGACCTTCCACTTAGACAAGAACATATGCCACCTTTATGTGGCTCCAAAACTTGCTCCCTGCTTCACAAGTAAGAATAAACACTCAATAGTGTTCTTCTTGTCTTCATTATCTAAGGGTCAAAAAAGTATATTATCCACTTTATAAAAGATCTTAGCCACTCCATGTGACTCTAAGAATTGCACTCCACTCATACATGTGAGGCCAATTTACAATAGTGTATTCTTGTCTTCATCTTCACATGTGATCACAAGAGTCCATAATGTGTTGCAATCAACTTTTGACCTTTCCCACACATGTGAATCATGGGTCCCCTTACAAATTTGACCCATGCATGAACCTTTGTATTTTGCACCATGTGAAAACCCACATGTGGCTCACTAAAGACAAAACCCATGCCCTCTAGTGAAGTACTATATCCCACAACTATCACATCATGTGACCTCCATGGGCCCACACCACATAACCATCTTACCACATCACCTATATGCCATGTCACATACATGCCACACTACTTATATGCCATGTCACTATGAATATTGACCCATGAATAGTGATTGTGAATAATACTCCATGAATAATGACCTGTGAATATTGGCTTCACACCCTAACAATATACCACTTGTGTCTTCATGCAAACTTACTACCATACAACTACCTACCAGTTATCATCATTCTCGCTGATGCTCACACACAAGCCCAAAATAATTTTTCTACACTAATAAAAATTCTCTATCCTGATGGCTTTGTCAACATATGAATGCCCACTATAGATTTATAGCAATCAAAGTGACTCCCACTTCACCACAAACTCAATCCTCTATCAAGGAACCCTCCATGAACCACTCACAACTCCCACTACTTAGAAGTATCTAGTTTAGTACACCATGGCTCTCATGAGGCTTCCCCTACTCTCGATGAATATAATATACAAGACAACTTTCTTCTCTTCCTCTACTCTAGGATACATTAGAATACATCTGAAAATACTGCAAGAAATGAGGTACTTACTTCATTGTTTCTTCTCCCATGTTTGTGCATATCCTTCTTGGTTTGCTCCTCTAACCACCTTCATCACATCCTAATAACCCAATCCATCAAACCATGATCATGCTGGCGTCTACAACCAACATGCCATCAAACATAGTAGCATCATCTAATAAACTTTAACTCTTTATGAAGGTTTCATTGTACTCCATCTATACATCTACTAGAACCCATATAATCTTCAAACTGTAAACCAAAAACTCTACCTCATCCACATAACCCTCTTGGCTATTCTTGTCTCATCAAGATACCACCATGTAAAAATGATGTCAGAAAGACATCTCACTACTCCAAAGCCTAAACAACAATAAGTGCACACCACACTTATAATAGTATTCTACACCTAGAGAGAAAAACCCATAGAAGTCAATACCTAAGTTCTACATGTAGTAAACATCTAACATCCCATTCCTAACACCATTTATGTTGAAATTGTCAGTCTTACTCGAATTGCACACAAATGCACATTTTAGGTCAAAATCCATAAAACATGATAAATGGTTTGAACTTGTCATTTACAAGTACCAATTTAGGTCAAAGTATCCCTAAATGGTGCAATAAAATTTATGTGTTAGCTAACTTTGATCAATTCATTTTGAGTCAAAATGATGATTTTGCCTTTTGTGCTCTGGATCACTCTTTTTTCCTAAATTCATTGGTACACATCATGTACCGTTGTTATTTACTATTGACAACATCCTAAATGGTAATATGGTTCCAATGCATCTAGTGTCACCTTCTGATTCTTCTTGAGTGAAATTACAACCCAATAATATGACTTTTTGACCATTTAGATTAATTAAAGACCAATTTTCAAATAATTGCATAAATGTTGGTTAACCCTGTTTAAGGTTAATTAATCCAAATCAAGAGCTTAAATGGATTTTCCATGAGATTTGTTGAATATTTCTTTTTGAAAATTGATTCTTATTATCTGCATCATTAGGTGACCTCATTTCTTAGGAAGACATCCTAGGCCATAAATGCCACACATATCAAGATTATGGGTCACCCATGCCTAGTTAATGCCTCTAATGCCTCTTCAATGCCCCTTCTTCCAAGGTCATGATGAAGATAATTATAGATTTAATTCTAAATATTAGGATTATCCTCAACCACACATCTTCATCTCAAGATGGATGGTTGAGGTTGATCCTGACCAATCTCAAAAATCTATAAATGGAGAGGCCATGAACATCATTTCTAAGCTATTTTGGTGCAAGGTTATTAGGCTCAAATATCTTCAAATCTTGAACATTATAAAGTTATGGTGCTAAATTATTTCTACAAAGCTTTATTGATAGGCTACTTTAGTGATTCCACATCAAGAGCCTAGGTTTTGTGGAGTTTTCTTGAGGCATTAGAGGAGCTTACTACCATTTTTGACAAAGACAAGGATGCTTGATCAAGGGAAAACATGTTTTTGAGCCACATGGGCATGATGAATCCATTTGGGAAGGTAATATGTGTTTCTTTCTTTCATGTGTTTCTTACTATCCTTTGTAATTCCCATAGGAATAGATAGGCTTGGTTAGTTAGTTCTTTATGCATGTATCATTATTAATGGACTAATGCTTGACTAACTTGCTTTATAATCCTCTCTACATCTTGACATGCCTGATGGGACTAGACACATCCCACACATGAATAATATCATTTTTCATCTTTAAAATCTTCATTTGGACCTTTAAAACTCTTGAAAATTGATTTTATAACTTTATTTTGCCATTTTTTGGTTGCCATGGTTTTTACATAGTAACCGACATTGGCAGAAATACTGACATTGATTACTTGGCTTAATCGACATCAGTCAATAGAACTGACATCAATCAGATTTTGGTTGGCCATAATTGACATCGATAACTATGTTTTTCAAAAAATACAGACTCGAGACCTACTTTTACAAAGTTGCTTGTTTCAAATTCAAAAGGGCTTCAAAGCTAAAGGACATGCTAACAATTTTGATGCATGATCAAGTTGAAAATTTGTTTAATACATGTTTAAATCACCTTTGCATGCTTAAAAATGGATTATAAACCTTGTTTTGGTGATTAACAAAGAATTTAAGTATTTTTGGTGAATGTTTTCAAAGTTTACAACTAAGACCAAGGGGTCAAATGAACACCACCAAAAATTTTATTTAGGTTTAAAATTGAACACACTTATTAATTCTTGTTTGCAATAGTTGGTTAGATTAATCTTATTTGGAAAAAAAAGGAATGTTGCATGTATGCTCTTCCATTTGTCCCCTATAGGGAACCCCTGGAATCAAAAGTGTCATTCTTATTACAAATAGCCTATTCCAAGGCTTAGAAAGAATGTCACCTAAAACATTCCCCAAAAACTTGATAAATGGGTGATCTTGAAAATGACCCTAAAGTCTTTCTATTTTCACGCTTTCTTTGTTTTTATGCAACTTGTCTTGCCAGGGGAACTTCATCACCTCCCACAAGTTCTTTAGGGAAACTTTGACCCAAGGTTTTATCTCTTGACATTAACTTCATTTGAACCTTTTTACAGTTGCACATGGGACATAGTGGCACTTTGGACATTACACTACATTGAGAAAATAACAAGATGTAGTGGTTGCATAAAGGATTAGACCTTTATGCAATAAGATGAGTGATATGGACCCAAAATCCATACTTCTTTTTTGCATTTTTTGGCATGAAAGAAATTATGCCATTGATTCCTATAGAATGATTGAAACCTTGATAGTTTAGTTAACCCCACATGCCATACCCTTGCTAGGATTTAGATGATTATACTTAGTATATTTTGGTCATTATTTGCACGTTATGCTTTAAGGTTAAAACTTGTTTATTTGTTCATAATCCATGTTAAAATCATGTATTTGAGTTAACAAGGGTAGCATTATGCTACCCAAATCATGTCAAATCTTTTTTACCTTTGAGTTTTTGAAACATAACCATTAACCACATTATTTGAGTATGTTTATGTCGTTAGGCTACTCAATTTGTTTCAAGACTTGTTTATCATTGTATCAAAACCATTTGTTTTAAACCATTTTGTATATACCATTTGGACCTTTTTCTTGTGCCATCATGATCTCTAATCTTAGGTATATACAAAATGGTCCAATCCTAGTCTTCAACATTGCATTTTTAATTAGCCTTGTCAAGTTTGGATCCAAACATTGATTAATTTTTGTTTAGGCCTCAATTCATGGGGTTGGTACATAGATATTTTTATTTTGGTTTGCATAGATTCAATTAAATGATTATCCACTTTTGAAAACTATTGATTGTTTGTTTGTTCGAGTGCCTATCCTCATCAATTTTTTGTAACTTTGTTTGGGAAAATATAACCTTTCTTCAAAAACCTTTGATGTTAGACATTTGATGTTAAGTTGTTTACCAAATCTTGGCACAAACTACTTTTGAGATGTAGTTCCACCCCTTCAACCAAGTTGAACCAAGTTCGAACCATTTATCCTTTGGATCATTTTTCAGGGTTTGCATAACTTTATGTCTTTTTATTTTCAAAGCTTTCCTCATTAAATGCAGGTATGTCTAGCTACACTTATAATGCAGTCATGGATAAACCAACTTATTATAAAATGGCCACACAAAATTAATTTTATGACTTTATTCAAGACCCCTATGGTGAAAATATGGTTTGTGAGATGAATTTCTATCCACCTCAAAAAAATCAGTCATGGGAACATAGTCAAGATCTTACTTATGATCCAACTCAAGATCATAATGATTAGGTTTATCAAGAAGACATGGATGCTTTGGCTTGTGTAAGTAATCCAACTCCACAATGTCTAAGATCACCATTTTAGGACCTCCTCCTTGGTTTAAATGAGCAACTAAACTAAGAAGCTTCTAATAATTACCATTATAGGACCTCTTCCTTTGATTTGCATAAGCAACCAGATTAAGAAACGTCTAGTTGTTATCATTCTTAGCTCATCACCAATTTTTGATGAACCTATTGTTGAAGAACCTCCATTTGATGAACCTTTTTTTTTAATCCCTTCTTTAATAGTATAATATTTAGAGAGTCCATTATTTAACCACAAACCATTGTTATCACTAAACTAAATGTTCCCCACTTTGAAAATTTTGTGCCGATCTTTGAGCCTATATAAGAACCATTACCTCTTCAAAAGCCATCTTATGAGGATCAAAATGTGTTCAAAGTTGATCTTTTACAGCCAATTATGAACTAAAACCAACAAGTTATTGTTGAAACACCCATTTTTGACAAGATAAACTATGATAAGTTACATATGCATATGTTACCCATTTTTAAACAGCCTCATCTCCTTGACAAGCCAGTCTCAATAGAGTTGTCTCTTGATCTTTTCCCAGTCATTGAGGAGTCTCACTGTTTCTCTATGTTTTTGCTAATACATTTAGAAGAAGAGGAAACTAAGGTTAAGAGTTAGGGGTTTGATTGATACCCAAATTAAGTGCGCATCATATCCAAGCATTATGGGAGCTCCTCTTTGGTTATGGAGGAGACACCTAAAATAAGAATAAAACTCAAACAAAGAGAATGTTAGAGGAGGATATGGTGGATTGCCAAGCTACGCGCTTGGTCTCAGAAGCGTAAAGCTCCGTAAGGGATGATAATCCACTATTTAAAGAAAAGAGTGTTGTATAAAAAGAAATGATAAAAGACTTAAAGAAATAGAAAGGTAGAATATTGTGTACCTATTCCCTACAGTCTATATGTCATAGTCATCAACGTCAGTGGGTCTATTGAGGTCGGTGGGTAAATGATGTTGACATCGGTTGTGTTGCCAATGTCAGTAGGGGTAATGGGCCTTAGATGGGTTTCAGGGTATTTCTGTGGTGGACAGAGGAGTCTAGGAGTTTAAAGGTTTGTGCAGGGTTGCGATAAGGTGAATAAGGTCTGAGGAAGGGTAAAGGTAGAGGGTAGGTGTGAAAAGAGGGTAAGGATAAGGGGAAGGCCTCTCAGCCTTTCCATGGAAAAAGTCAGGTCTCTTGATAGTATTTAGAAATAACAAATGGAAACTAAGTAACAATGTATTCTAAAATACTAAAATGATAAGCAAAAAACTTAGCTCTATTCGATGAAGAACCAGAGGTGTCAGAATGCTTATTCTTATTGTGGTTGATGTCAAAGTCCTTGTACGATGTTTTAATCTAGTGTTTAGATTGACTTGTGTAGAGCTTCGGTAGCTAGGAGAGCGATAGTCAAATTCTGATGCTTGGTCTCAGAGTGTATGCATCAATATGCAAAGAGGTGGGGGGAGCTCAGTGTTAGAGATAGGCTTAATTAATTGACATCGGTGATCCCACTGGTGTCAGCCGAGGGTTGACTGATGTCAGCAGAGAAAGAATGGGTAAAAGGGCTATTTTTAGCTCTTTGCCTATTTTTCCATCTGCCAAGTACTTTTGCCATTGGAAAACGATCAAAAAATAGGTTTATTAGGCATGAGTGTTGGTTAGGGAGTTAATAAGGAGTGAGAATTGCTCTTAGGTAGTTAGGATTTGGAGGACCTAGCCTTAGGGTGACTCATAGAGTAAGAAATGGTCTTAAGGCGAGGTGTCTAGGTGAGTTGTCCAAGGTGAAAGGGGTTCAAGTGTGGGTTAGGAGTGTTAATGTTTAGAAAGGGACCAAGGGGGGGTTGACACAATATTTGTGTCTATATTTGCCCCTTTTTTCTTATGGTTTGTCCTGACGAACTGTAAGACAAAAATAATTGTAGGTTACCCCAAGTATGGGACGAGGTATTCCCTCTCAAAGCAGGAATCGAGAGAAGGCAATCCAAAATCGGTTATTGATTTGATAGATAGTGGATGGGTAGGATGAGGTGAGAGTGTGAATGCTACAATAGTTGAGATTGCATGTATACCACTTCACTTGATAGGCAGGTCAAATTGTCATAGGCAAGGTCAAGGAGCACTAAAACCAAAGTAATCGGTTCCCAGCTTATTAGTGGTAGCTAATTGGGTTAAATGATCAAATCTATAGCTCCAATGGTTGAGGAGGACTAAAATCAAAATAAGTAGTCCCTAGCTTATTAGTGGTAGCTGATTGGGTTAAATGATCAAAGTTGTAGCTCTAATGGGCATCATGTTCCAAGTATTTGGGCTAGGAAGTGCTCCTGGAAAACACAAAAATGTCACAAATATTTGGGATCAACTTGGTCACGATCCAAAAATATGTGTGAGGGGCACGTACAATTTTCTAACTATTTGTGAGGTAGCATATGCAATCAAAACAACCAAGGCAAAGTTGTCTCAAAAGTGGTCGTGGTCTAAGGAGATAGTCATGATCTCCAAAGTCATTTGTCGAGATAGGATGAGATATAAGTGATCTCGAGTGTTATTTGTTGTGGTTAGGGAGATGTATGTGATCTCTAATGTGCCCCATGAGAAGTCAAAGGTGACTTTTATAGTGTTAGGGTTGGTTGTTTGGTCATGATTTTGGACTAGGTTTAGATAGTTGGTCCATCAGGTAGATGGATGAATGAATGGCTGAGCTAACCTCAGAAGACCCCATGTCAACTAAGTGCTGCCTACATAGCCCCTGTTTGAAGGGCCTCAGGCCAATGTAGTTCTCCCTAAAAGGGAGGAAGAGTCAAAGAGGTTGATAGGTTGTTTTGGTTATGTTAGTGTTTTTAGCATTTCCCATATGTGTGATGGTACATGCTAAAAATGATGAGTGTATGATGATGTTATAGCCTTTTCCATATTGTGTGATGGTGTATGCTATAACATTGGTTATGTGGTTTTTCATCCCTGGAAATTTTCCATATTGGTGATGGTGTATGCTAAAAATGAAATAAATTTATTTATGCTTCAGCAGGTTTCCATATTGGTGATGGTATATGCTTGACATAAATTGTGTTTGGTTGATAGTTTCCATGTGTATTGTTTTCCATAGAAACTACTGTGAATGGGCTATTATAATTCATATAACACAAATTTGTATTTGTGTTAAATAAATCATGATATCATGTTAGTGGTTAGGAATTATGTTTTGGTTGCATGTGATGAAGGTGTGTAAGAAGTGAAAGGGGCATTGTTCTTTCATTGATAAGGACCATAATGATAGCATAGATAGGGTTTATGTAAACAAAAGCCTCGTTCATGCATTACATCATTTGATCATTGGTTTGTGTTAGAGAAGTACTCTAATCACTTAATGTTAAGTGAGCTCAAAATCCCTTGGGTAAGTTGGGGTAATAGGTATGATTATGTTATATGTGAGGATAGCGTAACCCTTTTTAGCAGGGATAAATTTGCCCCTTTTAGAGGTTCCCTTGAGAACGACTATAGGCAAGTCCATGACTTAATAGTTTGTCATTCATTTCTTTTTTGGTAGACTGATCAATGTGAGAAGTCTACTTGGGGATGTTTTATTTTGTGGTCATGTTGAAGCTGATCAATTTGAGAAGCTTCATAGAGGGTGGTGTTTTTGTAGCAAAATTTGGGCATAGCCATCCTTTGAGGGAGTGGTCTATATTTTTCTTGGTATGTTGATGTATTTGAATAGTTGTCCTTTAAGGGAGCAGTCTATTAGTTACAATAATAATGTAGCTATCCTTTGAGGGAGTAGTCTACATTTATAGTTTATGACCTTTTAATATGTTGTTAGGCATCCCAATTTTATGTTTGTTTTTTATTGAACTTTGAGTCATGGACTAGACTATATAGGTTTAGGGGTTTTCCTTTTATTAAGATAAAGCATTAATGTTAAAAAAGGTTAACTAATATTTTGTAGGTAAAAAGGGTTGAAAAGAATAAGAATGACGATGACAGGGGTTTCTCAAGGGACGAGCTCAAGTTATACATCAAGTGAATGATTACTTGGTTAACAGTAGAATGGTCACAAATGCAAGGCATTAAGGGGCTCAAGTTTTGGTTGGCCCTTGAGAGAAGACAGACGATAAGTTCCTGATCCATACTTGTGCATTATTATGTAAGGTCTAAGCCAATTAGGAGCAAACTTGCCACGTTTGCTTCTTTCCATATTTGTCATGTGTTGGTTTTCTTTAAGGATGAGATCTCCAATTTTGAAATCTCACTCTTTTAGATTTTTGTTGTAGGCATGATTGATGTGATGTTAGTCGTGAAGTAGGTTAGCATGTTGCTGGCATTTGGTACAATGCTAAACATAGTCATTATAGTCTTGGTTAAGAGTGGGCCAATAATAGCCTAGGTAGAGGATGCGCTTTGCAACCAAGTTATCACTGAAATGTCCCCCACAAATCCCATCATGGACTTGTTTGATGGCATGAGATGTTTTAGTGGTGGTTAGGCATCAAAGAAGGAGGCCATCGAGGCCGCGTTTGTAGAGAAGACCCCCTAGCATGGTGTATCAAGAAGTACTCTTCATAAAATCCCACCGTCCATTACTAGAGAGATTAGGATGAATGATATAATATGTTAAGTAGTCAACAAGTTGCTTATACCAAACGTCATGTGGACTAGAGAGGTTAGGAGGAATTTCTCCTAAAGATGTTGGTTGAGATGTGCCCAAGATAGAAATCTTGGGTTTTGTTGGTTGAGAAGGCTTGGCAAATGGATATGTCAAAGGGGTAGAAACCTACTCTTTTCCTTTTTCCTTTAGGGTTTGGGACCTGGTGTCAACATTAATAGTGTTTATTTTGAATAAAGGGGGAGAAGGTGGTGGAGGGACCATAGTCTCACATTGGGATCCCAATTCAAGTGAGGAGGTTTGGGAGGCATGGGATGGTGTTGGTAGTTTGTCAAATAAGTGGTCAGGAGAGTCCTTAATGTGAGGGGTGTCCTTTTCCAAGTGTTGGCAAATGACAACTTTAAGGGCACAACAATGCTCAGTATCATGTCCAGGTGTGTGATGATACCAACAAATTTGAGTGTCATCGAACCAAGATGGTTTTGATTTGAGAGGTTGGTATGGTTTAATGGGAAAGAGAACAATGCTAGAAGACATAATTGGCATAATAATGAAGCATAGGAACCCACTAATGGGTCTGCGCTCATTGTTGTAGTAGGGGTTGACAACTTCTATTTAAGAGTTGTAGGGGGAGTTTTTCATACCACCCTTTTGGTTGGTGGTGTGGCCACATGTGTAGATGGCACTTTCTTGGTGAGAGGTGTCAAATGTTTTAGAGGAAGTATGTTTTGATGGGTAGAGGGAGTAATGGAGGTAGTTTGTTTTTATGAGGTGTTGGAATAGGGAGCAATCTTGTTAAATTGGAAGGATGTGGACCCAAGATAGAAGGCAATAGTGAAGGTTGGGGAGGAGTAGACCGACGTGGTTTAGTAGCCTTCTTTAGTATGGTACGAGGACCACTATTGTGCTGGGTGACATTCAAATCTAACTTCACTTGTGGGTGAGTGAGGTTTGATATAGGGTGAACACCAAGAGATTTAATTTGTTTCAGCATGGTGGATGCCTGCAAGGGTTTAGGTTCAGATGTGGAAGGCTAAGCCCTTAAATATTAAGAAGTGAAAGCCCACCTCTCATTATAGACTTTGGGGTGAATTATCATGAAAGGTTTGGCAGTGTAAGACGAAGTGAAATGCATAAGATAAGGAGCCTTAAGTTGCTCCCATAGTGCCTCATGTTCTAGGTTATTATAATGGAGAAATCCTAAATTTTCTACCAATAGAGAGAAGGGTTTAAATGACATTACATGAGGCTTTATAGTCAGTTATTCAGAGGATTTGGGTGATGACAAGAGTGGAAACATGTTAGACGTAGTGATCATGGGCCAAAGGTGAGAGAGAACCATCACCAGATCTTCCTCGACTGAAGTGGGTTAGGTGACAAGTTCCTCTCTCGGTGAACAAGGGATTGGAGAATTTGGCTCTTCAGTTGGATAAAGCGTAGGGATGATCATGGCTTCCATGTGTGGTCTAGTAGTAGGGAAAGTATGATCCTCTATTGGTAATAAGAAGGGTAAGGGTGAGACCACCGGCGTTGGTATCGTCAAAGCATCCTCCAACATGGGAGAGGTCAAAGTAGACTCTCCTACGTGTGAAAGAGGGGTGGATGGAGGACTATCCTCCATCAGTGGAGGAAAAATAGGAGAGGAAGGCTCCTCTAAAGGGCAAAGCAGAGGGATGAGGGCCCCTTCTGCATGAGGGTGTGGGGTATGAATGGTAACTTCTTCTGATGGTAGAAGAAGAGGGAAGGTGGGGGCAAGAGGAATAGGTAATACGGGATCCTCACAAGGTAGAAGAATGGGTAGAGGAGGTGTTTGATGTCATGGGGGTGATATGGGTAAAATAGGCTATTCTACCCGTGGTGGAGAAATGGGTTAACCAATTTCTTCAAATTATGAGAGAGGTTGGTTAAGAAAAAATGGAGAAACCATGTCAACCGTGCGTATGTTGCACTCTTGAGAGTCATCGGCCATGGTTTAAACATTTTTCTAACTTGGGGGATGGTTAGGAAATGGTTGCCTAAAGACATCCATGTTTTGGTTGGCCAGTGCATTAGGGTTATCCAAAACAAGGTCCCCTTTGTCTAACATGTCTTGAACAATGTTTTTGAGGGTTTTGCAATTGTCTGTGTCATGACCCTTGACACGATGATAGTTACAAAAGTCATTTTCCCTATACCATGCAGGGATGGCTCATGAGGGGTCAAATTGGACTGGTTAGATTTGAGGAAGGTTGAGGACCCCCTGCTTCACTAGGTTATCCAATATGGAAGCATACGATTCTCCTATTAGAGTGTATCATTGCTATTCATACCATTGTTGGAATTGTCTAGTGATGCTTTGCAAAGTGGAGGGCTCAGATTGGTTGGTTGTGGTTAAAGATGGTGACCTCAGGACCATAGCATGTGTTGATCCCTTAGACTTGGAGTGGGAAGAAGAAGGTTTGGAAGAAGAAGGGTCATTGGATTTTACATTGGTATTTTTACCACGCAATTTGACCCTATCTTCTTTAATTGTGTGAAGTTCAAGCTTTCAGGCCATAGTGAAAGCTTCATCAAATGTGCAAAAAGTTTGAACTTGAAAAGTGGATGAGATGTGCTTGGCACATGCTCTTGAAAAGAGCTTAATGAGCTCAGGTTGAGGTAGTGAGAAGGAGAGTTGGTTGATCAAACCTCTCCAATAAGTGATGAAGTCAGCTATTGACTCATCCTCAAATTGTCTAATGGAATAAAGGTCTATGATGGAGACCTTCTTAGTGATGTTGATTGAGAAATAGTCGAGGAATAACTGAGTGAGTTGAGTGAAGGTGAAGATAGAATGACTGGTAATGGAACTATACCAGTCAAGGGCGGTGCTAGAAAGTGACATGGGGAATGTGCAAAGTAATAATGCATCATCATGTGCTATGAGGTAACAAGCGTGTCTAAACACTTGAAGATGTTGTGGGTCCTCTTTACTCTAAAAGTGAGTAAATTTTGGGAGTTCCCACTGGCTAGGGTATGGTTGAATAGGAACTGAAGGGTGGATAGGTTCGTTATAGATTTATTTGTATAAAATAACACTCCTTAAACCTGAAATAGATGTCTCAAGGTTGGACATCTTATCCATCAGCATCTTAATTAAATCGGCAGATGGATTGGTAGGAGGGGCACCCCCTAAGTTATAGGGTACCTAGAAGGCATTTGGGAGGGGCATATGACATACTTGGTTGCATTTGTGAAGGTACAACATACTGATAGTTTGTCATAGGGGCTGATGTCAAGGCAAAAGGGACTTGTGCCATGAAGTTAGAGGGCACAACTTGACTAAATACCTCTAAGGGTGGTTGAATGGTGGTGACACTAATTAAAGGATAGGTAGTCACTCTCATGTTTATAGGCACAAGAGTGGATGGGATAGAAATAATCAAGTTTTGGAAAGGTGTCAAACTTGGTTGAATTGTTTGCGATTGAGGGGGTACAAAAACCCCGATGGAGATAGGGCCAAAAAGGATAGAAAGGGAGGAAAAATATTGAACACTGGCCATGGTTGGGCTACTGTTTGAGACAATGGCTTGAGTGACCATGGGTGTTAAGGTATGGAGCTAAAAGCTTCACCCATGAGCAAGTGCAAAAGTTACATGAATTAGACAATTGCCGTCGACGGTCAGAGATTGACTGAAGGATGCCGATGTTGGTAGTGGATCGGCTGATGTTGATCACAGGTAGGCATACAGGGACCGACACTGGTCACCTGTGCGTCTAGAAGCTATTTTCATGCACGGAATAGAATGTTTGCATGTAAAGTTAAACTGTTGGTAGTGAGTTCGAGTTTCTATTTTAAGTATAACTGATTAGAGCCCTTGATTAGGCGATGCATCTAGTGGTTGTAATTGTATGCTCATGAATCTCTAAAGTTATATATTAGAGATAGATCTTCATAGATTAATTGAACAGTACAAGAATTGTATATGTGTATCAATCCAGGTTGTTGGAGTTGATTGTAATTGAGAGAGAGAACTCTTTAGAGAAAGAGATCTGGTAAGAGATCTGTACATCTGAGAGAGGTGTGGAAGAAAAGAAGTTTCTTCAATTGTAATTCCTTCTGTAAAGAGTTTAATACAAGTTTTCAGGGTGGTTTCTTGTATCTCTTGTTCTTTTCTATTTCTGATTCTAGTTACTTATCATTCTAGTTTAATTCCGCATTTAATTGCTTTCATATAGTAATCAATTTTGTTGATTGATCCCCAACAAGTGGTATCAAACTTGGTTGAATTGTTTGCAGTTGAGGGGGTATAGAAACCCTGATGGAGATAGGGCCAAAAAGGATAGAAGGGGAGGACAAATCTTGAACATTGGCCATGGTTGGGTTAATGGTTGAGACAATGGCTTGAGTGACCATGGGTTGGGTAGTGGAGGCTATTGATATCATTTCCGCTTCAACCAAAGAAGTTGGCATCCCATAAATGGGGTTACTCAAGGGATCTCGCATTTGGATTCTAGCGAGATAATGTTGGAGAGCCTTGATGTTGTGGTCAAGAAATATCTCAAAGTCTTGATCCCTTTCGAGAACAATAGGAGGTTGATTGGGGGTAGGTTGGATAGGAGTACGCTCAGTGTCTGAAGTATACTCCATTAGATGACTTGGCATGAAGGGCAAAGGTGGGAGTGGCTATTGACTTGCATGATCAACAAGAGATTTGGCTTGACTGCATGTCAGAACCATCCAAGGCAAAAGGGGTTCAGGTTCCAGAAACTAGATGTTTTAGTTTTGGAAAACCAGAATTTGTATTAAACAACAAGAAATTTGGGTTTTAAGCTTACTGTCTAGAAATTTATTTATTTGTGGATACTAACCAACTTCGATTGTCTAACCAATGTCGGTGAAGGTTTGATTGCCGACATCAGTGGAGAAACCGATGTCAATTTCTGTGTAATTCTAGAAACACAAAAAATTGATAGTTTTTGGAAGAAGGAAAAATTTTGAGTTATTTTTGGACTTCAAAATGATGCAACCTTACCAACTCAAACAATAAAATAAAAATAGTAGAATAGATGATTAGGCAAGCAACCTCTAAAATGTTAGATTCCTAGGAATAAATTTTAGAGTTGTGGTGGCTTATGCCTTAAGAGAATGTGTTGGGAGTTGGGCTTGTAGAATAGGTCCTAGAGAGGAAGTATATAGCTAGTTTTAGGTTGTGTTTTGGTGCTCAAAAATATCTGTGTTAGGTTCAGTACGTGGCCTGTGTTGGGGCTTGCTCCCTTCAATTCACGAACCTAGAGCCAAGCTGGGCCACTTAGCCAATATATACCTTGCCTATAGTTTATACTCTGCCAGAGAATAGAGTGGGTCCTCCTCTTGGTAGTGAAGTCCAATTAGGATCACCAGGTGGGGTAAGGTATTCGCTAGGTGATGAAATCCTAGATGGGCCTTGTCTCAAGTAAGTTTATGTGCTTGATTTGAAGTGATTGTGGTTTGGTTGTGTAACATTTGTGCACTATGATTCATTCATAATGCTTTAATTACTAAGTGGGCTAAGTATGCATCCAAGTAAGAATGAAATGCAATAGTTTTAAACCCAAATCAAAATATGTTGTTCAAATGCAAACAATTGGAGAAGAGGTTAAGAGTATGAGTTTTTCACTACTCTATGCAAGAAATAACAAGAATAAAAAAGAGATGTTCTTTTTAACTTCTGCTAATGGTTTCCTTTTGAAATAAAAGATAGAAGAAGAGGATTTAAGAATAGAATATTTTCCTAATGCATCTATATGAAAGTTTGATTTTTTAAAAGAAGAAGAATGAACCTAAGGAAAACTCCAAGTGTCCCATCGGGCATGCTAGAATGTTTCTCTATGTTTTTTCTAATACATTCAGAAGAAGAGGAAACTAAAGTTAAGATTTAGGGGTTTGATTGATACCCAGATTAAGTGCACACCGTATCCAAGCATTGTGGGAGATCCTCTTTGGCTATGGAGGAAACACCTGCAATAAGAATAAAACTCAAACAAAGAGAATGTTAGAGGAGGATATGGTGGACTGCCAAGATACGCGCTCAGTCTTGGAAGCGTAAAGCTCCATAAGGGATGATAGTCCACTATTTAAAGAAAAGAGTGTTGTATAAAAAGAAATGATAAAAGACTTAAAGAAATGGAAAGGTAAAATATTATGTACATGTTCCTTGTAGTCTATATGTCATAATCACTAATGTCAGTGGGTCTACCAAGGTCGATGGGTAAATGATGCCGACGTTAGTTGTGTTGCTGATGTCGATAGGGGCAGTGGGCCTTGGATGGGTTTTAGGGTATTTCTATGGTGGATAGGGGAGTTTGGGAGTTTAAAGTTTTGTGTAGGGTTACGAGAAGGTGAATAAGGTTTGAGGAAGGGTAAAGGTAGAGGGTAGGTGTGAAAAAAGGGTAAGGATAAGGGGAAGGCCTCTCAGCCTTTCCACAGAAAAAGTTAGGTCTCTTGACAGTATTTAGAAATAACAAATGGAAACTAAGTAACAATGTATTCTAAAATATTGAAATGAGAAGTAGAAAACTTAGATCTATTCGGTGAAGAACCAGAGGTGTCAGAATGCTTATTCCTGTTGTGGTTGATGTTGAAGTCCTCATACGATGTTGTAATCCAGTGTTTAGAGTGACTTGTGTAGAGCTTCGATAGCCAGGAGAGCGATAGTCAAATTTTGATGCTTGGTCTCAGAGTGTGCACGTCAATATGAAAAGAGGTGGGGGGGAGCTCAATGTTAGAACTAGGCTTAATTAACTGATGTCGATGATCCTATCAGAATCGGCCAAGGGTTGACCGATGTCGGCAGAGAAAGAATGGGTAAAAGGGCTATTTTTAGCTCTTTTCCCATTTCTCCATCTACCATGTGCTTTTGCCATTGGAGAATAGTCAAAAGACAGGTTTATTAGGCATGGGTGTTGGTTAGGGAGTTAATATGGACTGAGAATAGGTCCTAGGTAGTTAGGATTTGGAGGACCTAGTCTCAGGGTGACTCATAGGGTAAGAAATGGTCTTAAGGTGAGGTGTCTAGGTGAGGTGTCCAAGGTGAAAGGGGTTAAAGTGTGGGTTAGGAGTGTTAATGTTTAGAAAGGGACTAAGAGGGGGGTTGACATGATATTGGTGTCTACACTCACTTTTATATACATGGTTTTGTTGAGATGTCCCTTGAGTGGTTCCCTCTTTTTGAGGGGCTTCACTTAGATGAGTCAATCTATGTTGAACCCTTCCAAGAGAATCAATTTTTATTGAGCCCATTATGCCATCATAGGCCATTACTTGTCAAAAATTCAATGTTCAACAAAACATTATCAAAATAACCATATCAAATGAAGAATCAATATTACAATCAGGGTCCATTTTTGAATTGACATTGGATTCAACATCAAAAATAGACTCAACATCAGTTACAACATTGGATTCAGAGTCCATTACTTTAGAATAAGAGTAAAAAAAAGATTATTGTATTGGTTGTTACAACATTGGTTACAATTTCCTTTCAGATCAATTTGAATATATTTATGATCCTTCTACAATTTTTGAGGATGATTAATTCAACATAGACACTAGTTCTCCTAGTATCTTCTATGAGGATTATGCTTCCTTTTACCATCCCATTATTACCACCCAACATAGCCAGATTATTGACATTTCACCTCCCCTAAGTGTTGATTGAGACTAATAAAATCACACTTTGTTGAACTACATCTATGGTGACATAGTAGTTAAAGAAGAGAAAGAAGGCCAAGCCAACATTCATATAGCATAATAACACTCTCCTAGTGAGACCTTTTTGGAGGCGCTAGGGGACAAGCAAAGTCACAATGCAACATCTTCTAGTGAAATTTGGAAGTGCTAGAAGATAATCAAAGTCAAAAGTTAGCATTCCTTAATGAAACCTTCTCAGAGGTGTTATGGGATGATTAGAAAAAATTCATTGGTGAAAACCTCATTGAGGAACCAATAGCTGAGCACAAAATTTATTCATTATTTACTAAAGATAATATCAAATATGAAATCAAAATAGCTTCCAATCTACAACATAATCAGATGGTAGCTACTCTCAATATCAAGAAACAGAATAATCTGATGGTCCTATCAAGAGCATCTTCAAAGGTCTTTGGTCCCACCACAACCAAAGTTATGTTGAATTTGACATCAACAACATTACATATGACTGAAAGTCTTGATCTTCATTTGTTTCCCCACCATCATACATTTTATTATCATTTACCATTCCATTTCAAAATCAAACCTACCATCCATTATTTGTCCCTATTTACCATCCCTGTCCACACTTTCCTTTACAAAGGCTACAATTATACCTTGTCTCAACACT
Organism: Torreya grandis; assembly: GCA_037957365.1. Lineage (NCBI taxonomy): Eukaryota > Viridiplantae > Streptophyta > Pinopsida > Cupressales > Taxaceae > Torreya > Torreya grandis. The sequence continues at coordinate 655,911 of JARHVA010006212.1, forward strand.
TGAAGGAATCATAATCAATAACCAATGAAGATCACAAAAGCATTCTCAGTAACGAAATATGTAAGCCATTTTTGATAGATCAGTTATTCAAGCAAGGTGTAGGATAGTAATTAACATGATTGATTTTTATATTTATATCATTTTTTTATTAAGATGTACATCTCCCCATTAGTAGGAACAAATAGAATCAAAAACCACACCCAGGCCAAAAACATGTACCATGCCATTACCATTGTTATATATATCTAGTTGCCATTATTATAGATTCTTGACATTTATCTCCACCACTTGGGTGAAACGCTACTACTATTTTATCCATTCTATCTAGACCATCATTATCCTTAGCAAGACCATACCATCCTATCACTTTATTCTTATTTAGACCAAATCCTATTTTAAGTCATCCTTCCCAATCCTTTTTTGATATTGGTTCATTTAGTTCTTCTCTTATTTTTTGTGGGGGGATTCCAATCAAGTTTCAATAATCAATCCAATCTATGTTTACAATTATAGTCTATGAAAGTACTATGATATTTGATCTAGCAAGATATCTTTCATCCTATATCCATGTTAGTTTATGTGAGCTTGATTATAACCACCTATGGGCAAATCAGTGTTTCACTAGTCTTGCTACTAATTATAACCACCTATGGGTAAATTAGTATCATTGACCTATCTCATTATATTTTAGTTATAACCACCTATGGGAAAACTAGGGACAACACTTTTTTATCATGCATTACCACATCACCTTGCCATTACTATTTTCATTTGACTAGCCATTTCCTAGATTTGAGAACATGTGGGGACCTAGTTGGTTTTTCTTCACCTTTTGTATGGATGGAATTACTAGGACTTGAGGTTATTTTAGGACTATGTAGGTCATGATAAATTCATGTTGAGGTCACCTCAGTCCCCCTTACCTCATTCTCATTGATTTTTTAGCATGGACCATTGTAACTGGCTTAGTTATCTTATTGGAACCTCTACTCTCATGATGTGCATCTCCTCGACTAGATGGTCCCACCTTGTACATATTTTATCCCAAAAACATTAGAAATATTTTGAAAATACCAAAAATGTCATAACATGATCCACAAAAGAACAAAAACATTATCTCACACTTTTGTACATTTGTACATTCCCGTTCCACCATCCCATTCTCTCACCATTTTACAAGCAACTGTTAATTTTGAATGCTCTCACCATTTTATGAGCAACTGTTAATTTTGAATGCTCTCATCATTTTGCAAGAAATTATTAATTTTGAATTCTCTCACAATTTTATGATAAACTATTAGGTTTGAATGCTCTTTCCATTTTTCAAGCACCGAAACACCAATTTATTTCATCTTGTCCCACGCACTTGCCATTTTGTAATATCATTCTTTTTCATCTCATCAGCTTCTTATTTGCCAGACCATTCTCATTTTTTTTCATATCTTTCATTTCTTCTATAACATTAATCATGTTGGTCTAATCATCACTTTCTTTTATCACTACATTTGGCCTGAATTCCATGTTAGAACATGCATCCATAGAACTATGTAGGCAACATCCACTTATCTTATACATCTAGAGTTAGCTCGGCCAAACCCTTCCTTTTCTTCTCTTCCCCCATTTTTTGTATCATTATTCCTCTTTAATTAGGGAACAATTTTTGTGTCATTGTGCTTTGTTATGATGTGGTGGAAAGTAACACCTCTACCGCACATGCATGAATATTTGTCTTTAAACGACACTAACTTGTTTTTTGTTTGTATGTATTTAGTTGTGTTTTATTGGTGTTTTGTTGTGATTTCACACCTCTCCTTGTATTTCTTATCCTTTTCTCTTTTTATTAATTCTTGTTCCATTCTTGGTCTTGTGTTTCTTTGTCTTGTTTTTTTGTTTGATTTTGCTTTTTTCTTTTGTGTTCAAGAATAACTTGATGGTCCACATAGATCTTGATTATTCATATCTTCTTACTTAAGTCTTGATAGATCATATCTTGATTTCAAGTTAGGTTTATTTATGTTTATCTTTTTATTTATCTTTTGCTTTTTTGTTTAAATAGAAATCACTGTAACTCTAGTTTTGTTCATTATTTTACCATTATATCCTTAGTTATATATATTCACATTTGAAATGGCTCAACACAATTGGAATATTATGTCATTCTAAGTTATTCATACTTATGATGCCTAATTTATATTTCTATAGCAAGAACTTTGTGCTCAGATCTCAAAGTCTTAAATGTCAACGTCAGATTTGATGAATGTCAACATCAGCTCTGATGAATGATTCTCAAGAACACTTTGCAAAACCTAGGATCATTATGTGGAATTAGGATTCTAGGTAGCATGCATTTTAGTACTCAATTTTATGCGTAGACATGCATCTCTTTTCATACATTATGAGTCTAATCAATTCTTGGTCATTTTTCATCATTCCTCATTCCATTCTCTCCCAATCTTGGGTAAACTACATTGCCCTAAAGTTCATGTTGGAACATGACTCCATGGAACTATGTAGGCAATGCTCAATTTTTATTTAAGGTCAGCTTAGTTATCTCAATTCTTTTTTTATCTCTCTCATCACTTTTTGAATTCTCATATGCTTGGTTTTATATGCCTTTATAATTCATTACACCATCACATATACGCTTACACCTGCTACTTTAACCTATCTTTTCAGTTATATCTTTGAGCTATTTTTCTTTCCAATTTCCCATGTTGGGGCCCAACATATGAACCATGTCTAATCAAATAAGCTCTATAAGGTCAAATCATTCTTTATTATTTCTCATTGATCAAGATGTGCCCTATTGGGGCACAACTATTTTATCATGATCACATTTGCTCTACTGGAGAACTTCTTATTATCTTCTCTTTAGAGACCCCTTTCTAGTGGTGTTTCCATTCTTAAAGAAAAATTTTCTCCCTTTTCATCTCACTCCAAGCTCTCCACATTAAAGCCCATGATGGTAATAATTTAGTGTGTAACTTGTCTCAATATTGATCAATGTTATAAGTGTGCAACTTGTACTCTCAAATTAGATATGTTTATAGTGTGTCCCTTAAATTTATGGATTGTATCTTTCCTATTCCCCTCATCTATGGGGCCTATTATACCTCTAATTATATTTTTATCATTGATGGTAATCATGTGTACAAGCATTAACTCATCTACATGTGATATATTCCATGGGTTAATCTCTCACTTTCTCTCTCTTTTTGAGAGTTCATCCTTCTCTTTCATCCTAGTATGTCATCTTGAGGGGACATCATGGGTCTATTTCAATTTCTTCTTGACAACTCTTTTCTTTGAAAAAATGTTGCTTCACTTGAATGTCTCACTATGCCTTCTCAAATAGAGGCAAAATGTAGACATCCCATTCTTAACACCATATGTGTTGAAATTATCAGTCTTACTCAAATTGCACTCAAATGCACATTTTAGGCCAAAATCTATAAAATGTACTAAATGGTTCAAACTTATCATTTACAAGTGCCAATATAGGTCAAATTATCCCTAAATGGGGCAATGCAATTTATGGGTCAGCTAACTTTGATCAATTCATTTAGAGTCAAAATGATGATTTCACCCTTTGTGTTATGGATCACTCTTTTCTCCTAAATTCATTGGTATGCATCATGTACCTTTGTTATTTTTTATTTGGAACATCCTAAATGAGAATACAGTTCAAATGCATCTAGCGTCACCTTCTGATTCTTTTTAAGTCAAATTACAACCCATAAATATGACTTTCTAGCCATTTTGATTAATTAAGGACCAATTTTCAAATAATTACACAAATTTTGATTAACCTTTTTTAAGGCTAATTAATCCAAATCAAGAGCTTAAATGGATTTTCCATGATAGTTTTTGAATGTTTATTTTTAAGAATTGATTCTTATTATCTGCATCATCAGGTGACCTCATTTCTTGGGAAGACATCCCTAGGCCATAAATGCCACAAATATCAGGATTATGGGTCACCCATGCCTAGTTAATGCCTCCCATACCTCTTCAATGCCCCTTCTTCAAAGGTGATGATGAAGATAATTATATATTTAATTCTAAATATTAGGATTATCCTCAACCACACATCTTCATCTCAAGATAGATGGTTGAGGTTTATCCTAACCAATCTCAAAAATATATAAATAGAGAGGCCATGAACATCATTTCTAAGCTATTTTGGTACAAGGTTATTAGGCTCAAATATCTTCAAAGATTGAAAATTACAAATTTATTATGCTAAATTATTTCCACAAAGCTTCATTGATAGGCTAGTTTAGTGATTCCACATCAAGAGCCTAGGTTTTGTGGAGTGTCCTTGAGGTATTGGAGGAGCTTACCACCATTGTTGACAAAGAAAAAGGTACTTGATCAAGGGAGAACATGTTTTTGAGCCACATGGGCATGGTGAATCCATTTGGAAAGTTAATATGGTGCTGCTCTCTTTCATTTATTTCTTGCTATTCTTTGTAATTCCCATAGGAATAAATAATCTTGGTTAGTTAGTTCTTTATGCATGTTTCATTATTTATGGACTAACGCTTGACTAACTTGTTTTGTAATACTCTCTAAAATACCCACCATGATCACCATGGTACCCATATAATTATTTATAAGTCATCATACTGCTCATTACATCATAACACCTACTAGGTTTTTGAGCCCACAATCAAACTACATCCTGCTCTACCGCATGTCAATCCAACTCATGTAAAGAGTTACTCCATACATTAGTCTACCTAGCTACTCACATCATAACCACTAAGAACTTCACTCAATGCATATATAAGATCAAAAATATCTAACATCAACATTATTTTTCTATGGAACCTCAGGTCTTAACTTGTTCTCCTCCATCTATCAACTACTCTAGGTATAGAATTAGGTTTTTGGTTCTTCCTCCTCTATATGGATTTTTGCATCATCTCAGCCAATAATATGTGGTCAATAGGATATCATATCATGCACCTCTTATACAACTAAGAAACATAACAAGGTCATGCCTTGTCACACCCTCCATATACACCAATGGAGACTAGATTGCTCCACCATAGGCTATGTGGTTGCTTCTTCATTAGAAACATTATATTGGTGTTGATTTGTCTAGCAAAGCTTTCAATCTTCTTTCCTCCATTCTTCATCTACATCTCCCATAGATATAAGACAACCTACCATGAATTTTTTTTTCTTTTACTTCATATTTGGGTCTCTCCACCTATAGCTCCCACTTGCACAAAACTAGCCAACATGTCTCTGATACCACTTTTTAGTATTAACAAGGATCAAGTAACAATAGCTAAATCTCTTATACCACTTATTAGGAAAACAAACATTCCTACATATACAAGTCAAATAAATTTGTGAAAAAAACAAGCTACAATAAAATACCTAAGTAGGAGAGACAAACCATAACACCAGATATACATGAAAAACCCTTGTAAAACCAGCAAGTGAAAAACCACAAGGTAAGGTAGCACCATACATCATTATATCATCAATAACTCTCTCTTACACAATATCATACTCTCAACAACTTCTAACTAGTGATAAAACTAAGCACTTAGGTGAACCAATCATACAACCATACCTTCTAGGTTCCAACCTACTAGCTTCAATAGGCAACTCTAAACAATTCTAAAACCATAAAATCAACCTCCATGGATCCTCCTCATACACCCAGGTGAGCAAATCAATCCATCCTTCTAGGTTCCAACCTATAACCTTGCATTTTATGCTTACAACCCAAGCATCTAGGTGAGTAATGCATGCAAACCTTCCTACTCTAACCTTAGATCCAAAAATGAAGATCCTCCAAGGGCTCCTCCATGATCCACTAGATGGATAAGAAAACAATAAGGATAACATAATGCTTTATAACATTTTCTAATGAGAGAGAAAAGAGAGAGAGAGAGAGAGAGAGAGAGAGAGAGAGAGAGAGAGAGAGAGAGAGAGAGAGAGAGAGAGAGAGAGAGAGAGAGAGAGAGAGAGAGAGAGAGAGAGAGAGAGAGAGAGATTCATGGCTACTCAAATAAATTTTCCATATTTGAGTGGGTGTCATGTGATCCATAGTGGTAATTATCCCCATGTGCTAAAATTCAAAAAAAATTACCCTTCACTTAGACAATAATATGTGCCACCTTTATGTGGCTCCAAAATTTGCTCCCCACTTCACAAGTGAAGTGATTTAACTTTTTTGGGAATAATGGATTTTATTCCTATTTTAGTTAAGGGTGGTGATAAGTAAATTAGTACAAAATATAGCAATAAACATAGTCCTAAATTATGCAATTATTTATCTTTTTCATTTTTATAAAAATAGAAATAAATAAGTAAAAATATAACTTTGCTTGAAATTAGATTGACATGGTTGATACAAAGGTTAAAATTGGTTGTGTAGGATTTGTAAAGTGTTTTAAACACAAATCTATATTTTGTTTAGCAAAAGGATAGGAGCACTAAAAATTGGACACTTTGGTATATGATGTTTTTATTCATTCCTATTGTTGTTGTCCAAATTGATCATAGAGACCTAATTTTTTTTTAGGTATTTACATTGTGCCTGTGTGAGTCTACCTATGAAAAATGGAGTGCTAGTTGTCAATGAAACTTGCTATAGAGTTGATTTAATCATCAAACCCTAACCCTCCATCATGCTTGATAAAATAATTTTTGAATCCCTTGAGAAAGAGGGTTTAGTGTGTAAGATGTACTTAACTTTCAATCCACACCCCTTGTGTGGGCACGTTGCATATATACCAATACTCTGAGGAGGGATCAATCCATATGTAGTTCTCTCACCTAATGTGCTTTGTGTGATAGTGTGATGTAAATGCAAAATTCCAAATTGAGAGTGTTTGAGGTGGTTAGGGACTAGTATGATCGTTTGAATATGTTTGTATCTATGTTAGGTGAATGTATGTAGAGAATAGGTAAGTTTTCTTTAGTGCTTTATTTGTATTCTTGCTTTCTTTGTAAGATATGCCACCTCCCTTATAAATTATATTTGAATAAGATTTTATAGGGAATAATTGGTCATGGATTAGATGTATTCGTGCTAATTTGAGATAATGAAGGATAAGGATTAGATGGAAATGACTATTAGGGCTCAAAATGCAAATGGATAGAAGCATCTAAAATGGGACACTTTAGGGTCCAATACTATATTTCAAATGGGATTCTCCTATCCTATAGGCTTGAGACCTAGGGGAATAGGATTGGCATAGGAAATATAGCCTAATTAAGGTGGAATGATCGTTTAAAAGGTTCTATATTATTGGTAATGAGCAAAAAGGTGTCTATAAGGGTTAAAAGAGCATGCAAAAAGGACCTATGGATGGGGTCTTACAAGCCACACTTAAACTACTAATTGGGACATTTTATATGACTACATTTTCCCCCCCCCCTTTATTCTAGTGATGTAGTAAAGTAAAATACAAGGATAAATGAAAAATAGAAAATGTACCTGAACTTACTTGTAAGGGTAAACCCCATGAGGACGTGTGATGTTGAGTGTGCGTAGAGAGCACATCATGAAGCATAAATTTGAAAGATAAAATACGGGGTAGATCAGTTCTTACTAGACATGTTATGTCTAAAATAAGAACTTACAAAGGCTGGGTAAAAGAGAGAGGAAAAGAAAGGAATGAATATACATCATCAGCTATGCAAACCAATACAAAACATGCTATGATGTTGATTGATGTTGAGTGATGTTGGGTATGTCTTGTACCAAGATTAATATCATGAATGGATTTGAGTGTTTAATTCTACAAGGGTGGATCAAGAATACAAAGGTTTAAACTTTGGATCCATCATTGCCCACTAAGTGAAGTTATGTGATCATAAGTGTTGATCTATGTTTGGACTATGTCTAATCCCTCTAAGTAGGTGTTTCAAGAATACAAAGGCTAGCTAGTCCTTTGGATCCATCATTGCCCCTTAAGTGTGAACTATGAACTGATACCAGTATGAATTTGTGTCATATGAGATGGCTCATGAATTCCATAAATGCTTTGTAATAAAAAAATGTGGCATTGGATAGTTGAATGTGTACTAAGAACTAGGCCAATCTTGGCCACTCTAAAAGGTGGAGATTAGGGTTGTATGAAATCCACTCTGAAACTGAGAACTAGGCTTATATGAAATCCATACCAAAATGATGTCAACCACCTAAAAATGGAATAAGGAATGCAACTAATAATAATACCTAGGTAATGTAATGAACTATAAATAAAACAAGGCAAATGTGCCACACACATTACCCCAATTCACTGGTGTCTATAACATGGATTTTGATCTAGAATTTGTACCGAATACCTAATCTAGAATTGGAAGTGAGATCCATCATCTTGCATATGATGCCTCCTATATCTAGATAATCTAAGTAAAACTATACTGAAACTACCCAATCTAGACTAAATTATAGCTGATAAAACTTTAATTAACCTTACTTTTCTATCTATTTTTAAAAATTCTAGGTTTTTAGTTGTTTGGAAAAGAGCACTAAAAAGTGGACACTTTGGTATTTGGGGCTATAGTCTAAATATGGAACTCTTTTATTTTACTATTTCTGATGATTGTTCTTATATTCATGACTATTTTCTTACAGTCATGTAAATGTCAATTGACAGGCCCATGGACGTCAAAATCATCATCAAGTGATCATTCTATTTCAAAATAAAAGCAAAGATATATGGTTCATGATTAATCACTCACAAGATATAATAGAGTGAGACAAAGTCAAATAGGTTATTGAATCCAAGGGGATGATGAGATAGGGACAAGTGGCATGAGCACATTAAAGTGGATGTAGATAAATGGCTTGTTGGAATCCATGCACAAGAAAATCCATGGTACAAGATGAATCTAGGTGTCAATAGGTATCATTAAAACATCAGAAACCAATTAGCAAAGTCAACTCAATTTTTCTCCATTCAATGCTGATGACATGGTATTCAACTCACTTATAGAACATAACAAAGGAGTCAGGCTCAGATGGATGCATCTAGGTGGAACAGTAGCTAGTGAAAACTAATGGGAAACTTGGTTTTTGATCTATTAAAGATATATATTCCAAGAATCATAGTGAAGAACATGCCAAGTCATTAATTTAATGACCAAATTATCCACAATAGCCAAAACACGTAGTTGAATATAATAAAACTAGACATGGCTTTGTCAGTTCCCAGTAAGAGCTTAAATGCATGAGGGGCTTAAGGAGGATTGTGTGGTGATCCTTAACTACTTACATTATCAATTCAGATCTAATGATCAATTAGCTATAATATTTAATGAATGGACACCTTGGAAAAAGTCTACAATACATCCAAAACAAAGATAATTCCTTGAAGAGGTCTAGTTACCAACTCTTGCTAGGTTTTCTAGATTCATTAATGAGCCCCTACTTTGAGACTATTTGGTCACCAAGATTTTCTTGGATATATATATTATCTTTTCCAAGATTTAAATAGAATATTTTCTATTTGGATTGTGCCTAAATGCTAACAAAATTTGTATTCACATTTTTCAGAGCAATAAGAAGCAAAATTCCTCCATTTTTAGGTCTTTTCTAGTGAAGTGTATGTGTTTGCCATTAATATAACTTAGTGAAATACTTGTTTTCCTTGGATATAGTTTGGTTTTTCACCTTCATGAGGTATTTTTGATGTTTTACAGGTCATTCTAAGTGTTAAAATCAAGCTTAAGTTCATGTATTAGATGTGATTTCAGTCCTTTACATAAGATGAGTTTGTATAGTCCTTATAGTGAAATATTGATGTAGAAATGTTAATTGGGTGTATTGAATGTGTGTATAAGTTTATTATATTTCATATAAGTGTTGTTTCAATAATTTAGGTTCATAAAACAATTGGTTCATCACCTTCTATTTTAGGTTCATTAAGTTTCATCTAGTTCCATTCATTTTCATTATTTCTTGCACCCCTTTTCCTTGTCAGAGTCAGTAAGTAGTAGCTTAATAGATAGTTTTAGTGAGAGTAATAAGAGGAAGCTAGACTTATCTAGAGTTTCAACCTGACTACATGATACCCATAGCTTGAGGTTGCTCCAATATTTTAGGTAGGAGTAGAGAGCCTGAAAAACTCTCCCACAAGGGTGCAATTCTATGCTACAACAATTTTTGGCATGCCCGATGTGACCACTTTAAAATAATATTGGTCAAGTTTTATTCTATTTTGATTAATATTTAGTGTTTATATCTTTCATATTTCAGTATCTGGTAACTCTAAAGAACACTCAATAATCTGGTGGCAGGGCAGTAACTATCTTTCATGCCAAAGGTGACTACGAGATCAACTTCTAGAGGTATTCCTTTTGAATATATTGAATTACCTATAAACTTAAAAAAGAGGTTAATATTTTCTAACACTCACCCATATGTGGGAAACATTCCTCCTAAACCAATTTCAAAAGCTACCTCTGTAAGAAGATCTTTGTTGTGTCCTTTCGTTATCGTGATAGCCCCTAAAGCTTTCCCTTTTGTGGCTTTCAATGGTCAGAGTCCTTTGGACCTCAAATAATATGATCCTATTCTAGTGGAAACACTTAAAAGTGTTCCTTATTTCATGGGAGACCAATCTATAACCCCCACTGAGCACCTTAGGGATATAGCCAACTTTTGTAATATTCATAATATCAATGAGGAAAATGTAGCTATTAGGTTATTGGCTATCTCTTTCAAGGATAAATCCCTAGACTGGTATAGAAACCTTAATTCTAACTCCATCACATCATGGGATTATTTGGGTGATGTATTATGTAAGATATTTGAAGGTAAGAGTGATCACTTGTCACTTCTTAAACAATTAACAACAATCAAGAGGGTTCCTTATGATATTATGCATGATTTCAATACTAGGTTTCAAAAGACATGGGGCATGATTCCAGTCTTTGTCAAGCCTAATCCTAACTATTCTTTCCTTTACTATCTAAAATATCTTAATAGTGATTATTATAGTAATGATTCCTTTTATTGGTAGAAACACACTACCAAATGCCTATGAGGTGGCAATCAAAGTAGAGAGCAGTCTAGTACAAGCTGGTAAGCTTACACCTAAGCCTCCAATGCCTTTGTTTCCTAAGATTTAACCACCTCCTATTTCTATTCCTCCCCTTATCATCATTCCTTCGATCCCAATACTTGCTTCCATACCTACACCAAATTAGGAAAAGGATTCAACTAGCCAATTTAGTGATTCCCAAGAATACAAAAACTTCCAAGAGCTTCAGAGCATGTTTCAATCATTTGGCAATGAATTGGTGAATGTGAAGAATAAATCTCAATTCAATAAACCTTATCAAGCTCTATATCAGACTCATTAATAGTGTTATCAAGAAAATAGGCCACCTTACAAAGGAAATTTCTAAGGATAAGGTCAAGGACAAGGGCAACCTAACTATGCTAGACAAAACAACTATAATCCAAATGTTGCAAGCACCTCTAATATTTTGGTCCCTAATCAGAACAAATTTGCTCAATAAAGTGAGGGTATAATGCCTTGGAATGAATCTTTTGGTTAGTCCATTATCCAAAATGCTAAGTTTAATAAGGCTTTCAATGATCAATGGTAGCAGGACACTAGCTATGGATACAATCAAGCTCTTATGGCTCAAAACATAGAAATACCTATGATGACAAAACTAGAAGAGCCTCAACAAGTCCAAGGCATAATGAATAACCAAACTAATTTAGTGATACAATGGTTAATTATGAGCATGAAGAGTGTTATGCACTTAATGAATAGGCTAGTTCTATCCAAGCATACATTCCAGTGGCAACTAATACAAGGTTCAAAATAAGGAATATGGATGGTAACCAAAAGGCAGTCAAGGATCCTCTTACTATTAATCCATTACTATCAAATCCAAGTGAACCTACTACTACACCAAAGGTTTCAATAGCTCCAAAGAATCAGATCCAAGGGAATACCTTTATCCCTCAAAATTCATAAGTTTAAAGTACAATTGTGTCTCCCAAAGCACAAAAAAAAATTGGTGGTTTGCCCATCAATATTATTAAACAAATGAAAAATTCCAATGTGACTATGCCAATTTTGGATGTGCTTTCTATCCTAATCAAATTGATATCCTTCAGGAAGGTTTGTCAAAGATTAATATTTCCAATAATCCACTAAACAAGGAAAATATGGTTCTCACTAATACAACCAAAAGACCTAATTAAGGACAATCAAGCAAGGTAGTCAAACCTCCTCCCTTATACATTTCTATAATCATTGGTGATTCTCTAGTACATAACTACATGATAGCTAGTGGAACAAGTACTTTGGTGATGCCAAAGTCAATAGTATATCAACTTGGTTTAAAGTATGAACCTTAATCTAAGGGAGTTTTGAATCTTTATGGATATTCCACCAAACTAGCTAGTATTATCAAAGGTCTCAACTTGACCCTCCATACTTGTCCTAGTGTTTCAGTGGCTCAAGATGTGTTGATTCTAGAGGTGCCTCCTTGTTTTTCTCTATGCTTATCTAGAGACTTTACAGCTAAAGTTGGGGGTTATCTAGCAGAAGATTGGTCCTACATGAATTTTATAACAAGGTATGGGACCAAGGTATCCATCAAAGATAAGGCTATTGAATAATTACACATTGAGCCTTATGGGCTAGATAACCCAAACATCAATTGTACTATTCTTGATCAAGATGAACACCTGGTTAGTCAATAATTAGACACTCATCCTTAGGGGATAACTAATATGCTCTTAAACAAGTTATGGATTTAAAATCAACTAATTAACCCTTTGGAATGTGTTAAATAAAGAGATATGGGGTTCTACTGCTTGCATGAGGAGAATGAATTCTTTCCATCCCTCACTAGGCCATAAAAATATACTAGTGGTTTATGGAAATTGTTCTTTGATGGCTCAAGGAAAAAACATGGGGTAGGTACAAGTGAAATGTTAATATCTCTCTCTAATGATAAGTAATTTTCTTCTTACAAGTTCCAATTTAGTTGTTCTTGCAATGTAGTTGAGTACGAGGGTCTTATCCATGGCCTTTAAGGGCTAGTAAGAAGAAAATCAAGTAGTTAAAAGTATATGGGGATAGTGAGACAATATTGCATCAAGTTAGAAGCCAAAACATCATAAATAATCATTTAATTAAATCCTAAAAACATAGAGTGTGGGATATACTTGAACGCTTTGAGGCCTTCAACATCAAAGCAATGCCAAGGAATCAAAATCAGCATGCTGATAGGTTGGCAGTTGTGGGGGCTTAGTTTGATATCCTAAATGAGTTGATGAATCCCAAAGTAAGACCACATGTTAAAGTGGTAGTGAGACCATAAATACTAGATAATGAGGCTTATTGGCAAGTCTTCAATAGTGACAAGCAGATTGCTTGTTTCTTGTAGCAGGAAGCAAATTTTTCCTCAATGAACCAAGGTAACTTTCAACATCAGTATGAGGATCAGATTTTTCAACTAAGGTCTAAAAAAATCCTTAAAGGGCTGGTCACCCTTGAAGGTATTTTCCATGAAGGAGACCATATGAGGAAAGACAAGGTACTAATGTCAACTAATGAGGAGAATTATGAAAGAGTCCTTATTTTGAAGGACAAACTCCTCAAGCTCAGGAAGGTAAGAAATGAGGAAGAAAGGCATGCTTTCATTGAACTTTATAAGGAATATTTAGACATATTTTCTTGGGAATATAGTGATCTATGAGGCTTTGATCCCAAGCTAGCCTAATATACTATAGAATTGGAAGCCAATGCTAAGCCTGTAAGGCAGAAGCAAAGGCCTATCAATCTAAAAATTGAAGAGATAATGAAGAAAGAATTGACTAAATTGATTGAATCCAATATCATTTTCCCCATCAAATACTCCTCATAGGTAGCCAACCTAGTACCTATGAGGAAGAAAAACAATGAGATCCAGTTGTGTTTTGACTTCAGAGACTTTAATACAGTCTCTTTGAAATATAAATACCCCTTAACATCCATGGAGAAACTCCTTCAAATGGTTGTTGGTTTGGAACACTTCTCTCTTTTGGATGCATACTCAGGATATAACCAAGTGCTGGTAAGAGAAGAAGACTAATACAAGACTGCCTTCACCATAAAGTGGGGCACATATACTTATCACAAGATGCCTTTTATGATATCAAATTCTGGGGCCACTTTTCAAAGGGCAATGGACATGGCTTTCTAAGGATTTCTAAATCAGATGGTGATTGTCTACTTGGATGACATAATAGTTTTCTCAAAGAGGGTTAGTGATCACTTATATCACTTCAGATTGATCTTTGAAAGATGCAGGGATTATGGGATCTCTTTGAATCCCAAGAAATGTGTGTTTTTTGTCCATGAGAGCAAACTCTTGGGACATATTATTTCAAAATAGGGATCAACTATTGATCTTGATAAAATAAGTGCCATCTTGGCATTATCCTTACCCAATCATAAGAAGGGACTCTAGAGTTTCCTTTAGAAAATAAACTTCATGAGAAGGTTTATACTTGATTTTGTAAATTTGGTCAAACCCATCATTGCTATGTTGAAGAAGAACCAAGTGTTCACTTGGTCAATTGAAAGTAAATAAACATTTGAAGATATCAAGCAAGCCATTGCCCAATCACCCACACTTATGAATCTTAATTTATCAAGGGATTTAATATTGTATGCCATTGCCAATATTGACAATATATCAGCTATGTTGATGCAAAATAATGGTGAAGAAATTGAATAACCAATAGCATTTTTCAGTCAAGGGCTTGATGGGTACAAGGTGAGGTATACTTTCATGTAAAAGCAAGTCCTTAAAATGGTAAGAAGCCTTAAAAAGTTTAGGTCCATGATCTCCAATAGTAAAATCTATCTTATGGTGTCTCATCCTAGAGTGAGATACTTCCTTCTTAACAAATATTTGAACAAAAAGAGGGTTGACTAGATTACCAAGGTCATGGAGTATGATTTGGAGATTAAGGTCACTAAGCTATTGAGAGGAAAAGGTTTATGTGAGAATATGGTTGATGACCTTCATTAAGTCAAAGAGGTTGTCTTGGTAACACAAGATAACTCACAAATAGATGCACATCCACCTCACACTTGTTGGCTCTAGGATATGACATTTTTTTGATAATAGGTGAGTGCCCACAAGGTATGGACAGGGCATAGATAAGCTATTTTAGACTTCAATACATAGCTTATGCATTGGTTGATAGAGTTTTATTTATAAAGGACCTCAATGGAGATGTTCTAAGGTGCATAGATGATGACCAAGTGATAAGGCTCTTGGAGCAATTCCATGATGGGGCTGCAGAAGGTCATTTTGCTCTAAGGAATACATAACAAAAGTGATAAAAGTTGGTTATTATTGGCCTAGAATCTTCAAAGATGTGTATACATGGGTAATAAGGTGTCAAAAGTGTGCTCTCTTTCTAGGTAAGCAAATATTGGTAGCCTTTCCTCTCAGCCCAATTCAGGTAGAACAACCCTTCATGCAATGGGGTTTGGACTTCATAGTAATGATCAAATCACCTTCCAGTAGAGGACAAAAGTGGGTACTCATTACTAATGACTACTTTAAAAAGTGGGTGGAATAAATTTTTGTGAAAGAAGACAATGAAACAATAGTGTTGGACTTCTATTATAGCATAATAATGAGGTTTGGTGTACCAACAAAAATAATTTTAGATACTGCCTTGGCATTTGTTAGCATAAGGACAGGTGAGTTGGCACTTAATTTGGGCATGTATCTTAGTAAATCCTCAAATTACTACCCCCAAGGTAATGGACTGGCAAAATCAACAAAAAAAACTAGATAAGGATCATCAAGAGGACTATGGAAGAGAATCAGAGAATATGGCACACAAATCTAAGGACAACATTATGGGATAATAGAGTGACTCCAAAAGTTGTCATTGGAAACTCACCATTTACCCTTGTATATGGGAGGGAGGCCAAATTACCCATCTCTCTTGAGTTACCTACCTTGGAGTTAGCCCATTAGCTTGAGTTGATGGAGAATGACCCTATGAGCATGAGTATGTTAGAGCTCATGGAGCTTGAAGAAATGAGAGACCTTATAATGAAGACACTAGAGTCACATCAATCTCAAGTCAAGGAAGCCTTTGATAAGAGATCCATATCAAGGGACTTCAAAGAGGGGGATATATTCCTTAAGTGGGATTCAAATAAGGTCAAGCTAGGCAACCATACCAAATTTGACAGCTTGTAGAGTGGTCCTTATTTGATCCACGGATGCAAACAACATAATAATTTTTAGCTTGCATAACTAGATGGAGAGGTATTACTCATCCTAGTCAATGGGTATCATCTAAAGCCTTACTTGTTGGAAATATTGTCATTTATGTCAAAGGCCTAGTATTATTGGTGATAAAGGCCCCATTGCATTTAATGTTGTTTGTAATAAATATATCTTGGCTAATATGAGTTAATATTTATTTAATATTAATGAATATATTTTTGGTTTCATATGAGACAAAATAAGGGCCCATGGAGAAGTCAAAGAGCCATGGGGTAAAGACAAAAGCAGGATGGGATGCATTTTCCCATGAAGATTCATCTTGGGGAATACCAAGAGTCACTAAGTGAAGACAAAAGAGTAAGGGCACAATTTCTCATGAAGGCACACTTTAAGGAATATGAAAAGACACCAAGATGAGGACAAAAGATGGAAGGATGTTTTTGATCATGAAGGGTCACCACATGACTTTTCAAAGGCTTGATATGAAGGGTCATCCAAGATTTGTGCCATTTTCCATGAGGATTGTGGGTCACAAAGGGGGAAGGCCAAAGGTCATTTGGAAAGCTATAAATAAAGGCTTGAGTAGCCATTTGTTATATGGATGTGAGAGGTTGATTTGATATTGTAATATCTAGCTTAGAAGAGCAATTGTGAGAGATGAATATGATTTGTATTTGTTATATCTAGCTTAGAAGAGCAAAGGTGAGAGAGGAAAGAGATATTGTATTGAACTATCATTTGTTGAGATAGCAACATTGAGAGATAGGTGTGTGGTATACACAAAGGGGTTGGTGCTCCTGTGGGACTGTGCTCATGAATTGTTGTTGGGTTGGTTCTCATTAAAGGGGTTGGTACTCCTGTGGGTTGGTGCTCATGAATTGTTGCTGGGTTGGTGCTCATGAATAGTAGCAGGGTTCGTGCTCAACAAAGGGGTTTGAAGCTCCTGTGGGTTGGTCCTCAGGAATTGTAGCTGAGGTTGGTACTCAGCAAAGGGGTATGGTGCTCCTGTGGGTTTATTCTCATGAATATACTTGAGATTGTTCTCTGTGGTATTTCCCACATTGGTTTTCCATGTTATATCTGGTGTCTCTCTCTATCTTGTGTGATGTTTATTGTTTGAGTTTTATTACATATATTGAATGTTTGATTAAGTGGAATGTTTTATAATATATATGATATACTAATTCACCCCCCTCTCCATATATCCCATGCTTAACAATTGGTATTAGAGTAGGTTATTTTTTGAAAAGTTTTACAGCTTGAAGGTAGATCGAGAAAGCACGATGGCTGGGTCACAGGAAGGATTTTCTACAAATAAGGCACCTTTGTTTGATGGGATGAATTATGCTTTTTGGAGCATGAGAATGAAGGTTTATTTGATGGCCATTGTATTTGACATATGGAAAGTAGTGGTGGAGGAATATGAAGAGCCACAAACATCTACAATTACTCCAGCAGAAAAGAAGGCAAGTGAATGTAATGCTAAAGCTTTAAATGCTATTTTATGTGGTTTATGTGAATCTAAATTTGTTAAAGTTATGCAATGTAAATCTTCTCATGAAACTTGGGTAAAACTTGAGAATATTTACAAATGTGATGGAAAGGTTCAACAAGATAAGCTGCAGACTTTTAGAAGGCAGTTTAAAAGTTTGAAGATGGAAGAAGAAGAAGATATAGCAAGTTATCTCTTGCAAGATGATCAGATAGTAAATCAGATTCAAGGTCTTAGAGAAACATTGGAAGATTCAATAGTGGTGAAAAAGGTTTTGAGATCTCTACCAATGAGATATGATGCAAAGGTTTCGACAATCGAGGAGATGAAGAATTTAGCCAAGCTAAAGATGGATGAGCTTCATGGTATTCTCAAAGCATATGAGATACAGACAGAACAAGATAAACCCTCAAAGAGAGAAATGGCTTTCAAGACATCAAAGGAGGAGAAAGCTAAGATTCAAGAATCAAGTGATAGTTCTAGTGATGATGAAGATGACAATGAAGCACTTTTCATTCGCAGGCCGAAAAGAGGAACAGGTAAATATCAACGAAAATTACCTTTTAAATGTTTTAATTATGGAAATATTGGACATTTTTTAGCTAGATGCCCAGATAAGGTTAATGATGATGAAGAAGAAGAAAAGCCTACATACAAGAATAATTTCAAAGGCAAATCCAAGAAGGGATTTGAGAAGAAGAGTCTGTATTATAAGGATCCTAGCTCAGTTGAAGATAGTGGAGTCAGTGATTCAGAAGAAGAAGAGATTTTATTCATGGCCATACATGATAATCAAGAAGAAGAATAGGAGGAGGCTAAAGTAGATATGGAAGGAGAACTCAATTGTGCCCTGGAAGAGTTAAAAGCTATTGAGAAGAATAATCAAAGATTAAAGTGCCAGATCGAGAAAAATGAACAGGAGTCAAAGGAAATGATTGAAGCTCTACAAGCACACTTTGAAGAAGCCAAGAAGAATGAAGAAGATCTCAAAGCATAGTTGGAAATATTAAGAAAAGAATGTCAAAGGTATGTTATTGAAATTGCCTCTTTAAAAGAAGATATTCAGAAAGTAGTCAATGATAAAGTAGTTAGTGATTCAAAATTTGAGGATAGCACTAACATGCTGAATAAGATATTGGAAAGTCAAAAAACATATTGAGATAAGACAGGGATTGGATTTGAAAAGAAAAAGAGCTATGTTGAAGCTCTTACAAAAGAGGAAATAAAAAGGGGAGAAGAGAAAAATATAGAGGACATTCCAAATAGAGAAGGTAGGAGAGAACAAAGCTACAAAAGGCAATTAGGTCATAGATATATAGATAGGTCTTATTTTTATGGCTATTGTTTTTATTGTAATGGATATGGTCACAATAAATTAGAATGTAGAAAAAGAGCTAACAATTTCAGAAATAAGGAGAAGGAAAGTCAAGTAGAGTCAAGCAGAAGCCACAACTCTTTTGCTTCTCTATCAAGCTTTGATGAAGAGACCATAATATGCTACAAGTGCAAAAACTTCAGACACATAGCTTGGTATTGTAAAAGCATGTTTGAGTCAGTCAAGAAGGATCAGAGTTTCAAAGCTCCATTCATCAAGAAAAAGAATCAGAGTTTCAAAGATCCATTCATCAAGAAGAAGGTTCAGACATGTTCATGGCAGAAGAAACAATCTAAAGATTCATTGATGGTCCAGACATCACTGCATGTAAGAGGTAAAGATCAGCCATGGTTAATTGATAGCGGATGTTCGAGGCATATGACAGGAGATAAAAGTAAATTCATATCTCTAAAGAAGATCAATGGTGGTATAGTGAGGTTTAGAGATAAAACCACTGCCAAGGTAGCTGGAAAAGGTACTTTGAATTTGGATTATGGTAGAACTAAGACTAAAAATGTTTTGTATGTAAAAGGTCTTAAGCATAATCTATTGAGTGTTAGTCAAATTTTTGATCAAGGATACACATTAAGGTTTCATGCTGAAGGTTGTGAGATTAGAAGAAAAGATTCAAATGAGTTGATTGCATATGCTCAAAGGACAGGGAACAATGTATATGTATTGTCATATATCTTCTCAAAGGCATGATCAAAGGACACATTCAAATACCAGTGAGAGGAGTTGGGAGTAATTTCTATTACTTTTTTCCATTCATGTTCAGCATCAGTTGAGGGGGAGCTAAGTGTTAGCTCCAGGTAGGCCCTTTGCCATTGATGTCAAAGAGGGAGAATAATAGGTACATGTATAGGTGCAAAAAATAGGTATAGGGAATAGGTACAAGTTGCTACAGTAAGGGGGAGTTATTGTATGTTTTTAGATGATAGGATGTGCAGGTGATAGGATGTGGTAGTTTTAGGATTGAGGTTGCCATCAATGACAACAGGGGAGATTGTTAGAAATATTTTAATTGATGTCAAAGGTCTAGTATTATTGGTGATAAAGGCCCCATTGCATTTAATGTTGTTTGTAATAAATATATCTTGGCTAATATGATTTAATATTTATTTAATATTAATGAATATATTTTTGGTTGCATATGAGACAAAAGAAGGGCCCATGGAGAAGTTGAAGAGCCATGGGGTAAAGACAAAAGAAGGATGAGATGCATTTTCCCATGAAGATTCATCTTGGGGAATACCAAGAGTCACCAAGTGAAGACAAAAGAGTAAGGGCACAATTTCTCATGAAGGGACACTTTAAGGAATACGAAAAGTCACCAAGATGAGGACAAAAGATGGAAGGACATTTTTGGTCATGAAGGGTCACAACATGACTTTTTAAAGGCTTGAATATGAAGGGTCATCCAAGATTGGTGCCATTTTCCATGAGGATTGAAGGGTCACAAAGGGGGAAGGCCAAAGGTCATTTGGAAAACTATAAATAAAGGCTTGAGTAGCCATTTGTTATATGGATGTGAGAAGTTGATTTGATATTGTAATATCTAGCTTAGAAGAGCAATTAATATGATATGTATTTGTTATATCTAGCTTAAAAGAGCAAAGGTGAGAGAGAGGAAAGAGATGTATTGAACTATCATTTGTTGAGATAACAACATTGAGAGATAGGTGTGTGGTATACACAAAGGGGTTGGTGCTCATGTGGGATGGTGCTTGGCAAAGGGGTTGGTGTTCCTGTGGGTTGGTGCTCGACAAAAGGTTTGGTGCTCTTGTGGGTTGGTGCTCATGAATAATAGCTGGGTTGGTGCTCGACAAAGGGGTTTGAAGCTTCTGTGGGTTAGTGCTCATGAGTTGTAGCTGAGGTTGGTACTTGGCAAAGGGGTATGGTGCTCCTATGGGTTTGTTCTCATGAATATACTTGAGATTGTTCTCTATGGTTTTTCCCACATTGGGTTTCCACATTATGTCTAGTGTCTCTCTCTATCTTGTGTGATGTTTATTGTTTGAGTTTTATTTCATATCTTGAATGTTTGATTAAGTGGAATTTTATATAAGATATATGATATACTGATTCACCCCCCCTCTTAGTATATCCCATGCTTAACATTGCTATTACAAGAGTTTGTAGCCATTGTATATATTGTAAATTATGTATGGTTTTTTTATGTTTTCTTCTAAGTGCCTTGTGTAAATCTTTTTAGTTATGTGTTTCCCTTCCCTAAGTGCTTGGGCATTGTGTTGTACTCATTTCTTATTGTCCTTGTTGCTTCAAAAGATTTTTTTTCAAAAAGGGACATCATTGTATCAGTTTCATATCAAATGGGAAAGAAAGATTTGTGACCCCGTATGCCTGATGGATCAGAGAAGGCAACTAATCTCAAGTATAGCAGTCATGCTTCCCAGTTGAGTCACCAAAATTTGAACAATTTTTGACCTCACAGGTCAAAATGTCACCCCTACCATTCGATGTTGATGACATTTGTCATGTACTTGTCTAGTCATTTTTGGGCCTTTTAAGTCATTTTTTAGTGGTAAGAAGAGTTTGGCATGTATTTATGAGATTCACAACATGTGTCAAGGTCATTATATGCCTAACATGTGGATAATTAGATTGATCACATTCTGGACTAACTCCATGATTGTTTTCTATGTAAAATTTGACCATTTTGTGCCATTCAAATAAGGTTTTGATAGGATTTAATTAGAAATAATCTTGATTCCATATTTTTTCACTTTGTTAGACATGTGAGAGACTCTAGAAAACATTTTATAGCATTTCATTTAGATCTTCTTGGTGAAAGTAGCATTTTCAGTACAAAAACAAGTCTTGAGAAGATGGTGATATTCACATGGTCATTGAATATAGGCACATGAGTGTCAAAGTTAAGCCTCAAGAATGAGCCATTAGATTTTAAATTTTTTGAGGGATTCATGAAGATAAGTGCAAGCTCAAAAATTGTCAAGATCTTGAAATGAAGATCGATGGCTCACAAAGGATCTTAGTTCATAAAACCAAGGACCCCGAATGAGCACACGATTGACATGTCACAATATCACGTAATAAATATTAACATGTGAGTGTTCAATAGGTCAATAGGTTAATAGGCACAATGGTGAGCATGAAGGTGATGCATGATAGTGTCTTGTGAGCTTAAATATAATGGTGTGAGGAAGTTGCTAGTCATGTGCCCATCATCAAAAGGAGTGAAGACTAGTTTGCTTTTCCATTTTTACAAAAAATATTAAAAGGCTTTGTAAGCCCAAAGATTCACATCTCCAAAATGTGTTCAATATCAGGATCATCCTCCATAGGTTTCATGCCATAGTAAATTTCTCACTTTCTATTTTAAGCCTTCAAAGTCGGACCAATAAAGAAGAATAGGTGCACAAATGTCAAAGTTATAAGCAAAAATAAAACCAATGGAGATTAAATTTTATGATTGTGTAGACATATAATATAGTCATGCAAACATCAACTGATAGCCTCATGAACATCAAAATCCTCATCAAGTGATCATTGGATTTCAAAGCAAAAACAAATATCTACAATCCATGCTTAATCGCTCAAAAGATCTAATATAGCAAGATGGAGTCAAACAAGTCAGTGAATCTGAGGGGCTAATGAGATAAGGACAAGTGACATGAGTGCATTAAAGTAGATGTCAAAATATATGCATAGGTATATCAATGGTGCAAGATGAATCTAGGTGTCAACAAGTCCTAATCAGACATTGACAACCAATTATCAAAGTTAACCCATGTTTACTCAATTCGACATTAATGACATGGTCTTCAACCCACTTACAAAATATAACAAAGGAGTTAGGCTCAAATGGATGCATCTAGGTGGATTAATAGCTAGCAAAAACCAATGAGAAAATTAGTTTTTGATCTATCAAAGATCTATATTCCAAGACTCATAGTGAAGAACATGCCAAGTCATTAATGTAATGACCAAATTGTCCACAACAACCAAAACACATAGTTGAATTCAACAAAATTAGACATGGCTTTGTCAATTCCCAATAAGAGCTTAAATACATGAGGGGCTTGAGGAGGACTATGTGGTGGTCCTTTACTACTTGCATTAGAATTTTGGATCTGATGATCAAGAAGTTTTAGTCTTTAATGAATGGAGGATTTGGAAAAGGTCTCCAACAAGGACAACTAGGGTTAATTCCTTGAAGAAGTTTAGTAACCAACTCTTGTCAGGTGTTCTAGATTCATTAATGAGCCCCTACTTTGAGACTATTTGGTCACCAAGATTTTCTTGGCTATATATATTATCTTTTCTAGGATGTAAAGAGACTCTTTGATATTTGGATTGTGCCTAAAGGCTACCAAAATTTTTACTCACCTTTTTTAGAGTAATAAGAAGCAAAATTCCTCCATTTTTAGGTCTTTTCTAGTGAAATGTATGTGTTATAGTCTAGTCTAGTTTCCTTGGTTATAGTCTATTTTTGAACCTTTATGAGGGATTGTTGACGTTATATAATCATTCCAAGTGTTAAAATCAAGCTTAAGTTCATGTATTAGATGTGATTTCAGTCCTTCTTTACATAAGATGATTTTTTATGGTTCTTATTGTGAAATATTGATGTAGAAATATTACTTGGGTGTAGTGAATGTGTGTATAAGATTATTATCTTTCATATAAGTGTTGTTAAAAGCATTGAGGTTCATAAAACAATTGGTGCATCACCTTCTATTTTAGGTTAATTAAGTTTCATATAGTTCCATTCATTTTCATTATTTCTTACACCCCTTTTTCTTGTCAAAGTCAGTAAGTAGTAGCTTAAGAGATAGTTCTAGTGAGAGTACCAAGAGGAATATAACCTTATTTGTAGGTTAAACCTCACTAAAGGATACCCATAACTTGAGGTTGCTCCAATATTATATCTAGGAGCCAAAGAGCCTAAAAAACTCTCCCACAAGGGTGCAATTCTATGCTAAAATAGTAACCATGTTAACTATATGTGTTGAGTGATTTGTCTATGGTCACGAATGTGTAGTATATCTTGAGAGTGTAGTGTCATATGTTAATAATGATTCAAGATGTGTGATGAAGTCTTTAGAGTCATCTCGGTACTCTCTTGGGAGAAATAGTGTAAAGCTCAATCCCCAAAAATAGTCTTTTGTGAGCGTGGGTCTCGTATCATCATCTAAAGTAGCCTAGGAATATGTATCAACATCATACACATATGGTAACTCAAAATTTACCACAAAGGATAACTATTATATGGGAGTCTCATCAACTATAGTATTGAAATATGATGGTGTTAAAGAGTGTTTGTAGCTATGATTATCTGAGGAGTTTTATTTGTACAATCAAGTGGGGATATTGGAATTGTTGTCAATGATTACATAATTGTAATAGTTGTAAGAGCTATGATTGATGGATTAAATTGAGTATCTAGAGTTGAGGAAATAATTATAAGTGGAAGAGTGAGAACTCCTACCTCATATGTATGTATCTGGTCAAGAGAAATGTGATGAGCTGATGACTAAACTATGATATGAGGTGTCTCATTTGGATAAATAGTCAAAGATGACTCTATAATTATATAATATCTGAATGGCTAGTTATCTTCTAGGTATGTGTATAGGTATCCTTCATGGAAAAACTTAACACATCGATGAAGAGTGGAAGGAACTTCCCCCATAGTGTGTATCCAAGGTCATTCAAATAAAAGGTTATAATGAAGAGGACCTGGCATGAATTGAAACTATATAAAGAGGATTTTGGGCCATACCATACTATCCAAAGCAATGGTGCCTAATGTGTATCATGATATATCATCACACCCTCTAATGTTCTTATATGAATTTTGCATGGGCACCATATCTATGCCCATGGTTTTTAAAAATGTAATATTACATATATTAAGTCTAGAACCATTATCGACTAAAACTCTCTTAACTGCATTGGTTTTGACTTGAGCTTGTATGAACAATGGTAAATTTTGATCAATAACTATTTGAGAAGGCATGTCCTCATGATCAAAATAAATAACATCTTCTATAATTTTTAATGTGTTGACCACGGATGCAAAATAAGAAGACTATGAATCAATGGGCATATAAGTCTGATTGAGAGCTTGATAAAGAATGTCCTTAAACACATTTTCTTTTTGGAGTAGTTCTAACATGGAAATATTAGTTGGTGTATTTCATAACTGATCAATAATATCATACTATGCAAGTGGGTTTGGCTTCAGATGGGAGGGAATAGGAGGGTGGTAGGGTTCTTGACTATGGAGAGGAGGCATGATGGCACATCGAGTAACATATCTAACTACATTATCTACTAGCTATAGAGGGATAGTGGTAGCTATGAGAGGAAAGTGAAGATAATCGATAGGTTGAGGTGGTGAAGGGATAAAGGGTATTATATAGGTTCTCTGGTGATGGGTAATGACTTGGGGAAGAGTAAAATAGACCATGCAACATGACTCATCATAGGATAGAGGCTCAATAAGAGGTGAGGTAAGAGGTATCTTAACATGTTTAGAAATAATTTTTTGAATATCATCTCATATTATAAAAATTAAGCATTAAAGGGAGGAACGAAGCTTTGCATTAACATATAGTAAACTTCACCATTCATATACATGATAGGACCAAGTATGAATTCCTTATTGTTTGTAAGAAATGTTTTGAAATAAGTGAGATCCTTTTTTTATTTTATGTGAAATCTAATTTAAATGTAAGGTGATACCTCAAGAAGAAAAGAGACCTAGTTAGTATATTCTACTAGGGTTTGAAGGAAAATTACTTTTAAAATTACTATGGTGAATTTTAAAATTTAAATGTGAAATTGTAATTTATATATGCAAGAAAAATTAGAAAATATTTCTAAAATCAACAAAGAATTTTCCCTAGGGTTTCTAGGGTTTTTATGCGTAATGAAGTAAGTCAGGTTCACCAAATTATTTAACCTTTTTTTTAAATAATGAATTTTTATTCCTATATTATTTAAGGGTATGGATTAATAAATTAGTACACAATATAGAAATAAACATAGTCCTAATTTGTGTAATTATTTAACTTTTTCACTTTTCTAAAAATAACAATAAATAAGGAGAAATATAACTTAGTTTGAAAATAGACTGAGATGGCTAATACATAGGTATGCGAGACTGGGAAAGTGTCATAAAACTGAATATGGATTTCATTGGGTGAAAGGATGAGAGCGTCAAAAAGTGGACACTTTGGTGTCCAGTGTTGTTCATTTTTATCACTTTTGTCCAAACTGATCATAGAGACATGAAACTTTTTGGGTATTTGCATTGTGCCTATGTGAGTCTACCTATGAAAAATTGAGTGATGGTTATTCATAGAATTCATTGTAGAGCTGATTTAATTTTCAAACCCTAACCATCCATCATACTTGATAAAATAACATTTGAATCACTTGAGAAAGGGGGGTTAGTGTGTAAGATGTAATGAATGTGCAATCCACACCCCTTGTATGGGCACATAGCTTACATATCAATAATTTGAAGAGGGATCAAGCCATATGTAGTTCTCCCACCTAATTTACTTTGTGTGATAATGTGATGCAAATGTAAAATTCCAAATTGAGTGTGTTTGAGGTGGCTAGAGACTAATATGAGGGTTTGAGTATGTTTGTAGCTATGTTGGGTGACTATATGTAGAGAATAGGTAAGTTTGCCTTCGTGCTTTATTTTTATTCTTTCCCACTTTATAAGATATACCACCTCCCTTGTAAATGAGCTTTGAATGGGCTTTTACAGGGAATAATTGGTCATAGGTCAGATGTATTTGTGCTAAGCTAACCTATTGAAGGATAAGGATTAGATGGAAATGATCATTGGGGATCAAAGTGTAAATGGATAGGAGCACCAAAAGTGGGACACTTTAGGGTCTGATGCTATAGTCTAAATGGGGCACTCATATCCTATAGGCTCAAGATTTAGGGGAACAAGATTGGCATGGGAATATAGCCTGGATGAGGTGGAATGATTGTTTAGAAGGTTTTGGATGACTGGAAAGGAGTGAAAATATGTCTATAAGAGTCAAAAGAGCATGAAAAAAGGAACTATGGATGGGGTCTCATAATCCATACTCAAACTACCAATTTAGACATTTTATATGACTACATGAAGATAAAAACTCAATAGTGTTCTTCTTGTCTTCATTCTCTAAGGGTCAATAAAGTATATGCTCCACTTTAGAAAGGATCTTAGCCACCCCATTTGAATCCAATAATTTCTCTTCACTCACACATGTGAGGCCAATTTAGAATAGTGCATTATTTTCTTCATCTTCACATGTGATCACAAGAGTCCAAAGTGTGTTGCAATCACCTTTTGACCTTTCCTACACATGTGAATCATGGGTACCCTTACAAAATCAACCCATGCATGACCCTTTATCTTTTTCACCATGTAACAACCCACATGTGACTCACTAAGTACAAAACCCATGCCCTCAAGTGGAGTACTACACCCCACACCTATCACATCATCTCAATCACATCCTGAGACCTTCCATGGGCCCATGCCACATCTCCATCCTACCACATCACATGTATGACATGTCACCTACATGCCACATCATTGTACACCCCCATACTACATCACCTCTATGCCATGTCAACATGAATAGTGACATGTGAATAGTGCACATGAATATTACTCCATGAATAGTGACCTATGAATATTGGATTCACACCCTAACACTTACAAAGCCTGTAGGTGAGTATTTGGAACTTGTGACCATGTTTCAAACTTGTAAGACATCTAGGATACCCTTCAAAATTAGTTTATACCTACTCAAAAAAATTCCTTTGTTGTGTTTGAGGAGGAGGTTTCCAGTCATGTTTTTGACCAGTGAGAACTTGCTTACGGGTCTTTGACTTCTCTAGAACCTTATAGGCATGATTACAAACTTAGAGATCTTATAATTCCTCCCTACAAACCTCTATTCTCTCATTATAGAATCAATGATATATCAATAATTTTGTTAGCATCCCTTTAATGTGGTCTTTATGACTCAAAGGAAGCATTTATTTTATCATTGTATACAACCTAAGTTGCAAACCTGTATCATTCATTATTTAACTACACACATGCCTATTATACCTTATGGGACCTTTGGAATATGCTTGAAGCTTTGTTTCCCCATCTTGAATAATCATGAAACCTTGAAAAAAATGGACAACCTCATCAAAACCTAAAAATTCCATGTTTGAAGCTCTATAGGAAAGGTAAACCTTTAATCTATACACAATAATATCAAGGAAACTTTGGATTTTGTGTAGCTCTACCTAAAACTTGCTTTAAAGGTCTTGAATAATGATTGGAATAGTGGAATCCTATGATATTTATCTGTAATAATCATGTTAGCAAAATTTTGAAGGAGATTTGATCATAAACCTCTGCATAACAATGTATTCTCCCCTAAACATGTTTTGAAATGATCATAGGAGTTTTGTTTTTTAAGGTTTCAACCTAAAATCATTGGAAACAAATTAAAATATATATCCTAAAACCTATCTACATGCCTAAAAATGTTCTTATATGTGTATGAAATCCTTAGATATTTGCATCACTATCTTTTTTAAAGTTTTGAAAGGCATGGAAACTTGAAAAAGCTATCATAGATCCATTGAACATTGCATTAAGGTATTCATACCTATAGGCACCTTATTATGAGGTATTCAAGCCTTATAGTGTTTTTGAAGAAGATTGAAACTTAGGTCTTACTAGTGATAAAGACATGGGCATTTGAGAGATACATATGTAGTCTTGTAGGTGCTCTAGAATGATGCTTGAAATGGTATAAAGGATTGCATTGTCTTATTGATGTGCCCTTTAAACATGCCTACAAGCCTACTTCTTAGGTTTTATATTTCAAAACCCCTCTAATCTCATGGAAACTTAGAAATTATGATTAATATATTTCTAATATATTTAGATAATCTCTATTGTAGACTTTCATGAAGGTCTTGAAGTCATTCTAGTTTATAGTCTGTGACAAGGATTTTGATCATGGTTACAATGTGTGAAACTCTACTTTCAACAGTCACGTTAGCAAGATTTTGAATCCATGAGAACCTATGATATTTGTCTTATTTCCTTGTTATTTTTATTCAGATTTTGGAACCAATGATGCAAGTTAGTGCACTAAATTATGCATTGAAAGGGGTTATAGCTAGTTTGTGGGCCATCCATAGGTCCAAATAGCTCAACTAGTATAAAGTGTGTGAAATGTTATATTTCATATTTCAAATTGCAACCTTTATATTAGATTAAGTGAATATTATTTCAAGAGGTACATGCTGACCAAATTTTGGTCCTACAGGCCAAAATTAGGCACCTCTATCTATAGAAAACATATGAGATTATACCTTTGTCCAAGATTAGTATGCAAGTTTCATTCAAAAGAAGTGTTCTTATACAAAGTTGAAGTCTTCTACATGTAAAAAAACCCAAGTGTTTTCCTTTTGATAGTTTTTTCCTTTAGTCTTTTGGCTAAGTCCTTTGCAACTGCTATTCTTTCAGGTTGTTTTTTCTATTCTTTTCCTTTGAACAAAAAGTCTGAAGAAATTGTTTTGGGCTCCTCTTAATAGACATTTCTTTTAGACAAAAATTATGAAAGAATTCTTTCAAAAAAATTATCTGACACTTTGCCTTGATTTATTTTGGACATTTTATCCAAGATAAATCCATAAGGAAAAATGCCAAATTCTTACAAATAAATTATTTGCATAATTCTTTCGAAAGGCTTGTCAACTTTTTTGAAGGGCAATTTCATTTTGTTCGAAGGACTCTTCAAGCTAAAAGGACCCTTTCATTTTTCTTGAAGGACACTTTTAATTTTTTTGAAGGGTATTTTATTAGAGAAATGGTCCTTTATAGATTTTCAGAGGGCACTTTTCATTCTTGGAGGACACTTTCATTTCTTCTGAAGGACAATTGCAACTTTCCTAAAAGGTCATTTCCAAGGATGCACAAGAATGTGGACTACTTCAAAAGTCTGAAGGGACATGTGCAAGGAAGACGAAGGGTATGTGCCATTCGAAAGAAGACATTTTAGAAAAGAGAAGGACCATTTCATAAAACCTAAAGGATAATTACAATTTTTTTAAATGTCATTTCGAAGCAATGAAGGGACCAAATAGAAAAGCCAAAGGACATTTTCAAGAAAGGCATAAAGAGAAAAACAAAAAGCCAAAAGCCAAAAGAAAAGAAGGAAATAAAGGGATAAAATGAATTTTATTAAGAATATTTTTCCATAGTATTTCTTTTAGACAAATTATCCAAAAGAAATTACCAAAAGGTGATAGCCCATGGAATGTCAAATTCAAGCTACAAGAAAGAGACCAAACAAAAGGCTTAAATGAATTCTTGTGAGAAATGTTTTTGAAAGAAAGGTCCAAAAATAAATGTTTGAAAGAAATACCCATAAGAATGACTACTTTTAAAATGTCAAATTTAGACTATAGAGATTAACCATTTCCATTCAAAAGACTTGGTGAGAACATGAGAATAGATCTAAAAAGGTGACAAATAGCAAGATCCTGAACAGTCATGCATAGCAAGAAAAAATAGGTAGTTGATAGTTCAAGTTTTTACACATTGTTACACATCTTGAAAAGCCAGTAAAGAATAGATATCATTGAAATGGAATTCCAACAGATGAACCCACATATAACAAAACATAGTTTGGAATATCTTGATTTTTCTAGTGTAACCATAAAGGAAGCATTTTACAGAATGCATATGTAACTATTTTATTCTCAAGGTGACACTTGTCCAAGTCACCTTTAGTCTTCCTTGGCTTGACTTCCCTCTAAAATCTATAAATTGGGCCTTATTGGGCATTAAAAAAAATATCTCAGCATGTACAACAAAGCCCTATAGAAATTTTACCTTTAATCAATAAAGATAAGTGTTTTACCTCATTCAAAGATTACATTTAGTGTACATGCTTGGTGTTAGTCTTGTGCAAGTGTTTGCATTTAATTTCACATGTTGATTCCATTAGTACCTAGTGTATCATTATTTTTTTCTTGTAGGTCAACAAGAAGTGTTTGAAGAAAATGTAGGTGTAAATGAGTTAGACTATTCAATAGAGTGTCTTAGAATGCCTATTATTTATTTCCTCATATCCTATATCATTTCTAAGACCCCATGTTGAATCATTGATGTGAGAGGATGGATTGATGTTGAATGAGTGTATGTGTAATTGGTCCTCATTTTTAAGGCATGAGTAGAGAAAAATATTTTGGTCCATCACCTCTAGTAGAATAGAGAAAATTTTCCTTACCCTTTTCATCCCCTTAGTTGTTAACAGTAGGAATATAAGCTTGAATGATGCATAAAGGGGAGCTAACCCCTAATATAGAGATTATTCACATAAGTTTTCTCACCCATAACAAGTGAGATGATTCCATTGTGTCACTTTGATGAAGAGATTTGAGCATCTATTCAAGGGTGCAAATCTAAGCATCAACAATTTTTTGTATTCCTAGTGAAACTCATTTGTCTAAAGAGTTGAAGAAATCTTTTTGTATTCTTCAACCAATCAGCTTTTGGTGGCAATTCAATCAACACTAATGGTGACTCCAAGTTGAATTAGTTGGTCAAGAATCCCTAATGCATCAAGAAATCATATTTTGGTAAGTATAATCTGATTGTTGAGCAGTATGGAGCTTGTGTTCCTTCATATAGTTTTGATCAAACTCATGTTGTTCATGGAATAACCTCAATTATTTCTCCTAATTGCTCTTCACCTAGTCAATCCAAGAGTGTTAGGTAAATAATTTTGGAGTTTGAGAAGGAAATTATAGAGATAGATAGGTTGAATGAGCAGAACAGGTACTAACAAGAGCTAATATACAAAGAGGAGTACTTGTTTAGGCAAGCTCAAACCATACAATCCTTGGAAGAGAGACTATTAAAATGGAGGAGCCAATCTACCCAATGCAACAAACCTTATGTACCTTCCCCCACCTTAAATAAGCTTCTTCTCATGTCAAATAAATCCCCTCATTTCCCAAATCCTTTATTTTAAATGACGCTTCCTCATCATAGAGGAATAAATGAATTTTCTAACCTATCTGATGCACTCTTTATTATGTCAAAGAAAAGCCCTCCTGTTATCAATCTTATTCACCTAGTAGTCCAAAATCAAAAGAGGATAGAACAACTCTCTATGGAAATCAATTACTCTAATCTTCTAATTTGTGAATACCCCTTTGAAGATCATATCTCCTCTCAAGGGAGGTTATTTCAAGAGAGCCTTACCAAAAGCATTTAGGAGTTAGATCTTGAAAAAGAGAGGATTTCATTATCACTATAGAAATTTGAATTCATTAAACTTACCTTTAATCCCCTCCAACTAATCCATTCTACCCCTCAAATAATGAAAATCTCATTCCTTCTTGGAAGCCCTCTCGGGCTGATGTTCTTGATAGCAAATGCCTAGTATTGGCACCACTAAGGGGAAAATGATATAGAAATTTCAGATTGGGTAGAAGAAGAAGAAGAAGAAGAGACATGTGATGTCAAGATCCCAAGTTGGAAGATTGCTCATCAAGAATTATCCCAAAGTGTTGAAGAAGATAGGGAAGAAGAAGCTATGCCTATTGGTTTCACATGTTGGAAGGATGTCCTTAAAATGAAAGCACCACCTAAAGAGTAAAATAAAGAAGAGATTGAAAAGACTCATATGAATGGAAATGATGATTTAGTAAGTCTTTCTCTCACTCCTCAATCTGAAACATGTTCAAGTGGTGAAATTTTCCCAAGCTTTGATATGGTGATTGCAAGATGGAAAAAAGAGAATGAAGATGTCCCATTATTTTTTAACCTAGTCAAGGATGCCTCTTGCCCTCCCATCCCCTCCTTAGAAAACTGAGAAAATGCCTTATTTGAAGTGGAAGGTGAGTTTAAAAAATTCAAGGGTGAAGAGGATAATCTGAATGGAGAAGAAGCAACAGATATGGAGCCATGTAGGCATGAGGAGTTTTCATTATCTCTACTTGATGAACTTCCTTTTTATTATGATGAAGATAGTGAACAATCTATGGTAGATAATGATAAAGATCTCTAAGTAGGTTGTCATGTGCAACATGATATCTTGGTCCTTGATGAAGAGGCTCTCATGAGTGACAATAAGGATGAGATCATCATAGATACTCCCTTGGAAGGCATCATCAAAGATGGAGAACACAGTCAAATCATTTTTCAAGAAGGGACTATTCTAGGAGAGTTTCATGAGACTAAGTTTGAAGATGTGACTCCTAAAAGTGGCATGGTTCAAGGAGAATATATAGGTCACACATACATGTAGATGTTCTAGCAATATGAATATGAGATTGAAAAACTTCACTTGTTAACATTGGATGATGAGGAATGTAAGCATGGTGATCTCTCTTCCCCTTTGTTTGATGTGCCTTCTTATTACTTTGATGAAGATAGTGATCAAATCAGAGACCTAATTTGAATGAGTTTCAATACCATGTGGTTGAGTAGCTAGAGACTTTTGTTTTTAAACAAGAAGAAGAAGAATCATATTGGTCTGATAGAAGTATTGAAGAGGGAGGCCTTAAGCAAGAAAATGATGATTTATAGAATGAGCTTAAATTATTTTGTATCAACTCAAACATCACACCAACCACCCTTCTTTAAGAGATTCATGATGAAGTAAGGGATCAGTTTGATAAGCTTCTTAAAGAGATAGAAGAGAATGAGTTGGTCCACGATGCATACCAAGAGGGTTATGAGCCAAATGAACCCTATGATGATGACATAACAACCATTGATGCCTTGATGGACTACATTAGCATGAAGGACCAATATGGGACATGATTTAAGGAGAAATATGAGTACATTTATGTTGGAGGCATGTTTTAACCTGATCCACTTGGATACATTCTAATCAAGGTGGCAAGCAAGAAGGATGAGCCACCAAGCTCCTACTCCAACAAAACACTTGGTTGCCACCATGAGGTTTCTTACCATGGAAGATACCTAAGAAGTTTTCACTTTGATCTAGGATGGGAAAAAATGTATCAGGTTAGTTGTACATATTAATTTGCTTTCAGTTGTGTTATCTTGTTTTCCTTAAGTGCCTTGAGCACATGTGTGTCTTGTGTGTGTTTTCTTCGGTCTTTGTTGTGTGTTGTTCTTCCCTTTGTGTGTTTTAGGTTAGAATTACTATCTGGATGATCTCTTCAAGGTTAACTCTTGATGCTTTCCAAGTGTTTTGAATCCATTCCCAATGGACTATTTAAGCTACCAGTTTGGTTAATATAACAGGCATACTACACCTATGAGTCACCAATTTATTGACCAAATTTTGGTCCTCTAAGACAAAATTGGGTACCCCTATCTAGAAAAAATGGTTGAGATTATACCTTTGTCCAAGATTAGTATGCATGTTTCATTCAGAATAAGTGTTCTTATACAAATTTGAAGTCTTTTACATGTAAAAAATCTAAGTGTTTTCCTTTTTATAGTTTTGTCCTTTAGTCTTTTGGCTAAGTCCTTTGCAAGTGTTATGCTTTCAAGTTGTTTATTATATTTTTTTCCTTCAGATAAAAATTCTGAAGGAATGATTTAGGGATCCTCTCAATGGACATTTAATTTAGACAAAATGTCTAAAATAATTCTTTTGGAATTTATGTTCAACACTTCACCTTGATTTCTTTCAAACATTTTATCTAAGGCAAATCCCTGGGGACAAATGCCAAATTATTTTAGACAAATTATATGTACAATTATTCTAAAGGGCTTGTCAAATTTTACAAAGGGTAATTTCATTTTGTTCAAAGGGTATGTTGCAACTTTTTGAAGGACTCTTCAAGCTAAGAAGACCCTCTCAGCTTTCTCGAAGGACACTTTCAATTTCTCTGAAGGGTACTTTCTTAGAGAAATGGTCCTTTACAGAGTGTTGGAAGTCACTTTTCATTCTCAAAGGACACTTTCATTTATTTTTAAGGACAATTACAACTTTTTTGAAAGGTAATTTCTAAGGATGCACAAGAAAGTGGACCATTTCAAAAGTTTGAAGGGACATGTGCAATAAATATAAAGGGTGTGTGCCCTTCATAAGAAGACATTTCACAAAAGAGATGGACCATTTCATAAAACTCAAAGGATAATTAAATTTTTTTTGAAGGGTCATTTCGAAGTAATGAAGGGACCAAACAAAAAACCTAAAGGGCATTTTCAAGAAAGGCATAAATAGAAAAGCCAAAATCCAAAAGAAAAGAAGGAAATAAAGGGCTCAAATGATTTTTTTGAGAATATTATCCATAGTATTTCTTTCAAAAAAATTGTCTAAAATAAATTACCAAAAGGTGACAGCTTGCACAATGTCAAATTCAAGTTGTAAAAAAGAGACCAAACAAAAGGCTTAATGAATTCTTATGGTAAAATTATCTGCAAGAAAGGTTTTAAAGAAATACCCATAGGAATGACTGCCTAAAAAATGTCAAATTTAGACAATGAAGATTAGACGTTGCCATTCAAAAGACTTGGCAAGAACATGAGAACAAACATGAAAAGGTGACAAATAGTAAGATCCTAAATAGTCATGCATGGTAAGCAAGAATAGGTAGTTGACAGTTTAGGTTGTTACACACCATTACACATCTTGACAAGCCAATAAATAACAACTAGCATTGAAATAGACTTCCAACATATGAACCCACATATAGTAAAACATAGTCCAGAATATCTTGATTTTGCTGGTGTAACCATAAAGAAAGCATTTTATAGAATGTAGATGTAACTATTTCATTCTTAAGGTGACACTTATCCAAGTCACCTTTGATCTCCCTTGGCTCAACTTCCCTCTAAAAGCTATAAATTGGGCCTTATTGTCCATTAAAAAAATATCTCAACCTGTACGGTGAATCCCTATAGAAATTTTACCTTGAATCAATAAAGACAAGTTTTTTACCTCATTCAAGGAATCCATTTAGTATATATGCTTGGTGTTGGTCTTGTGCAATTTTAATTCCCATTTACATTCACATGTTGATTCCATTAATACCTGGTGTATCATTATTTGTTTTTTGTAGGTCAACAAGAAGTGTCTGAAGAAAATGTAGGTATAAGTGAGTTAGGCTATTCAATGTAGTGTCTTAGAATGCCTATTGTTTAGTTCCTCCTATCCTATGTCATTTCTAAGACCCCATGTTGAATCATTGATGTGAGAGGAGATATTGATGTTTAATGAGTGTATGTGTAATTGGTCCTTTATTTTAAGTGTATTTTCAAGGCATGAGTAGAGAAAGATCTTTTGGTGCATCACCTCTAATATAATAGAGAAAATTTTCCTTACCCTTTTCATCCCCTTGGTTGTTAAAAATAGGAATATATGCTTCAATGATGCATCAAGGGGAGCTATCCCCTAATCTAGAGATTCATCTCACAAGTTTTCTCACCCAAAACAAGTGAGATAATTTCATTGTGTTTCTTGGATGAAGAGAGTTGAGCATCTCTTTAACGGTGTAAATCTAAGCATCAATAGTACAATATCTAGATATACATGTCCATACTTGTGTCAAAGTATGAAATCATATTAAATTTATCTAAGATACTGAATGCATATGTTTGCTTACATGAAAATGCCTTTCAAACTTTCTAATGTGAGTGCCACTTTTCAATGAGCAATGGGCATCACTTTTGGAGAACTAATAAATAAGATAATTCTTGTTTATTTGGATGATCTCACCATCTTCACCAAGACTACAAGGGATCATTTTTATTGATTGGAAACTATCTTCTAGAAGTGCCAAGAGTTTGGGATTTCCTTGAATCCTAAGAAATGTGTCTTTGAAGTACCTTAGGGTACGCTCCTCAGACATGTTATTTCAAAAGAGGGTATCATCATTGACCTTGATAGGATAAAATTAATATCGTATCTATCTCTATTTTTCAACATGAAAGCAATGCAATCTTTCCTCGATAAGGTTAATTTTATAAGCAAATTCATCTTTGACTTCATCAAAATGGTGAGACCCATCACCCTAATGCTTAAAAAATACCTCAGTTTCAAATGGACAAATGAGGGTTGAAAAGCTTTCAAAGACATAAAAATTGCTATTATATACTCTATGGTATTATGCAATCCATATTTATCCAAAGATTTCATCAGTATGTCTTTGGAGGAGAGAATAGCATAGTAGTACTGCTGACTTAGAAAGATAGAACAAAAAGGGGAACACCCAATTGCCTTCTTATAAATAACACTTTAGGAATATGAGTCTAGGTATAATTTTGTTTTAAAAAAAGCTTATGATATAGTAAAAGGTCTTAAGAAATTTAGACACTTGGTCATGAGCAAAAGGATCAGGGTAATGGTCGGTCACCCAAGCATCTAGAAACACATCATGGAAGGAGAAATAATGAAATAAGGGCCAATTGGATAAATGAGATATTGGAATATGGTATCGAGGTTAAACCAACCAAGCTAGTAAGAAGAAGAGGACTTTGTCAATACATCTCCCAAGACTTTGAAATCATGTTTGAAGAGAAGCATGCAGTGGAAGTCATATTGTGCATGCAAGAAGATGAACTAAATTACTAGATTATTGACTGAGTTTATTTTATCAAAATGGGATAGTATCCTAGTCAAGTTTACCCTAAAAATAAAATATGCTACTAGTAGTAAGGATTAATCTTTGTCTTAATAGATGATTTCATTTTTAAAAGGAATTTTGATGGGATCATACTAAGGTGTATAGAAAGGGAAGACCTAAAAAGGTTTTGCATGAGTTACATTTTAGAAAATCCAGAGGTCACTTTTTAGCAAGGACTACCATGATCAAAATACTTTAGGCAAGGTATTTTTGGACTACCATGTTTTTTAGTTGTCATGGGATGGTCAACAAATGTCAGTCTTTCTAGTTCTATATAGGCAAAAGAAGGAATGCAGCCCTGCCCCTTAGTCCCATAATTATTGAAGAACCTTTTTCCCAGTGGGGCCTTGAATTTATTAGAATGATTACTCCCATCTCAAGTGGAGGGCACAAATGGATCCTCACTTCCACTGATTATTTTATCAAATGGACTGACGTAGTCCCTTTAAAAAATCTATAGAGAATGCAATCTTAGGCCTCCTCACATTATCATATCTGATAATGCTAAGGCATTCTTTAGAGAAAAATTATCTAATTTCACGTCAAAAAAACATGTATTTGAAGACCTCTTCAAATTACTATCCATAAGGGAATGGACTGGCAGAATCAACAAATAAGAATCTGATCAGACTTGTTAAAATAATGGGTGAAGACTGGAAAAGGAAATGGCATGAAAATATAAAGATGGCCTTATGGGAAAACCAAATCACACCTAAACAAGTGATTAAGGCTTCACCATATGAGTTAGTCTATGGAAATATCTCAATACTACCCATCTCCATTGAAATCCCTGCCCTAAAATTAATCAAACATCTAGATTTGGAAGAAAACAATCCCATGTAGGTCAGACTTGCAGAAGTAGTGGAACTCTAGGAAAGGAAAGGGTTAACTCATGAGGCAATGATGAAATGGAAATAAATAATCAAAATTTGGTTTGATCAGAATACATTTGTTCTCAAATTTAAGATCAAAAGTTGGGTCTTAAAATGGGATGTAAGGGATGCAAAACCCGAGAATCACAAAAAAATTGATTCCTTATGGACATGTCCCTTTAATATAGTTGCATGAAAATAATGCAATGCTTTACAACTAGAATCTATGGAGGGAGAGGCATTAGATATTCTAATTAACATAATATTTCTAAAACTTTTAACCTAAAATTCTATTTCTCTTGTATTATAGTTAAGATTAGTTTCCCTTGGGTTTTTTGTATAGGGATTTTTCTTTATCCATATTTTTAAAAAATAGGTCTCGAGCATGTATCAGTTGTATAAATCCTCTAGGTGTCCCATCACTTGCTTCGCCTTTGATCACCCTAAATTCTTAGTAATGATGAATGTTTAAATTTTGAATATCAAATCTCAAGGATGTAATAATCAGTGCCTTAAAGCATGGCTCTATAATGTTTTGGTTATGAAATGATTAATGCATTTACAAGGGTCATTAATTCACATAAGCTAAGTGGCGTATTTAAAATAAAATATGAGCCTTTTCTTTCTCACTTTGAGAGCTAAGTTTAGAAAAAGTTGAGCAATTATTTATGCTAAAAGAGAGCTAAGCCAAGCATTTTATATGTGTTAAGAGAAACAAACAACTAAAAGTGAAGAGAAAAGATATTTTAAAGAGTCTCAATAGTTATAACAATCTAATAGAGAAAATATGGCCACTTCATCAATAGGTTTTAATTCATATGCCTCAGCTCCCACGTAGCCTAAAATGACTTACCCAATGATCAGTGAGCCCTCTAAAGGTATATCTAGAGACACTTCCCTCATCCTAAATTATGTGAATGATATTTGTGATCAAATTTTGTCAAAAAAAATAAGACCCTAAGGGAATAATCACATCAAAATATGTTGAATCAAATAAAGCCTAAAAAAATTGAGATAAGAGTACAAACCTTGAGTCTAGCTCAATATATGGTGCCCACAGTGCACCCATACCCCAAGTTGGTAGAGCTATGCACTCATAGTTTTAACCCTACCAATGCAATGATTGAAAGAGGATTAATTAGAGTGGTAATCACTCCATATGCCATTCATGATATGCATTCTCTAAAGCATGATCCTTTGGCCAATTTCTATGATATGGACCAACTGAGGAATGTCTGGTCCTAGGTGTAGAAGAAATAGGTTTTCTTGAACAAAGAGCTTCATCTTGGGATACTCAAACCACCCCTTTGCCCCTACCTTTTCCTCTAGGTTTGTTGGCTCTAGATTCATAAGATGCATGTTTCATGCTTGCCTTCATCTTCAATAAAGACCAGGAAAGGATGGTCCATGACTGACAACTGGTAGCTCTTTTCCATATAAAGACTATCTTCTAAACACAGGCATATAACTTTGATTTTTTGGATCACATCATGTATACTATTTTCCATCAATTGGTAAACTTCAATGTGCATACCAAATTTAGGTATTATTCATACCTTTTTCATCTTATCTTGTATCAAAGTACTTAGTTTCTTCAACACCATTTGAATTTAGATCTATGGGATCCCAAGGCAACAAACCCTCAAAGAGTTATCCCTATGTCCACATGGACTCCTATCTTGTTAGAGTCCTCAGACATATATGAATTTTTAGAATGATTTATGGCTCAATTTATCAAGAAATTGGACCCCAATGGTATTCAAAATAGGATGAACCCATATGTGGCATCCACCCTTTCTAACGCTTAGAACTCATGTGAATTCTTCTTTGGGGCTCACTATTATTGGATTAGGGTGTATGGCTTTGGGGAGGAGTCTTACATTCTCCCCAAAGTATTAACCATAAAGATAGTTGGTTTGGAGATAGCCTAGAAAATAAAAATTATTGATTCAAAGTTTAGATTTGGGAAGAAGAAGAAGAAGGATTTTCATGATGTCCCTTTGATGAAGGAAGGAATCATAGTGATCAAGAGGCAAGCAAAATTCATCTTGACAAAAAATTTATTCATGTATAGACTAGTCCTAATTCAAGACTTATGGAAATATGATCCTGATGGCTTCATGGTTTCTTGGTTGTCTAGGAGCAAGGTGCATTATTCCTTCCATCATGAGAGTAGGTAGTTTTTTGAGGATCAAGCATTGTGGAGAAGGGATATACTTGATGTATATGTTAAACTAAAAGACATCCCACTTCCCCCCTAAGAAACATTCTATAGGCACAATCAAATTTTTGACCCAACCAAGTTAATGACCAAGGGCTTAAGGTAGGCCTTGGTAAGAAGAGGATGGAGTACTGACAAAATTATTGCTTACTAGAGGTACAAGCAAGAAATCTATGAGTTCAAAAGAAACTTTGAGGATACAAATTCCAATGAATAATGAGAAGAGTTATGGGATGAGGTGCACATGAATCCATCATAAATCCCTAACATAAGTAACCTCCACGAGTAGACAAAATATACAACAAGGGTAGAGATTTTTGCCACAACTTCCATGGTGATGCAAACATAGACATGGCCTCAGTCACTTAGCATGTTGGAGAGTCAAAAGAGGGTGTAATATATCTATGTGGATATAGTTTCACAAGCCTTAGCTGAGTTGGAACTAGCCACATCATCTGTAGTAGAAGTGCATGATTTTCTACAATGCCAACAGCCCCAGATAAAAGAAGCAACTCTAGAAGAGAGCCCACAAAATAAGAAGTAAAAGGCCGAGTAAAGATAGGTAGAACCTACCTCATTTTTGACTCCCACACCACTTCCAGGTTAGTTTTTAACACCTTTCACCCCTTAACCCCTAACTTTACTAGCCATCTCAATTGTCCTCACTTAGACCCTAACACTGTCTGGTGCTTCCTTCCTCCCTGATTCACATCATTTGGGTTTGCCAACATTTTCCCTAAAGGTTTTCATAACCCCACCTTCATCATAGTAGCAACCCCAACAATACATCATAGTACCCTATGGTTTACCCCAAGGGTACCCTTTTATGGGTGACATGGTAGCATCTCCCTCAGACTTTCACACTCATTCTGATATTGCTAAGAGGGCCTAGGAGATGAGGAGGGAGAAGCAGAAAAAGAAAGAAAAACAATCCTTGGTTGTACCACAAATGTGGTCTTTATATGACCATGAACAACACTCCATAACTATATCTCACATGACTCTAAATGTGAGAAAACCTATCAATAAAATGCAACCCAATAACTATTCAATAACAATAGTCACCATGGACCTGACTTAATGTAGGCCCTAAGATAAAGTGGAGTTGATGATCAAAATAACAATCATGGTCACCATAGTTTATATTAAGGTCACCAACAAACTAAAAAAGGTTGAGAAGAGTTTATAATAGATTTAGGCTATAGTAGTCCACCTCAACTAGAATCTCAAATCCAAGGACAAAGAAATATCCCAACTAAACTGGACCCTAAAAGGAATAGTGACCAAGGAAGTATTAACAACTTTTGAGGAAAAGGCAAAGTCTTTATAACAGGAGCTAGACATAGCTAAAGCTTCCACTGGCTTATTGGAATAAGAGAATATTCTCTTGGAATAAAAAATATTATAAAAATAAGAAGAAATCACCTAACTGCATCAGAGAGTAAGTGTTATTATGTCATACAAGAACAACCTAAGCTTCCTATATAACAATTCAAAGAATGGCATCACAAAACTAACTTAAGAATTGGCCTAACATCCCCAAGCAACTAGAGTCATGGTGATGGTCAAGGAACTTTAAATTTTGTGTTGGAAGAGGATATTAGGAGACATCACATAGTTGAGGCCCACCCTCAAATTTATTTATGATGCCCAATCCTTGTGTGTCAAGGTGGATTCCTCCATCGAGGCTATCCTCCTTTTTATAGATGCAAAAGTGTCTGAATCATAATAATTGATTCAGAGAATATATGACACCTTGGACAATAACCTATAGGTAATAGGAATTATTGATAGGTGGACTGCTGTAGGGTAGGTGAGCAAGATTCTGAATTACAATAAGGCTACCACTACATGTAAGAATTTTCTCAACCTACAGATGGAAGGAGTAAAAGGGATGAAGGGACACATTGAGAAATTGGTCCATCTGGGACTCCCTTATCCTTTCCTTGATGATAGCATGGTCCTAATGAAGGGCCAAATTCAAAGTCTAATAGCCACCAAACAATAAGATCAAATGGCTTTTTAGTCCTTCAAGGACCCTTCAACCATCAATGAGGTAAATGTTGCGTTAATTACATTTAAAAAATTGGAATTCCAACTACACTCAATTGTTTAAAACCTTCAAGCATTATCCCATAAGGATATCATAGAGCTTGATAGAGCCTTTAGGCTCTACAGAAGAGACAATACCCTTTTGAGGTAGAGTGGGTTGACTTATAAGCCACATTGCAGAAGCTCCGAGTGAGCTACAATATCAAAATTTTGATCATTTTTGGGTTTAAATAGGGTTGCAATGGTCTTTCCATGTAGGTATGGATTCCCTAGTAAGTCACCATTAATTTTAGATTTAAAACTCTACATTTTATTTTATTTATTTTTTGAGGGGCATATTTTTGCTTTTTTAGCTAAGTATGGGTAGTTGAAGTATTTTGGGTTGACATATAAAGGATTTCAAGATAACTTAAGGAGAGGGAATTCAAAAATAGCTTTTAAACCTAATCATAAGTGGAAGGTACTAGGTGTCACAACATCACTCTTTCAAAAAGCAAAGGAGTCTCCAAAATCTCTCTTTGAGTGAGAGACCACCACATGGATGTGTGACGCTTTTGCTCTAATTCAAAGAGTTAAAGATATATCCAATGGTGTGGATCATAATAAAATAATATAATGGTGATCATGGTACCTAAGGGACTTTTATCTTTAGGTAGAACCTTTTGAGTCTCAATGAATGTAAAAAGAATAATGTTTCACCTCAATGCTCATTTAAGAAAAAGTAAGTTATAAAGGGTCCCCATTTTGTGAGGAGATACCAAGTATCACCACAACAAGATGTTATAAAGATAAAGGATAGAGGGTAGATTGATGGCTCAATTTGAAGGCCCCAAAAGGTTTATATAAAAGCAAAAAAGAGCCACATGTCACCTCAGTAATTTTCAAAGGGAAAAGAGATGAAGAGAAGCCTCAGTTGAGTGAGAAGCCACCACATGGTAGAATAATGGTCCCCAACATGCAAATGAACTAAAAATGCCAAAAAGAGATCATGGATCAAGGTGAAGGAAATAAATAAATAGTAGGTAATCATAGAGACCTCCACATATCCATACAAATAGAAACTACAAGCTGATGACACCAGACAGTTACACCTAAAATATAACAAGAGGAGCTAGTAACAAAAATGGCATCTAGATCCATAAATTATGGACCTATGATTAGGTTCAAAGAAGCAATAACTATCTATAAGGAGCATATTTTTAGGTTATATAAAGCTGCTCATGAATGCAAGAAGAGGAGGGATTTTTTAGACAGAAAAGATAATCAATGTAGAAATCTAGTTTTTGTAAGCATTTGATCCCTTGAGCAGATGCATCTCATGAGAAATTGAACATAATATTATGTGAATTTTGTAATATATTAAAGAGTGTTTTACCAAATTATGATGAGAGAGTGGTGTTTAGTGCAATCATAGTTTTTTTATAATTATAGATTCTAGTTTTCTATAATAAGCCTCTATTATTATATAATAGCTAAGATTGATTAATCATGCTTTACACTCTTTAATTATTTCCAATAAATGTTATAAAATATAACATTGTGATATTAGATTGAATGATCTCTCTATTTTTTTTTTGCTTCAAGCCTTTCATTAATCTATAGTCTATGTTGTAATTGTTAATCATGCTTTATGATCTTTAACTAATTTTAGTGAAAACTATAGATTCTAGTGACTATGCTTTAAGGTAAGAATAATACAGTCTTGGTGCATCACCTTAGTAGTTATAAACTCCTTTTATGCATTGTTTTT
The DNA here is from genome assembly GCA_037957365.1 of Torreya grandis. Lineage (NCBI taxonomy): Eukaryota > Viridiplantae > Streptophyta > Pinopsida > Cupressales > Taxaceae > Torreya > Torreya grandis. The sequence continues at coordinate 700,563 of JARHVA010006212.1, forward strand.
TCTCCATTTTTATCAAACCCTAAAGAGAAGAGCTATCTTCTTTAAAATTTGGAGGTTATTTCAAGGGTCAAGTCCTACATCGTTGAAATTCCCTACAATTTTGGTGATATTTGCAAAACTAAGCATCAACAATCCCCAAGGTCCAAATGAACAATAAATTCTATAAAGATATCATGGAGAAAGGGGAAGAAAGAACCAAGTAGTAGGTGGCTATGGAGACCTCCACGTGTCCATAAAAATAGAAACTACAAGCTAATGACACTAGATGGTTGTATTTGAAATAAAACGAGAGGAACTGGTAATAGAAATGGCATCTAGATCCATAAATTATAGACCTATGGTTAGGCTCAGAGAAGCAATGGATTTTGTAAAGGAGCATCGTTTTAGGGTATATAAGGCTATTTGTGAATGTAAAAGAGGAGGAGAATTTTAGACAAAAAAGATCATCAATATAGAAATCTTATTTTTTTAAGCATTCAGTTACCTAAGTAGATGCCTCTCATGAGAAATTGAACATAATATTATGTCCATTTTGCCTTACGTTAAAATAATATTTTCCCAAATTATGAGGAGAGAGTGGTGTTTAGTGCAATCATAGTTTGTTTATGATTCTTACTTCTATTTTTCTGATATAAGCCTCTGTTAGTTTATATAATAGCTGATATTGATTAATCATGATTTACGCTCTTTAGTTATTTCTAGTAAATGTTATAAAATATAACACTATCATATTAGATTGAATGATATCTCTTTTTATCCTTTCTGATTCAAGCCTTTCATTAATCTATAGTCTGTGTTATAATTGTTAATGATGTTTTACACTCTTTAACTAATTTTAGTAAAATCTATATATTCTAGTAACTGTGCTTTAAGGTAAGAAGAATATAGTCTTGGTGCATCACTTTAGTAGTTAGAAACTCTTTTAATGCATTATTTCTTCTCCCTTTTCTTCAAACCCTAAAGAGAAGATCCAGCTTCTTTAAAATTTGGAGGTTGTTTCAAGGGTCAAGTCCTACATCCTTGAAATTTCCTACAACTTTGGTGATAGTTGTAAAACTAAGCATCAACAGGAACAAAGAACACATATAGTTTTTGGAATGGTGTATGAAGGTATATTTGTTACCTATTAAAGAAGAAAGGCATGTTAAAAGTATGCTGACTACAAAATAATTTATCAAACACATGTAGATGACATGTTGCAGCTATTCATTAGTAGCAAAGAAAAAAGACATAAAAGTGGTGAAATATCAATGGAAGTAAAATTAGTGTTGAAATAATATGAAAATGTAATACTTGATGAGTTACCATATGGTTTACCACCAAATAGAGATATTCAAAACCATATTAATTTGATTATAAGATTAGCTCTACCCAATCAAGTAGCTTGTAAGATAGGTCTAACAAAACATGAAAATTTGAATAAGTAGGTTACTAAATTGGTGAGGAAGGGTGTAGTAAGGAAGAACACAAGTCCATGTGAAACACCATCATTGATAACTCCAAATAAATATGGAGGGTGGAGGATGTGTGTGGATAGTAGAGAAATCAATTAAATTATAATAAAGTATAGGTTTCCTATACCTCATTTAGATGATATGATCAATGTTATTATAGGAGTAAATTATTTTACCAAGATTTATCTAAGGAGTGATTACTATTAGATTCAAACTCGTGAAAGAGATGAATGGAAAACAACATTCAAGACTAGAGATGGTCTATATGAATGGATGGTGATGCCATTTGGGTTATCTAATTCACCTAACACATTTATGAGGGTGATGAACATAGTGCTAGGAGAATACAATGGTAAATTTGTGGTGGTTTATTTTGATTATATTTTAATATTTAATAAGATTAAATAAGATCACTTACAACATTTGAGAATGGTATTATAACTATTAAGAAAATAGAAGCTCTATGGGAATTTGAATAAGTGTAGGTTTATGTAGAATAGTTTGGTATTTTTGGGATTTGTAGTTTTAGAATATGGTGTAATAATGGATGAAAAAAAAGTAAAGGCAATTGTTGAGTGGCCTATCCCAAACAACATCACAGAGGTAATAAGTTTCCATGGTTTATAAACTTTTTATAGAAATTTTATTAAGAATTTTAGTAGTCTTTTTGCACCAATAACGAATTGTATGAGAGGAAAATAATTTACATGGACAAGGGAAACAATAGAAAACTTTGAGTTGTTAAAAAATAAAATTATAAAAAAGCCTATTTTAGCATTAATATATTTTAACAAAGTGTTTGAAGTTGATTGTGATGCTTCATTTTTGGGAATTGGTGTCATGTTGAATCAACAAGGGAATCTAATATCATATTTTAGTGAGAAATAAATGAGGTAAGAATAATGTATTTTACACATGATGTTGAATACTATGCCATTGTACAAGCATTAAGACATTGGATTCATTATCTAATGCCTGAGTTTATCCTATTTACTATTCATGAGGCTTTAAATTATGTGAACACTTAAAATAAGTCAAATAGTAGGCATGCAAACTCAGTGTCTTTCTTTTAGGGTTATAATTTTATGTTGAATCAAAAATTAGGAAAACAAAATTAGATAGTTGATGCTTTAAGCAAGTGAGTGGGGTTGATGACTACTATTATCATTTAAAACATGCACCTATGGATGATTGATGGTGTGGGGAAGCTTTATGGTGGGGTGATAGGCATGAAGGTCTTATGCAGGGTGTAGGAAGACTCAACATTGGGCATGAAAGTATTATGGCACAGATGTGCACGTGAGCATTAGTTGTCTTATTACAATGATGGAAATGTCCCCAAGACATGAGACCCTTGAACTCCTTGGGATGAGTCTTTAAAGTAGGCCAAATTCCTTTTATTCTAAATGCACCTGGTTTAATATTGCTACACAAACCTAAAGATTAGAAAGGTAACCTAATACTAGTCTAAACATAATATCATGAGGGAAAATGGAGGGAAAAGGTAAGAAAGTGTTGGAAAGTAAAAAGGTGATGTGCCCAGAATAGAGAGAACACTCATACTACCATAAACACACTACAAACACTTGAGAACAAGATGTTTTCACATAATTTTTTCCAAGGACACTCTAAATGCATAAGTGTTTTACATATAGGTATGGAAACATAGTGCTATACTTAGAAGGATGATAAACAGTCCATATGCAACATCAATACAAACTTGAGTGCGCATAGGATATAACCTACAAGTTAATTCTGAGTTCAATGAGGAGGTGAAGGGAATGGACAATAGAGAGAGGGGTGAACATTACCCATATTAAAATATCAACAAATTAAAATAGCATATAGGTCATTAGAAGAATAAAAAGAGTTAAACTTAATTATCATTAATCTACAAGACTTAGCCAATACAAGTACTCATGGAGAGAAAATTTCAGCAATGTGAGGCTATAAAAATGTGTTGATCATTTTACAATGGAAAGCCAAGATTTTATAGAGAGCAAGCTTGTTTTACATTAAATGTACCACTTAGAATGGAAAATGTAGCATTTAATCCCTAATCAATATTGCATCACTAATGCTTGGAGTTTTCTTAGTGATGTGATCTGAGGTTGTTGGTAGGATTTTTTTGGGATACACGTGCATGGGGAACTAAAAGATCTCTCTGATAAAATCATAAAATTACATGAATTTACATCCCCATATTTGATAGTCACTTCTACATTAACTAGATCTAACAATACCTTGAGTTTTTCAACCACTTCCATCAATTATCTTTATGTCTTTTTATTTCTCAACACATGGCACTCTATCATTAGTTTTGGATGTGGTGATATAAGAATGCCACGCATCACTTAGATGGGCTCTTGGAGGGGTATCTTTATATTTTTATCTAGGAGGAACATGGATGCAACATGTGAAAGGATGGAATTTATCTTGGATACTTGGGAACATCTATGCATTTGAATGAGTGCAGGGATATTATATGGTAGAGGTGGAAGAAGTTTCACCCTCCTTTATTTGTATGCTATGTTTTTGCTAGATCGTGTGTGCACCTTTGATTTGGGAGAACTTTTGCACCAAGGTATACATAAGAGTCACTATGTTTGATGTTAAGGCAATACATGGATTTATATTTCACTCCTATATAGTGATAAAGTGTGGATGTGTGACCCTATGAACTAGCACAAAAATCCATTAGATAAGTGCAAGGAATCTTTTGAATAAGAGTGAACATGAAGACTATAAGTCTTAAGCATGCACCTTATGATTTAGTAATTTCTCTCTATGCACTTTCTTTGCTTGACCATTCTAGGATCCATGAATATGCATCCTTGAAATTATGCACCCCTTAACCTACATTCCCTAAAATCCTATGCATGAGCATGCATCAGGAACCTTTAGTGAGCATGAACCATCTTCTTACTCTAGTGTATACCTACATGCCTATTTTGGGCTTAGGTACAAACCAAAACTATTTGCACACATCTTGCTTAAAGAACTTGGGTCATTATAGCTATGAAACTCTTGTGTAAGTCTCAAGAGGACTTATGCCAACCAAGGGGTGACTTAGAAAGTCAACACTTTTAGTGACCTCTTCAAGCTATTTGCCTACTAAGCAAGAACCTAGTGGCCTTTGAAGTGATCCATTAGGCATGAAGTCATAAAAGCTACAACCTACCTGGCCTCTACCTGAATGAACTAAATTAAGTCCAGCTCTCAATAAAACAAAGGGAAAAAAACAAGTAACAAATGTGCAAAATACACTTGGAGGAAGAAATACTAAACTAAGACTATAAAATATGCATGTAGGAACTTAGGGAAATAAAATGTGAACCACTCTAATATACTATATAAAAAATACAAATGTGGGCCTTCACTCTCTAGGATCAAAATAGAAACCTCATAGGTCCTTTACATTGTGTGTCATCTTGTTGTTGGCGAGTGACAGGTAGAGGCGTGGTGGAATTTATTTGGTACAAAGGAAGTTCTTGAAGATGTTCATCTATTTGGACCTTCCTTGGATGAATGTCTCTACCATGCTACATAGAACCTTTCTTTTGGTTGGCTAATGTCTTTGAATTTGAACCAATTTCACTTGGATTTTTTGGTACCTAGTTACACTCTCTACTTAGACCAGTCCTTTTAAAGTGTAGGAAGGTCATGGATCCAATGGGTTTCCATTTCTCATATCACAACTACTACTCCAAAGGCTTGACCAATTGACATTGTTCCCTTGGTATGAATTAACTTTGTGATGACTCATCCATGCCTATATGTGTGCTTTGCTCCCTACAGGTCTCCACCATATGCAAGGTTATAACCTCCTCATGTGTATCTTACCTTTTGTGATATGTAATTGAGATTGGTAGTTGGCACAAAGTGGGTCATAGGTAAGATCCTAATTAAGTGCCATTTTATCATCTAGGCTTGTGAAAAATTCCTCCAGTTTATCCTAGAAAGAGTCCTCCTCTTGCGCTTGTGATTATGCCTACAAGTTCACCTTAGGGTGATTATAGCCATTTTATTTGAGAACATGCTCCTCTTGAGGACTAGATTCTTATTCAAGTTCTTCTTATATAGTGTCAAATGATAGATAATTCACCCAAGAGGGGTTGGGTTTAAGTCTTTGAATGTACTATGGAGTGGTGAAAATTGGTTCCTCCTCATAAAGGTCCACTTCATTTACCAATACTTAAATTATTTTCTCATCAAATTATTGCTCCATCTAACTATATCTATCTTTTTCTCATAGCAAGGTTGACATTTTTGGTGTGGTAGCACAGAGGGGATTTCCAATGATGATCTCCTCATCATATTCACTTAGAGAATCCTCCTCATCTAAATGGTCTACACTCACCTTCCATACAACTAGTTCTTCTTTGAAAAGGGAGATGGTGGGAGGGAAAGAGACTATAGTTGGCATAGGAGAAGGGGGTTTTATAATGTTTTTCATTATGAATTTATGGTGCATGAGCCATGAAGGCTATCATGACTACACTTGGGGATCCTGAGGAAGGATTGGTTCTCGAGCTAGCATAGGTGTAGGTTCTTGAATTATAATAGATATAGGCTCTTGAATTAGAATAGGTATAGGCAATCTAGAGTTTGGTACTTTGAAGTTTGAAGTCTTGATTGAAGGCATAATGGAGCTATATTGACTGAATCTAAGAAATTTGAGCATAGAAACCCTCTACTCGATAAGTTGGCTAGTAGGTGTAGGGGAAACTTGTTTGAAGCTAGGAAAAAAAGGAGTGGGGGAACTTAGTTTTTATTAAATTTTATGCATCCATGAAAATAACTAATGCATTTTCTCTTCTTTATCCATGATCTACCTAGCTAAACATTCTTCTTCAAACTTGTACGGCTTCATCATCTCATGCTGCCAAATGTGAGCTTGACAAGTAAGCTCCTCTTATTGTCTACCATAACCTTGAACCACTTTGATCCTCCTCAAATACCTTTGTAATTTAAGGTGTATATCATTGATTTTTTTTAGGCTAATTAGGAGAATGGTAGCTTATGCAGGGATGATTATAATCATAAGGTGGCTTCCGTGGGGGTTGAATTGGGGAAAGGCTACAAAATCTCACCTAAGCTTGATATGAGAACTAGGAAGGTGCAAACATAGCATTTTCATGGAATATGGGATGGAAATACATACTTTAATCACTTAGTTTGCTTAAACTAGTAGATTAGACTTGTGAATTTGCCATGGTGTTGAATAAGCTACCCTAAATGGCAAGATGCACTAAATAATACACCAAAATCCTTCAATGGATGATGTAATGATCACCAACTTGGGTCTTATTAAGCATGCTAAAAACTATTATCATTTGAAAAGTGCACTTTTAGATGCTCAATGGTGTGGGGAATCTTTGTAGTGGGGTGTTAGGCATAGAGGTCCTACATAGGGCATAGGAAGACTCATCATTAGGCATGAAAGTATTATTACGTAGCTACACATGTGAGAACAGATTGTCTAACCATAATGATGGACATATCCTCAAGGCATGGGACCCTTACACTCCTTAGGATGAGCCTTTAGAGTAGGCCAGATTGCTTCTATTTTAAGTGAACCTAGTTTAAGACTGATACACATACCTAAAGAGAAGAAAGGTAACCTACTACTAATATAAACCTAATATCATGAGGTAAAAGGGATGGAAAGGTAAGAGAGTGTTGTAAATGAAAAATATGATTCACCAAGAATAGAGTGAGTGCTCATAATACTATAAGAAAACTACAAACACTTGAGAACAAGACATTTTCATACAAGATCTACCAATGACACTCTAAATGCATAAGTGTTTCATATACAAATGCGAGAACACATTGCTACATTGAGAGGGATGATAAAAGATCCACATACAACATCAACACAGACTCGAGTGCACATAGGATACATCATGCAAGTGAGTTCCAAGTTTAATGAGGATGTGTAGGGAATGAACAACATGGAGAAGGGTGAACATTACCCATAGTCAAAGATCAACATATGCAAAGAACACACATGCTATTATAAAAATAAAAAAATGTGAACATAATTCTCATTAATGTGCAAGACTTAGCCAATACAAGTACTCATGGAGGGAAAATTTAAATAGTGTGAGGCTATAAAAATGTGTCAACCATTTTACAATAGAAAGCTACAATTTTATAGATATCAAGATTGTTTTACAATAAATACACCACTTGGAATGGTAGATGTAGCATTTAATCCCTGAGCAACATCACACCACTAATTTTTGGAGTTTTTTCAAAGATTGGATTTGAGGTTGGTGGTAGGATCTTCCTGGGATACATGTGCATGGGGAACTAAAATATCTCTTTGATGGAATCAGAAGGTGGCATGAATCCATATCCTAATGTCAGACATCCATTTCTCAATTGACTATCTCTGATAATGCCTTGAGTTCTTCAATCACTTTCATCAATCTTCTTTATGTCTTGCTATTTCTTGACACGTGGTGATCTATCATTGATTTTGGATGTGGCACTACATGAATGCCACACATCACTTTAGTGGGATCTCAGAGGGGTCTCTTTGGATTGTTAGGCAGGAGGAGAGTGGATACAACACGTTGAAGGTTGGTGCTTATACTAGAAACTTGGGAACCTTTGTGAGTTTGATTGAGTGTAGGGATATGACATGGTAGTGGTGGAAGAATTTTCACCCTTATTTCTTTATATGTTGTGTGCATGTTGGACCATGCATGTGCCTTTGATATTGGAGAACTCTTACACCAAGGTGTGCATGAGAGTCATTATGATTGAGGTTAATACAACATGTGGATTTAGATTATGATCCTATGCAGTGATAGGGTATGGATGTGTGACCCTATAAACTAGTATGTAACTCCATTATATAAGCACATAAAAGCTTTTAAATAAGAATGCACATGAAGACTGGAAGTCTTAAGTGTGTACCTCATGATTTAGTAATTTTTCCCTACATACTTCCTTTGATTGACCATTTTAAGACCTGATAACATGCATCCTTGAAACCATGCACCCTTTGACTTGTGTACCCTAAAATCTTGCATGTGAGCATGCATCGAGAACCTTTAGTGAGTGCAAACCATCCTCTTACTCTGGTGTAGACCTGCACAACTATCTTTGGCTTGGGCATAGATCAAAAGTGTTGCACACATCTTTTTTAAAGGAGTTGGGTCATATCAACTATGCAACTCTTCTGTAAGTCTCAAGAGGCCTTGCACTAACCAAGGGTGACTTAGAAAGTCAATAACTACTATGGTGAGTGAAGTAGTTTGATTTTAATTTATTAAGTATATGATATTGATCCAAATTTTGAAAGATATTTAATCAATGCATGGATATATTGATAAGTGATACAAGTAATGTTAATGAAGAGTGTATTATATAATATAGTTATCTCTTCAAAGGGAAATAATTATGTATTCCAATTGGGTCTCTAAGAGATAATATTATAATAGAATTGCATAGTGATGGATTGACTCGATACTTTGGTAAGACAAAGACAATAGATTTGGTGGAGGAGAAGTATTATTAGATTAATATGAAGGGAGATGTGACAAGATATGTTTCAAGGTGCAAGATATGTCAGGTGGCTAAAGGACATGCGCAAAATACAAGGCTATACATTTCATTACCAATTCTAGGAGGACCATGGATAGATTTAAGTATGGATTTTGTGTTGAGATTACCAAACATACTGAGAGGTAATGCTTCAATTTTTTTTTTGTTGCAGATAGGTTTTCTAAGACGGTTTATTTTATTGCATGCAAGAAAACCAATGACACCACTAGAGTTGCATAACTATTTTCAAGGATATTATGAGATTGCTTGATGTTCTAAAGACCATTACATCAGATATGAACACAAATTTTCTAAGTCATTTTTTTAGGACATTATAGAAAAATATGGGGACTAAGCTACAATTAAGTAGTGCATGCCATTCCCAAACAAATGGATAGACGAAATTTATATATAGGAGCTTGGGAAATTTGTTGAGATACATAATTGGAAATAAGTCCAAGTAAAAGGACTTGCCTTTACATCAAGTTGAGTTTGCATATAATAGTTCAGTGAACATATCAATAGGTAAATAAACATTTCATATTATTTATGGGAGAAATCTTATGAGTGTTTTATATTTAGTATAGTTACCAAATGTAGAATGAGATAGTGATGATGCAGAAACATTCACAAAACATATACAACAATTACAAGAAGTAAGAAGAAAATTGTAGGAAAGTAATGAGAAGTATAAAGCAATAGTAGATACCATAAAAAGTTCAAAAATATTTGAATAAGGATATTTAGTAATGATTTACCTGAGGAAAGAGAGATTTATAAAAGGTACGTATAAAAAGTTAAAGTATAAGAAAGTTGGACCAGGCAAACCTTTGAAGAAAATCAATGACAATGATTATGAGGTGATTTTACCATAAAATTTAGATATATTTCAAGTATTTAATGTTTCAAATTTATATGATTTCTATGGATAAGATGGTTAAGGTGAAAAATATGAATAATTATATTAGAAGTAACGGGTGCTAAAGAAGAAGAAAAAAGAATAGTGTAAGTTCTAGACAAGAAGATAGTAAACATATGACAAGGAAGTTATGTCAGGTATTTGGTATAGTGGGATGTATTAGAGAAAGAAGAAAATAATTAGATGACAAAATGGGAGATAAATAAGATTGATAAGAACAAATTTCATCAATACAATCAGATCAACTCGTAGGAGCTGAGTTGTTTTTAACAAGAGGAGAATGATGTAAAAAAAGAGATTGAACTTCCAGAGGTCATAACTTTTGATCTATAGCTCCGTTTGATCCCATGTTTATGAAAAAATAACTAGCTCAAAAATATAAATGTATCATTAACCTAACCTTCTATTTATATGATTTTTGCAATATTTTTTAGATGCCAAACATGACCATTTATTGTCTGAAATTACCGTTTAAATTATTTTTGAGTATTTTTCTAAATTTAGAAATTATCTTCTTTTGTTACTAAACTTGAACATCAGTTGGAATTCTTTTGATAGGTTAATTTTATATTTTAGTTTATTTTTTGAAGATTTTAGAGTTTTGCATGCTTCCATGTAAAATTTACTAAAAATCATAGATGGTAAAAATAACATACCAAGTTTTATTTATTTTTAGAGTTTCAAAATTATTTTCTTCACATTCAAAAACAAAATCAACACAATATACACAACATTGCTTTTTGAAAGATATCTTTGTTGATTTCTATCCTCACTTGTAAATATGGAAACTAGACCTCATCTTGAGAAATACAACATATAATATGATTGAACAAGCTTCTCACACACTTACCCAACAAGGAAAAAACATTGAACTGATACTAATTTATGTAATCACAATTATGTGGACCATTAAAGTACAACCTTATACAAACAATGAACTAACTAACATTCCACACATAAAATAAAATGCAAAAAATATGATCTTTACTTACCTAAATGAGTAAGGTTACAAGTTTATGCACACATTATAATCCTACATTTTAGTAACAAACTTTTACATCCTACTTGCAATATTATATAAATCTCATAAGAGATGTGTTATCCCTATCTCTCTACTTAAATATATGGCTTTCTATAAATATCTACCTAAACCATTCTCAGTTATATGGTTTAGTTGATCATTTCTATGTTCTTGTGTACTTGTAATCTTTACATACTTTTGTCTATTCTCTATAACATTCAGTTTACTAGCTAACCAATCTCTTTACATGATCCAACCCTCAACATCTATCCAACTTCTCAAATGGCCAAACCCTTAGACAATAATGTATGTACCTTATATACATATGCAAACAAGACTTTTTATGAATTTTTAAATGATCCCTCTTCTATCTATTAGATAATTGACGTCTTCTTGAGACACTTTCAATATTAAATGACTATTTAAATACATAATAAATAAATATTTTATGTATTAAAAATTATTTTATGCCTTAAATCATTTAATAGTAATAAAAGGGCTTATATAAAATAAATATACTAAAAATATTCTTATCAATGATTAAACGTATTTAATCAATCTATTGAATAAATATTAACCTTTGGTATATATTATTAAATAAATAAAATAAAATTTTATATCCATAACATTAAAAATAGTACCGATAATGTTGTAGCATAGATGACATGATGCACTTTGGCAAAAACACTTTTGGAAGCCAACATGGAATGAGTACATATTGAAAATAAAATCAAATGACCAATTATCAAAATTAATGATACTATTCTCCAAAAAAAAATCCAACATAGAATGAGTGAGGATTGAAAATAAAATGAAATGGTTAACTATCAATATTAAAGATACTATTCCTAAAAAAATAAATTAACATGAAATGAATACGTATTAAAAACAAAATGAAATGACAAACTATAAAAACTAATGATACTATTCCCAAAAAAAATAATCCAACATAAAATGAGTATGTATCGAAATAAAATGAAATGACCAACTATCAAAATTAATGATACTATTCCCCCAAAAAATGTAGTGCACTCCCATTTGAAGATGCGAACAAAGCTATAATATTGACATATCATATTCATTTCCATCTTCACTTTTGTTTTGGTCAACATTGAAAGCTTACCCATCTATTATTCAAATATACCATGTCAAATTTGAAATATTTGATAATTTATCTATATACTACATTAAAAATGAGCACCTTCACAATTTTGTTTTAAAATTTTTATATATTAAATTTCTATCTCAAGGTATATTATAACATTTTAACCAAGTGGTTTTAATTATTTTATTGGAAACCAAAAACATTCTTCCATAAACTTATGTACATTATATATAATCCATAATTTAGTGGTTACTACTACTTGATGCATTACATCTTGATATTTTTTTACATCTCTAATATATTTATAATTTATTTAAATTAATATTATCTACGTATTATATAAACCTAAGTTTTGTATGAGATATTTATTAGTTGAAAAAATGAATTATTCTAAGGTGCTTATTTATTTGTTGGGTATCAATTTAGATTAGAATTTTAGTGATACATTTTCCTTATGTTTTTGGTTATTTTCAGCATTTTCCTATTTCTCTCTCTTCCTTACTTCTATCTCTTCCCATCTTGCTTCCTAGGTTTTTTATACTTTAAAAAAATTATGCTTTATATGATTATGGGGACCTAGAACATGCCTTGTACTATTATGGCCCCTAGAATTTTAGTGTACGGTTCTGAAGTGGTCCCTTATGACCCCTTTTTTAGGTCTCTCATCGCATGTGTTACTACTTTATAAATATTTCTCATCCATTGTGTGTTGACTTACATGTCAATAGGGTCCTAATTTGAAACCAAAAAAATTATAAATACGCAAGTTTTCTAGTACATATAGGATAATGAATCCATCCATTAATAAATTAATTGTGAAACTGTAAAAACAATTAATTCAATTGTTTAGCATATGATACAAGCATATCTGATGAATTTAATGCATTCATTCAAGATAAAAAGGTTTCATATAGTAAACCTTGATGTTAATACTTGAGAGTGTCCAAATATTTTTTTCTTGCACTTCAAAACATAACATGGGAAGGTATATGAGTGTCAGAGTATGAATATAAAACAACCTCCAGAAAAAGCCAACTTCTCACCAATATTTAATAGTATGCATATAATTATGACAACCAAAGATCCTAAGATGTTTGAGTAGGTTTATCACCAATCCATGCTTCTTGTGGATTTTTATCAACCAAGTTTGAAGTGGGTGATCTATTGATTAGGTCACAAGAAGTTGTGACTGCTTCTACTCAAGATTTACATTCTAAGCATGCATAATTTAATAGATTTCTTGCCTTAGACATCAAAGTCTTATTCATTATTTTTTCAAGTCCATTCTATTATGGTATATATGAAGTCATATTTTTGCCATTCTATTCCACAGTCCTATTCAAATACATTTGAGTAGTATTCTACACCAATATCACTTCTTAAGACCTTAATCGTCATTTCATTTTAGTCTTCAAAAAGATCCTTAAACTCCTTTAAATTATCAAAATTGACATTTATTCTTGATATAATAAACCCACATTTTTCTTGAGATATCTTTTATAAAATAAACATAATACAATTACTTTCCTAGTGATGTAACCTTCACAATTCCAAAAACATCTATATGTATTAACTATAGTATCCCATCTACTCTATTAGCACTTTTTGGAAACTTTACTCAAGTCTTATTCCCATATAAAAAAATTACACATAAATCAAAATATTAATGACAATAATAAATCCATGTATCCATGCCTTTATTTTTAATCACTTAAATGCCTTTCTCTCCAATACGTTCCATCCTTTGATGTGAAATCATTTTCATCTTTACATACAATGTAAGAGTCCAATCTAATTCATTTTTTACCTCAAGAATAATAGATCTATTACACCCATCAATTATAGTGCTTGCCTCACTCTTGAATAACATTATTGTATAAAATCCTCTTACCGATACTATTTATCCATGAACTATCTTGAAACTTCCCTTATTAAATTAAAATACCACTTACACATCCAGATCATTCATCTTGATTATAAAAATTAGATTTATATCTAAACCTGACATGTACATAACACTAGGGAGGGGTTTAATCCTTTCATCTTTGAGTATCATCTTAACTCTTCTCTAAACTTTCTTGACCTTAGATCTTATATGTCAAATTGTCACCTAAGATTAAATTATCTCCATTGATCTTTTCATATTAAAAAAAACCACTCCCTATAGGGATTCATATGAAATGAGGTCCCTAAGTCAATCAACCATGCATTATGGCATAAATGTGTACTTGAAGCTTCCAAGAATAGATCCTGTGACTCTTCACTAGATTTATTCACTTATGTATAAGGGGAATATTTAGATGACTTACCCTTTCAACATTTTTAGATCTACAATCATCCTTAAATGCCCAATTTTACCATAGTTTCAACATTTCCTTTGAGTTTTTCTTTGATTCCTAGAATTAACTCTATAGTTTGATTATTTTCCCCTATTTATTTTTAATTTTCTCTTAAGAACAAGCTCTCACAAACAAAGCATCCTTCCTTTTATTATCCTCCATCAAATTTCATTTCATTTCCTCAAATAATAGAGTTGTAATTACATACTCAAACTTTAATCTAGTTTTAGTACTAATAATGGTCATAACATGGTTATACCATGATTTGGGAAAAAAACATAATAGAGTAATACACTTTTATTCTTCCCCCATTTTAATATCTATAAAATTAACTAACTTACCATAATTTTAAATGCATTTAGATGCTATTTCATGGAGCCACATTCATTCACTCTTAGGGAACTAAACTTCCTTCAAAGAAAATTCTTGTTCACAATACTCTTTGCCTTTTGCAAATTTCCTAACTCATCCCAAATTAACTTAGATTTTTTTCTCTAGAGACATTAAACAATACTAAATCTAAAAGACACAATATGATTCAACTCTTCACCTTCTAGTCCATCTTCTTCCATTATTCTACCTTAAACCCACAAGGTTTGTTTATAATACAACCCACTTGTATCTACCCACAATAATATATTCCATATTGAGCTTCCAAAACTCAAAATGTTGGCCATTAATATTTTTAATCTCTATTATTGTGTTTCCCATGATTTTCCTTGACATGAAAATTATCACATGCAGATATCCCACTTAGGAAATATTTTATTACAAGGAAAAGAATCCCTAAATATTCAAACATAGATAGAACCTAACTCTAATAAAAATGAAGATAAAATTCATCAATAAACTAATGTAGTATAAATAATGCTAGAAAAATAAAATCTATAATATAAATATAAATGGCACACATACACAGAAGATACATAATATTTTTACCTAGGAAAATCCTTTGGGGAAAACCCTAACATAACTTGTCCATTATTATTGCATTAAATCTATTTTTTATAATACAATGATGTACTTCCAATTTTCTAATTTACCTTAATGAATGTGAATGTATTTTTAGGCACATTAATACATAAGTGTCCAAGTAGTATTAGGTGGTAGCATAAAATATTTAACACCAATAAAAATGAGATTTAAATGTCTAAAATGATTATAAATATATTTTTATTAGATTATAAATACAAAGACACAAGGTGTCCATATTTTTTCATGAACATTAAAGTATTTATCATGATTTATTTATTCCTTAGTTTCTAAATATTTTTGGCTACCTAGTGGGACACATTATTATGATTTTATCATATTAAAATACAATATGTGACAAAACCATAGGCTAAAACCACCCTAAAACATGCCCATAAGGTCCAAAAAAATTAAGGGGTTACCCTAACCCTTCTAGGGGGCACATCCCCCTTGATCCACACTAGGGGACCTACACATAAACCCTTGGATGAAGGGACTATCATCCATTTTTGACCTTAGGCCTAGGGATATCAACCTATGTTGTATTTATTATGTATAATATAGATGAGTTTAAATCACAGTGAGTGTAAAACATGAAAATTATACAACACATTTCCAACAACGAGGTTTTCAAACACTTTATGCCCTATTTCACCACATCTGAAGTGTGAACCCATGAATAATCTACCTCTTCATCACCCATAGGATCACATACATATATTATAATATCCTCTTCCTCTTTGTCCAATCTTGTTACTTTGAGAATTCCTTGTTTCTTATTACTATGCATGGTGTCCTTTGCCACTATTACTATGTCTTAGTCTATGTCAAAACTTTCATTTTCATTTAGTTACACCTTGTTGTCTTTGGGTAAAATTCTCTTCAAGATTTAATCTAGATGGATATAATTACTCATTTGAACTTAGTTTCATCATCCTAAACTCATATTGAATGTAAATGTGCAAACCATTCACATACCTTGTGTAATGAAATTACTTATATGTTCACACAAAATAATTATTTATCACAAAGAATCAACAAATATGAGAGATCATAGAGTAATAATTGATAACAAAGCATAATACTAGATAATATAGCAGAGTCACTTCAAGGGGACCACCTCCATAACAATTAAATAAGATCAGAATACTTAACATGATGATCAAAGACTAACCACTACCTCATATATATAGTCTACTTAGCCATGGTTAATCCATAGGTGACCTAACTAAGATAATAGAGAAATGTAACAAGAATATGAAAGAGTTATATAAGCCACAAGTCAACCACACATACCCCTATACATGCCAAAGTTTAAGGGAATAACATGTCCCTCCCCTTCAAAACAATGTTGTACTCAATGTTGAGTTTAATCATTCTAAACCATAGTTGCTTAGTGTGTATTTGAAGGATCACTTTAGGATCAAGAATACCTCTTTGTTCCTCATCCAATTCTAGTAACTTAGTTTGAGTAGAAACTCTATGTCTAATAACTTTCTTTAGGAAGGATACATGAAATACTGGATTTATGCAAGTGGAGGAAGAAAACTCTAACTTGTAGGCCATACTACCAATTTTATACAATACTTGATAAGGCCCATAATACTTAGGAGATAACTTGTTATCCTTTTTCTATTGATTCAAGGACATTTGATTATATGGCTACAAATTAATAAAGACCCAATCACCAATTCCAAAATGCCTCTCAATCATATGTTGATCTACTTGCTACTTCATGAGATTTTAGACCATGGCTAAATTTTCATGCAAACTTGAAAAGACCTCATGTTGGTGGTGAATATGTTCTTCAATGGCATGAACCTTAGGATGGACCTTTGAGCTTGAAGTGATGGATGGAGGGTGGTATCCATATAGTGTTACAAAAGGAGACATTTTGGAAGAACTATGAATATAAGTATTATACCACCACTTAGCAAGTGGCAACCAATGAACCCATTTATCCTATTTATAATAAAAGAAATAATAAGATATCTTTCTAGACATTTGTTGACTACCTTGGTTTGTCTATTGATTGAGTATGATAGGATGAACTATGAGCCAACTAGGTGACTAAACATGCAAATAACTTAGTCCAAAAATTAATAGTGAAAATGGGATCTCTATCACTCATAATGATGTTAGGGGTACCATGCAGTTTTTAAACTATATTGAGAAAAACAGAAGCTACTATACTAGTAACAAATGGTTGTGATAAAGAAAAAAAATGAGCATACTTATTGAGATGATCTACAACCACCATGATAATATTTTGACCATCATATCTTGATAACCTTGTAATAAAATACATAGACACCTCTTCTCAATGTCGGCTAGGGATGGATAAAGGCTGCAATAGACCTAGGGTTTTGATGTTTTTATTTTATTTTGTTAACAGATCATACACTCAGCCATATATTTTTGGACATCCTCCTTAAATCCTTCCCAAAAAAATCCTGCTTGATTCTATGATAGGTTTCAAAAATCCTGAATGGCTCCCAAGTAGAGTTGCATGAAGTTCCTGAAGGATTTTCTATTTAAAAAGAGAATTCTTACATAGTTATAATTTGTGTTTATACCATAATTCATTACCCTTCTATGTAAATTTTTCAAATTCATCAAAACCTTTCTAAATATTTTGAATCAAACCATGGGTAGCACTATCCTTTTCCAATTTTGTTTGTGATTCCTCTAGCTAATTTGCTTGTAGAATGGTCATGGAACATAGTAATACCTCAACTAATTCATCCTTCCTAGATAGTGCATATACCACTACATTATCCTTGATTTTCTTTTAAACTATTTAAAAATCATAACCTAACATCTTAGTTACCCATTTATATTGTTCTTTAGATGATAACCTTTGTTCCAAAAAATATTTGAGATTATCATGATCAGTCTTTACCTGAAAGTGATGACCCATCAAATAAAGTCTCCATTGTTTGATTGCATGCAGAATGGCCATCATTTTATTTGCATAGATAGGCTTGTGCTGATTTTTACCTTTTAGTTGATGAATTTCAAAAGCAAGTGGTTTTACTTCTTACATTATCACAACAACCATACCATACCCAAATGTATCACATTCAACCAAAAAAGTCTTAGAAAAATCAAGAGTGGCTAACACTGGAGTGATGCACGTAGCCAATTTCAATTGTTCAAATGCCTTGGTAGTTTTATAAGTCTATTGAAAGGATTCTTTCTTCAATCAAAAGGTAAGTGGGGATGCAATACTACCCTTACTTTTGAAAAACCTATGATAGTAACTAGTTATCCCTAGAAATCCCCTTAGTTGCTTGAGTGTCTTAGGTATCGGCTGGTCCACCATTGCTTGGATTTTTTAAGGATCCACTTTTACTCCTTCATGTGAAACCAGATGACCCAAATACTCAAAATTAAAAGCTTGAAAAGTAAATTTGGAAGGTTTGGCATTCAATTGATGTTGTTCTAGAATGGAGATTACTTGTTTCACATGGTGCAAATGGTCTTCCCAAGTTTTACTATAAATGAGGATACCATCAAAAAACACTAGAACAAGTTTCCTCAAAAATGGCCTAAAAATAGTATTCATCAAAATTTGGAAGGTGGATGGTGCATGTTTTAGACCAAAAGGCATAACCAAAAACTCATAATGGCTCTCATGAGTTTTGAAATCTATTTTGGGTATGTCTTCATCATGGATCCAGATTTGATGATATCTAGAATGCAGATATAACTTGGTAAAATAAAGAGCACCATTTAATTCATTTAGAAAATCATCAATGATAGGAATAAGAAATTTATCTTTGATAGTGTACTTGTTGAGATCTATGTAATTAGGGCACATTCTCCAAGTGCCATCTTTCTTTTTCACCATGACAATTGGCAAAGAATATTTTATTTAGTTTTTTTGACTGATTCTTGCATCTAACATCTCTTATACCATCTTTTCAATTTCACTTTTATGGGCATAAGGATATCTATATCACCTAATGTTGGGTGGTGTAATACCAAGAATAAGAATGATGGTATGATCATGTGTGCAAATGAGTGGAAGTCCTTTCAGCATGTCACCAAAAAAAAATAGAATGGGCGTCAATCACTTATTGTAGATCAGGATGTGTAGATAGTTGAGTTAGCTAAAATTCAATGGAAAACAAGCGAACTATAAATATTTTTGCACCCTTTCAATGAATATGATGTAATTGAGTGTGAACCCCATTAATCTCACCATGTATCCTTGAAACCTCAATTTTAATTGAAATAAATTCATCATGCCACACCAAACCTTTTATGTCACCCTAAAGTTGAGAAATAAATGGAACTAAAGTTCTACATTCCATGTCATCTCCACAAGGAGTCTTAGGAGTTTCTTTCCCCCCTTTTCTTCCCCAAGTATAAGGACCCACCATATACAAACCCTATGAGGGTTTTTATGCCAAAAAATATGTATTAGGAGATGGTACCATTGTGATCACCCAACTAAGACAAATCTAATGACTACCTTTTCACACTAGGGTAAAAAAAATTGGCACCAAAAAAGTGTATCGACAGAATATACCATTGTGATCATCTCTTCAAGACAAATACAATGACTACAAATGTGCAAGGGAAAGAAAACTAAACTTTTTTGAATCATTTTTTTCAAAAAAAATTCAAACAATACTGAGCTAACATAAAAAATTAATTCTTCTCAAATTCCAAGTTATGTTTTTTCAATCCTTTCACTCACAAAAGAAACACCTCACTAGATCCAAAAAGAATGCCATAATAAATTTGCCTAAATTAAAGCTCTGATACCACTTGCAATGAAATTACTTAGATGTTCACACAAAAAAATTATATATCGCAAAGAATAAATAAATATGAGAGATCATTGAGCAATATTTGATAGTAGAGCAAAATATTGGATAATATAGTAGAGCCATCTTGAGAGGGAAACTTCCACAACAATGTAATAAGAGCAGAATACTTAACATGATGTTCAAATACTAACCACTACCTCCTATATATAGTCTACTTAGCCATGGTTATTCCATAGGCTGACCTAACTAAGAACGTAGAGAAATGTAACAAGAATATAAAAGAGGTATGTAAGCCATAAGTTGGCCACACATATCCCTAGACACACTAAAGGTTAAGGGCATAACACCTTGAGATATTTTTTATGTCATATTTAACATGACCTGCTCAATTGGTGATTTTATATAACTCTCCAATTCAATATTTTACACTCATCTCTTTTTGTCAAGTTATTTGATTTCTTGAATAGACTTTACTAATAATCAAAAGAAAGAAAATTTCTTTTGTAACTAATCTATCATAATTTTTTATTATATATTTTCATCTTCTAAGTCTTTATGTCTATACATGATCAAACCATAAGGATGCATTTCATTTCAACTTCATATTGGTAAATTTTAATCTTGGTATCTTATATCTATTAATTATCAAAATATCTCTCAAACTCAATGACCTGATCAATGAAAATTTCAAGAAACAAGTCATAAGAATATATAAGGGTGTCCAACTATGTATTTATACTTATTTTTGTAATGACTCATAATAATCTATCTTTCAGTTCATCTACCAATTCATGCACATGAATCTTAGGTGTGTATTCTATTTTATTATCACTTACATTTATGGAATATCCCCTTCATTGCATAATCTCCATAGCCTCCAACATAGCTTAGATTCCTCTCATCATCTTAACCAAGTCTACAATCCTTTGCACTCTTCTCGGTATTCCAATGAGACCTTCTCTATAAGCCATTTATTTTCTTCATATTCAATAAAAACATCAACACAATCTAAACAAAAAATTTCTTGTTAAAATATGTCTTCATTGCATTCTACCCACACTCACAAATGTGGAAAATAGACTTCACCTTGTAGGATACAACATCCAACCTGAATCAACAAGCTTCTCATGCTCTCACCTCACAAAGAACAAACCTAGATTTGATACCAATTGATGCAACCATATTTATGGGTTCCATTGAAGTACAACCTTATACAAACAATGGACTGATTAGCATTCTATTTGTGGAATATAAAACAACAATAATGATCTTTACTTAATTAAATGAGGAAGGTTATAAGTTGCGTAAGCAATCTAATCCTAAATTTATTAGAAATAAAATCATTAAGAGGTGGGGTGGATAAGTGATGCAAGATATTCAATGTAATTCTAAACTCTTCAAAACCTTAATCATTCAACACATACATTTACAAAGCATACACATCATTCATAACAATGAACAAGAAAGGTAATGAAATATTAAGAACACAACATAAGGATTATGTGGAAAAACCTCATGGGGGATAAAACCCACTCGCAATCCTACAAACACATATACTACTTGTCCTATAAGTTGATTACAAACATGATACTTTAGTGAAGCACCCACTTCACAAGGAGGACCAATGCCTAAGGATGAACAAACATCTCTTACCCTAGATGTTGAGCACCCACAATGACACCTATGAAATGAAAACCTTTTAATCTTTGATTTCATACCAATATAATGGAGATACAATGAATATCATCTCTCTTCAACCCCACACTCTCTCTCTAGCCTTCACACCCTCTCAATGCATCCAAAACTACATTTTGGATCGCTCTACACTTCTTCACACATATTCAATCATAAAACCTAAAATAACTATGTTATGGCATAATAAATATGACCTATAAGTCATACACATAATCCTCAACCTATTCCACTTTTCAATCCATCCACTAGACACACTCCCTCAATAAACCCTTTAGGCCTTCTCACTCAAATAACCTCTTTTAGACTCATTAGGTCTATTGACCTATGTATTCACCTGTAGTATATTACCATACAAACATAATAAGATCTCATTCTTCATATGATGGTCCTCAATGACCTACTATAGCTCCTCAAATGAGCTCTTTCCTTTGCTTGAATCCCTAATTGTCTAACTAGCCAAACAAGCCAATTTTGCCTTCTCTTTATACCACACACTCATTCAAGCAACTCTCCCCATTGGAAAAATCAAATTAAATACTTGAACCAACCCAAAAATATCAATTATGACATGTTTCATATCCCAAATAAACCCCTAAAGGTTTACATAGCATCCATTGGTCACCCTTTAGTAGCTACACCTTTCAATTAGGCCTTATAAGCCCTTATAGGTCTCATGGAGACCTAGTCACCCTTTTAACACCTCACTAAGAAAATTAGGAACATAGTACCATTTAAAAATGCATAGGTCCACTTCACATGACCCATAAGACACCTTCAAGTGATTACTTCCATCCCTACTCACCTTTGCATATGCAAAACATGCTCAAACATTAGCCTTGTACATAAGACCATCATGAAAGAACAAATAATCAACTTTTAAGAATTTATTCATTCTAAAAATGGATTTTTCAAACTTTAAAAATCTATACATATGGTCTTCATAGAGTATACAACATTTTTAGATTGATAATTCAACTTGAAATATCAAAACACCATCAATACAAATGCAAACATCCATCTTGGGTCACCTGTAGAAGAAGGTCAAACCCATAGTCAACTTTAGATCTAAATAAATGAAATTATACAAATATTCAAACCTTATAACTAACTTCTATGGATATTCATTGGAGTGATTTACATCTTTGTTTTTTATACCATATTTAAATTCATCCCGTATAAAAGTTATAGCCAAAATAGAGGAGACTGGTTTTCCTTTGTTAATTCAAATATTTGAATTCCAACACTCACTATTTAATGAAAAATATTTAAAAATGTGAATTCATCTCATAAACCCTATAAATTTGATTAAATTCACACTATATTCTCCTCGAGATCTCCTAGCCTTGAATTTCAATGCTAGTTATTGATCTTTAATCTGGGTTTTCAAGATTATGACACTTGGTAGCCTTACATGCCTTCTGTGTACCCTACTATCAGTCTCCATTCAGTTAACATTATTATGCCACTTGGTAGCTCTATGTTCCTTCTATATACCATGTTGTGATTCATTATTTAGTTAATGCTTTTATGCCACTTGGCAACCCTACGTGAAATTTAGGCTTATTAACTTATTGACTCGATTTGCACCATTAATATCCATATGCACAGTTGAACACATGTAGTGGATCCTTGATCTTCATGATCAAATGTGCACCATTGATATATTAAACATACAATCAAACATAGGTCATTAATCTGTTACTAATTCACTATGATTGTGACACATGGAACTAACGCATTCAATCTCAAGATTATTTGACTTATTGACTTCATGCTCGTTGTTAGATCTCCATCTGCATGATTGAATGATCGTCATCAAATATTTGATCCAAATGAGTGAGGTTTTAACACTTGGTAGTGATGCATTCATCGTTGATCCTTGATCTGATTGATTGAGGTTTTGACTCTTGGCATCGTTGTATAATGGTCACTTGATATTGTAGATTTGGCTAAGTATGAAAACTAGTGAAATATGCCTGGGAGACTAACTTTGCACCCTTATATATTTTGATACACACAATCTCATGACCTGAAAATTAAATCATAGAAACTAGGCTCAAACCTAAACACCACCATGTGACCATTTCCTTATAACACTACTATACGTGTAAATGTTGATGTCATCAATTTGCTTACTTAGCCTTATCTGCCAAGATGATTAGGATAACTTATACATTCATATAACTTCTCTGATGAATTCCTTTCACTTCCACAATCATTACAAGCACCCATAACACCCCATAAGGTCTCTGTAACATGAACACCATCAATAACATCCATCAACTAGCTCACTAAATCAAACACTAAAGAACCATGCAAGAACACTGAAACACATTGAAGCACACTTTGTCATTGTCATTCTAACACACGACACCTCATCAACACCCTTTTTCACCTTAGAGACATCATTAATAACTCTTCAACAAATTATGGTGACAAAATTCTACAATCTACTTACAATATTATAAAAATATCATAAGAGATGTGATGTATCCTATCTCTCTACTTAGATTTATGGCTTTCCATAAATCTCCACTTCAACTATTCTTAATTCTATACTTTGATTTCTCCTTTATCAATTCTCATAACTTGCAATCTTTACAAAGTTTTGTCCATTCTTTCCAACCTTCAATATACTAGTTAACCAATCTCTCTCTCATGAGCCAAACTCCAGTGTCTAACCAACTTTACAAATGGCCAACCCCTTCCACAACAATGCATGCACCTTATATTATAAATATGAAGAAAATATGACATTATAAAAGTTGGAACAATCCCTCTTCCATTTGTTAGATAACTACCATCTTCTTGAGACCCTTTTGACATTAAATGAATATTTGAATGTATGGTAAATAAATATTTTGTTTGTGAATGTTTATCTATAACAAATCATTTTATATTTTAAATCTTTTATTTCTTATAACAAGAAAAATATAAAATAATTATATTAAAAAAAACTCATAAAATAAATATTTGATTAAATGCATCTAATCAATCTTAACCTTTGATATATATTAATATATAAATTAAATTTTATAACAAATCCATTGAAAATAGCAATGAGTAGGTATAAATTACTACAAATTAATGATACAAAGTCCCCAATATCGTATTGCAATCCCGTTTGAAGATGGGAACAAAGTTATTATATCCATTTATCCTATTCACTTTTGTTTTGGTCAACATTGAAAACTTACCCACGAATGGATGCATAGGTATCGTAATATGCGCTAACGTGACAAAATTGTGTTGCCAAAGCGAAAATAAAAAAATTAAAGAATTGTTAAATAATAGTTTAATATTATAAAATATATTCAATATACTTTGAAATATGTGAAGCCTCACTACTTTAAAAACTTGTGAATGTTAGAAATAATTTTTTCATATATTATATTAAAACAAGAGGTGTTATGTATCAAGTTTTTATGAGAGGAAAGTGAAGATAAGATTTTGGAAGAAGATGCAATAAACGATGTCAATTGGATAGAAAATATTGAACTGTTTCTTGTTGTTGAGGAATATATTTTGTAGTTATTTTAAAGATACTTAGAGAATATAAAATTATACCAAATATGTCATGTGTGAATACCAAATATGTCATGTGTGAATAGGGAGTAGAAAAACTTCATTTCTCTATTTATATTTTGAATAGTGAAGTTGAATTTTGTAAAAGAAGGAGCCACAATGTTTTAGACAAATGACATTTTGTTATAACCTAAGAAAATTCGTTGTTTATTTATTATGAAGACAAACAATATTGTGCAGTTGAGTCTTTCACATACACATTGAAAAGACATGAAATTGAATGATGTTTTAACTATTTTTTTAAAACAAAATTGTTGCTAATTTGCTATAACTTAAGAAAATTAGCTATTTCTTTATTGTTAAGACAAACAACATTGTACAATTGAGTCTTTCACATATACATTGAGAAGCCATTGTAGAACTAAAAAACTATTATAATCATTTTGTAAAAAAAATCATTGTTGGTTTTGAGATTTCTAGTCTTCACTATCTGGCCAATAAATGCAATAGGGAAAGCATATTCTGTTAGATCTTTTTAGAATTGATATAAGCTGCTAATGAATTTATAGAGATTTCAAGATTAGTGTAAATCGATCATAAAAATACAATGTAAAACTCATTGTGAAAACAACTATGCATGAATTTGCAATGAAATTGTAGTAAAAAAAACATGCTAAACCTTGACAGTAAGGATCTAAAAATAGCATTAAAAAATAAATTCATTGTAAAGTAGGAATTGAAGTTTAACATTTTACAGTATTTTAGGAACAAACATATATATAGCATCGAGCATCATATATATATGATGCTCGATTTCCATTTGCTTGTTTGTTGTTTGCAATGAGGACTTTTTGGCTTATTGTCTTGTATACTTCAGTCAAGACTATCACAAATGCATCCCCCACTTTTTTTTTCCATCTAGCGCTGATGTTTCAAAGAAGAAAAAACCCTCTGTTTGAGCAAATCCTTGTGTCTACAAATGCATCCCCCACTTTTTTTTTTCCATCTAGCGCTAATGTTTCAAAGAAGAACAAACCCTCTATTTGAGAAAATCCTTGTGCATCTTCTATAGGCACTTCAGGATTGTCAGAGAGAACACATTTGTTTCCTATTAGCATAATAAAAATATTGTCATCTCCATGGCCTCTCTATTCCTTGAGCCACCTCACAACATGGTCAAAGCTTTGGCATTTAGTTACGTCATATACCAACATTGCACCAACACCACCTCTATCATAGGCACTAGTGACTGTAATGTATCTATTTGGATGAAAAGAAGCAATCCGCACATGAGATTTTCTATTCAATTTTTAAAATAAATGTCAAGTAAGGAAACCAAAATATGAAATTTTTCACTCATCATATCTAAAAGAACTATATTGAAAGGAGCGTGGGTGGTGGCCATTTTGCCCACCTAGACCCTTCTTTCAGACAATTTATCACAAAATGAAGATCATTTTCATGGCCAGGGAGTTCGTTGATGCTATTGGTGCAACAAACAAGCAAAAAGTTGGTGATGAACACAAGAACAAGAAAATATCTTGGAAGCTACAGAAGGAACATTATTGTGAATAAAATAGGTTAATAATCACTTTAAACAACTTAACATGAAAGAATATAATTGCAATCTTATGCATTATTTACACATACTATAGCAGATGAGACATAATGTTTTTTAAAGAAGCTCTTTGCAGTTGAATGTGGAAATTTTGTTAACTAAGGAAAGATGCATGAAGTGTGGCTTTAAATGAGATTTAAAAATGCATCTACTTAGTGGAAAGGCAAAATATATTAGGGGATTTCACAAATAGTGGATATATAATTTCTTCACCACATGCTCCTCATATCAGATATGCATAAAAAAAACATGCCTAATCTTAGTTCATTAATCGTTATAAACCCATATGCTAATATTTCAAATTAGTGTTAAAAAGAATGAAAAAAACCTACCAAGTTTTGAGAGTGGTGTGGGGAGTAAGATCTCTCGAGGAAAATGTCTAAGAAGGACCAAAAATTATTGCCCCACCCTGCTCATGCCCTCCCTTTATAGGCACCCATGTAGGCCAAGTTGTAATAGTTATTTCCGCTTGTTAAGCACAATTACTCTTTCCCTGTATGCATAACCACATACAAATCTAGTAAAAATTAAAACAAACCCTAAGACAAATACAGACTCTAAATAAAAATCACCTAGGGAGAGGGAATGTTCTCCTAGCAGATTATGATGATGCATGGGCTCGATTTGGAAGTCGTGAGGGTATTAATTTCAAGCATGTTGCTAAACTTGGGAACCTAGACTCAAACTCTGGCAAGGATGAACTTACATTGAAAGGATGAAGACATGGTACAAGTGCAACATCTCATATTTTTTGTGGTTTTAACACTTTTTCATTTATAACTTTAACAGGTGGGTTTGCAGGTGAATTAATTCTAGGTTTAACACTTTTGGTAAGTGATGCTCCAATAGAAACTAATATTTGAGGCTTGAAGGATGCTCTACTCACCTTTTTTTCTCTTTCTCTTCCCTCCCATGCTTCTCTCTCTTCCCACTTATTTCCTAGGTTTTTTTAGACTTTCCAAAAAATATACATTATATGCTTATGATACCCTAGAAACATACATTATACAATGATAATTTTTATCACCCATTGTGTGTTGAATTGCACGCTAATATAGTTTTAATTTGAATTTAAGAATTTTATAAATATACAAATTTGGTAGTACATATAAGATAATGAATCTATCTATTAAGTCATCAATTGTGAAAACATTAAAATAATTAATTCAAACATTTAACATAGAATACAATTCAATTTGATGCATTTATTACTCTATAATACATTCATTCAAGATTAAAATGTCATATAGAGTCAACTCTAATGTTAATAATTGAGTATCTAAATGAAATGTTGCCTTCACTTCAAGTATAACATGGGAAGGTCTATGAGTGTGGCATTATTGATATAGAACAACCTTGGAGAAGGTCGAGTCCTCTATATTCTAATGCATAAAATAAAAATTTATAAGGCTAAAAACAAGGAGAATGAAAAAAAAATATGATGCTCTTTAGAATAGCATGAATTCTTCCTCTATCTAAATATAATATAGAACTAAATGAAATATGCATATTGAGATAAATTAGTATAAGACACCAACAATAATAAGAGGTACGATTTAACCTAACTTAGAATTAAAATTAGAGAAGAAAAATAAAAGTTAAAATGATATAAAAATGAACCACAACACCTTTTATCAATTATTAAAAAATATACAAAAATACTATTTATTATATATAGATATTGATAACAATATTACATAAAACATAAATTAAGACTAAAATATTGCATTAAAAAAAAATCCAAACAATTTAAAAAATAAATCCTATTTATTTATAAAAAATAATTACATCTATAAATAAAAATAAAAATAAATTCAATTACCAAATACAAAAAATTCAAAGCTTTCATTTTATCCATGATCTATCTAGCTCTTAATAAACTAGGAGCATAAGAAATATTTTCAATTTTCCATGTTTGTTGTGCTTAATGATTTATTTGGTATACTTAATATTAAAAAAAGGTTAAAATATATAAATAAAAACCTAATGTGTATTTTTTAGATATAAGTATTCTTTTAAAATAGAAAAGATTTTATTCAATCCAGCTTATATCCATTTTTCTAAAGATTAAAGAATAGTTTTAATTAATACTTTCATGAAGTTTCTTTTAGCCAACTTCATTTTTATATCTAAAATATTAATTTAAATTAATGATACGAGTTCACTCATAAAATAAAGCTCCTAGCTTAAGCAAATAAATATTTAATATTTTTTGAAAAATATTTAAGCTTTTAGTTTAAAGAATTTAGCAAAGAAAATAAAGTTAAGAAACAATTAAGTAAAAAAGCAGACTAATTTTTTTTATCTAAACATGAATTATATTTGAAATTATATAAGAATTATACTGATAATAATTAAGCTAAGGAGAAAATAATCTTCAAAATATATCTTTCATTTTAAAAGTTTTTTAGATATGGATGTCTCCATTAGAGCTTCAAATAAGAAGATCAATTTCCCAAAGATCAATGTAAAATTATAGAAAAAGGGTTAAGGTTTTCGAAGCCTTAAAACTAATAAATATGATTGTCATTTTTTTTTAAATTTATTATTTTACAAGTCTAGCCTCACATTTATAAAAATTACACTAATGTTTTACCTAAACATTCTAACAATTTTGAGAAGTAGTCTCTTTTGTTCCTATTTTTCTAAATTTTGTTTGCCTCATTTTCTAGAACCATTTTTCATTGATTTTTCTTTTTAATGAGTGTCTTGATATCCACGTAAAATAAAATATCCTTCTCAAATATCCTCCTATTATTTATTACATCAAGAAATTATTTATGCAATTACGTATGATTTTATTGTTTTAAATATGTGTAGGCTTATTTGAAATGTGTTGGGATAAATGTAATATAATTTGAATGAGATCCACTTATCTAAAAAATATTTTTGTGAACCATTATTGTTTTGCATGCTTTATATCATTCTTGGGTTAGATCTTGCTTCATTGGTGATAGATATGATTTTTCTAGGACTTATTTTATTTTATGGTTCAGTTGTATCCCTAATTATTTTGTGCTTGATCTCAAACCCTTGCATGCATTATTTACACCCTTAAGGTTATATCTTGTGTTTCAAAGTGTTACGTTAGAATCAAATCAAGTATATTGATCATAGGTTTAAATTTCTTGTATAGTTACCATAGGGTTAATTATATTAAACGCCTTAATATATAATATCTCTAGTTATCTGGAATTTGGTTTTGTTAGTACCTCAATGTACTAACCATCTATAATTAATTTTATATCATAATAGCCTTATTTAATTAATTAGCTCAAGCACCCATTTTTATGTAAGGCAAACTCTAGAGTAATAAACATAATTAATCAACTTGGGTGTGTATTTTTATGTAGAGTAGACCCTTGAGTATTAGAGTTAGGGTTAAAAGGATATTAAGGTTAGGGTTGTAATACCTATATATTTATGTTATAAGGAAGTAAAAGCAACCATCTATGTTTTATAATTTGAGCTCTACTCTTAAGATTATTTCCCCATCTAAGAGGCCTACAATATATGAATATAATCAAGATTTGTAATTGTTTCTGAGTTCATTGAGCAATACATTCATTTCAACATATTTTTATTTTGTTTGGTTGATTTATATAAGTGGGATAATAAACATGGTATAATATCTCTTTCTATGATCTTGTTCTTCAAAAATTTCAATAGTTTAGGTTTTTATGTGACTATCCACCCTATGATCTCACCTCACCCAATCAGGATCCTAGTGATTAGAAAGTGGTTATATAAGTGGTGACTCCAAGCCTTTTTTTAAATTATGCTCCATGTTTTTCATACTAGTAGTTATATTTTACTTTATTTTTCAGGTAAAAAACCATCTATTGGAGGTTTTTAAATAATATATAAAGATCTTGTTTTGTCTAAGCACATCTCAACGTGTGAAATGAGGTGATATAGGTTTCACCAATACTAAAGCCTAAAATAACATTGTTTATGAAATTGAGCTTCCACATACCTTTGGTATTTAAAAAATTCTTAGGGATTTACTTATCAATAGGTATCCTTCATCCATTTATATTTTATGATTCATTGGTAAGTGTAATGTAGAATTATAAAGATGATGTTAGAATCTTTTATTAGTGGATAAACAAGAACAATCAATGATAACTATCATTCTAATCCTAATTAGTAGGGTGAGAAATGATAACAATATAAATAAATTTACTAATGGAAGATAACAACACCACTAAACTTCCCAGAATGACTCCATCTTGAAATAGGTGTGAGAGAAGGCTTGTGCTCAGTATTTTGAACAAGTGGTCCTTGAATATGCCAACGCTTTGTGGGAAACACCTCCTATTGCTCCCATGGAAATTGGCTTTTGGATTATGTTGAAAATTAATATTTATAGCAATAATTTGTCATTTTTTATTTGCACATAAAATCGTTTTGAAGAATGGTCATGTCACTTGTATTTATAGGTCTTCAACTAACTTTAAATCATATGTGGTTAGGATAGGGTCAAGGTTAGGAGGTTGAATGCATTTATGTATTCATAAAGATGTTTCATTTATGGAGCATGGCATAATATCCTTGATATTTCTCTCATTTATTTTGATATTTCTAAATTTTGACTTTGAGGTTGATGACATCACATTCCTTGATATTTGTTGAAATTTGATTTTTAAAAATTAGATATTCATTAATTCAACATGGATTTTTTAATTTAGTATTTAATTTGATTTACTTTGTTAATTAATTCTGCTTAGGATTTTAGTCATTTTGATAATTTGATTAAGTGTCATACATTTTAGTCAAAAATGTCAATTTGTTAGGTTGCAACCAAACTAGGGATAAATCCATGAGAGGTTAGTTTTGTGTACATGGTACCCCCTAAATAGGTAATATTTAATGTAATTATAGGTGCTTACTTGTAATGTGCAACTAAATTTGGGATGTTAAATGATTTTTAGGCTTAATTTGCATAGTTTGGTAGAAATCAATCTAAAGTCTACTTAGATAAGGAAGTGGTTGAGAATAAGTGTCTACAATAAGTGATTAACATTAGTAAGTTACTCACATTGCATGTCAAAGATAGGATAGTGTGTTATAAGAAGATTCAATCCTCAATAGTTAGAGCTCTATAAAATTGGGATGACACTATTTACAAATCAGATAAGTATATTTATGAGCTCATATGCCATACACATCTTAATAATAACCTTCATTGTGATAGCCCTAACATTTTTGGAGTTAGAGAATTCTACCACTAGATTATTTTGGGAAACACAATATCAATAACATCCAAAAGGGTTATAATATTAAAGCATATTATAGAAACACAATAATAATAGAATCCATATGGTTCAAAATATCTTAGAATAGTTATCTAGACATGGTGCAGTAGCTAGTCAGTAGAAGAGTAAAAAAAATATGGCCACATACCAACATTTTAGAGATCTTTTCTTAAAAATGTAAGATGAAAACATCAAAAAAAATGTAATCATCATAATTTGATATATTCCAAAAATTATCCAAGATCAACACGTTGGATCTCATTGATGACCTAAATAATACATTGACAAGGTTAAATGCAAAATATAAATACACGAGTCAAAAGAGTTGGCATAGTTTTAATGTTGGATAAAACTATAACATCACCTAACATAATTATGAGATAATACCATGTACACCTTGACCGTATTTCAAAAAAATCTCTAAGATGACAATAGAAGTTTGTTATATAAAGTATAACACTATTTTACTCACTCCATCAAACTTCCATAGTTCAGAAGCTCCCAATTACTTTATTCAACTTGGAACATAATGCTATTTAGTGGTATAAATGGTTAGAAAGGACACATTTTTCACTCACATGGGATGAGTTTAGTAAACACTTTTCACTTGGTTTGACCCTAATGCATTGAAATAATTCACAAGGCCACTGACTAAAATATGAAAAACTAACTTTTCTCATGATTAATAAACCATGTTTGAGAAATTGGAAAATCAAACAAGATGAGGTTTTTTTTTCAAAATTTTCTTCATAAATATACTAAATAAGGATATACACATAAAATTCAAAGTTTTAAAACTTATAAACATGATGAAAACAATCGAGTTTCCTAAACTAGTGGAGGATAAATATGCAACCAAAAATCATCCATATAAATCATTCCAATTCCAAACCCCTTTGGAATTTAGATCCATGTCAAATAAATACAATAAACCACCTCTAATCAAGTGATTAATTCAAGATGAGATGGTTGGTCATAAATAAAAAGGATTGAGCTACTATTATGTTGAAAAATATTTCCTAGGCCATAAATTTGTCAAATAGGAAATATATCTCTTGGATGTTGAGGCACACTCCATGCCTAACATATTAGATGATTATAAATAAGGCTTATGGGAGGATAAAGGAGAAGAGAATGGTCCAAGTGAGGACCCCTTCCATGAAAGTTTAGTGCATGCCTTATTAGGGATCACAATTCCTGAAACTATGAAGGTATTGAGACACTTCAAGGGGCATCACTTGACCATCTACATTGACTTTGAAATAACTCATAAAAGTTTTAGCTCTTGGGTGGCCAAGTAGACAACTTGTTATGTGTATCCATGTAAAACATTTGAGATGATCATAAATAATGGAAAAACATCAACATGTAAAGGACAATTTTGGAATGTCTAAGTTTCCACGGGGATTAAAATATCAAATATGACATATTATCCCTACCATTAGGTAGTTGTGACATCATCCAGGAAGGTCAATGGATTTATTCATTAAAACCCACCCTTTGTGACTTATCTAAATAATGGATGTGATTAATAATCATGATGAAAAAATAAAATCTAAAAAGAATCACATCAAGACCCAATCACTTTATTATTTATCACTACATGGCTAAGCTATTAAAAGGGGATTTGTTAGGGGTGGTTGATCAACATTTTGAAGCTCACATAAAAGATAAAATGACATCAATAGAACACGCATACTTTTATATGATTCTTTATAAGAACTCTTAACTATTTTCCAAGCCTCAAGGATTACCTAAGCCACAATGTTAAAATGATCACACAATACATCTCATCATAGGCAACTAAGTGCCAAAACATCAGCCATAAGTATAACCCTACATGCAAAAAATTGAATTTGATAATATGGTCCAAGAATTACTTCACATAAATTCATTCATCTAATTTTTAGACCATATTTCTCCCTATTACTCTATATTCAAAATAAAAATAGTTATTGAAAGTTGTGGATGGATTTTTGTGAGCTAAACAAACTCACAATCAAGGAAAAATTCCCCATTGTAGTGATGGATGAATCACTAGATGAATTTCATGTGGTTTTTAGAATAATTAATGTTAAATATTTTATAATAAATGCCTTAAGGTGTTATTAACATTTTATTGACATAGGTTAGTTACTTGGGGTATTTCCTAGGTTTTATTAGTTATGTTGTGAGTCATAATCCCCTACATATTAAGAGATTTAATCTCCCTTCTTTTTTTTTAAAAATAATCACCTCTAGTAGTGCTTTTGTTAATTTAGTTAATGCAATTCCATCTCAAATTTCATTTGATACCAGAGCAGGTTATTCTGAGGAGTTGTTTTTCAAAGCATTGGAGATTTGGTAGAGATTGACTGAAAGATTTATGCAACCTTTAGATGCATCATGCTGCTCCAATTTTAGCCATCCCAAGTTGAAATGTTGCTATAATTCTATCCAATTTGTAGAAGGAAAAAATTCTAGGCATTGAATTTTTCTATCTTAAAAAAATGAAAAGACCAGTGATCTACCACTACCAATGCCATTTTCAAACTTGTAGGGAGGAGAAAAGAAAACCTTGATTTGGAATTGACATTTAAGGTTTCTACATTAAAGAGATAGATGACAGATATATAAGCTTAGCATTAGATTTTTAAGAGGGATTTGCTAAAGGTGTTTTCACTTTGTATTGGCATTCTCTATTTAGATATTGGTGCTAAATAGCATGCCTTTTATATTAGCTTTGGAATAGCTCATGATGTCAAACACTACCTTTTTTATTAAAATTTTATGTTTAGAGATTACATTTTAGATCAACATCCACCATATCTATATCCAATGATAGTGTGATGGCTTTGTATAATATCCACACCTAGCTCCTTCCATGGCATCTATCTGGCATCCCAAATATATGCAACATTGACCTTAGATAGAGTCCTATCTATTGTATTTTATCTACTGATATTGGCATCTTTTATGTTGTGTGGTATTTATTTTACTTAGAACGGTATTGGAAGGGATACTATGTTGATCTCTTATAAGTTTACATAGAGATAAAGAGCATTAAAATTTAGATCTCCTACTAGGCATCTTGTTTTCTAGAAACTTGGTGCCATTATGTCATTAGTTGAACCCTTGCATCATCTATTTTTTTTTGCGTTGGACCATATTTGCAAAACAAATAAGTATTGGTATTAGATCAAGTAATAGATGTTTTGGTATTATTTTTTTATTCTTGCAAGTCTGGACTATGTGGAGAGTGGCACTAGATGTACATGGTGAGAGGTGTTTGAAAGAAAGGCATCATCTTTGGTGGACTACAATTTTTTGAGAAATATAAACCTTAGTGGGAGTTTTTTTCCTCATCAGACACTTGCTAGGTGAGAAAAAACTTGTAATCTTCCTTATTCTCTCTCTACATAGTTGGAAATTTCTTATTTGCCCTTACTACTTATAATTTTTGCTTAAAGAGGAATTCAAAATACTTGCATGTATACCAAGGTAACTAGGAAGATTTTTTTCACTTTCATTTTCTTTACTTACTCTATTGTAAAATTATGATTCTAATGAGTGGTTACACAAATATGTTTTTCTTCTATTTTGGCCTCATAAATCATTTTGTAGTGTTTTCTAATTGATTTAACCCATTTTTATGGTAAATCGAAACACTTATAACTTTTGTGAACTGTAACTCAAATTTGAATTCATTTTTTTTCAAAATTATGTATTTTTCAATTATCTATCTATTGGTGTCATTAAATTGTAAAAATGTAATGGGAAAATTGTAACCTCTTTTACTTCTCGAATGCAATTTTAGTTGAAACTGATGTCCAATTTTACATTGCATTTTTGGTGGAGTTTGATGTCCATTGTGTGATTGTGTACAATTTGTCATATTTATGTGTGTTTTTGCATTTTATTTACATTTTTTCACTTAAACACACTTGCATATATTTATCATTCACAAATTTCACAATGTCTAGGTCTTGACCATGTTTTGTGCTCCCAGGCACACAATTACTTTGTGATGATAATTATAGAACATATAAAACAAAAATACAAACACATATTAAGTTTGAATACATTTGGTTAGTAGTAGAAGGCACATGGATCAGACATGCAACAAATGTTAATCAAAATAGAAATTTGATAAGGCTAATAAAAAGGCTAAGTTAATAATCATGTTTGGAGTTTTGGATGAGGTACAACCTCACATCCATAGTGATACAACTGCAAAAGATGCTTGGTATAATATTAAAACTATATATGAAGCTAAAAACTAAAATCAAATACTACATCTTCGAAGCTAATTGCACACTCTCAAACTCAAATTAGATGAAAAATTAGAAGCATTCCTTAGAAGGGTTGTAACTTTGCAGGCTTCATTTTAATCTTTGGGTGAACTAGTGATAGATGATTATTTGGTCCCTATAGTTCTTAGAGTACTAACCCCCCCCCCCCCCCATATAGGATATTTGTGACTATATTGAATGTCACAGGACAAAAAACCAACCTTTGAGGTTTTGGTAAATTTGTTGAAACAAGATGAAGCTATTCATAATTCATAGGAAGTAGAAGACTGACATGCACTTGCATTAAATCAAAATGGGATGAAACCCATGAAGGTTCCAAATCAATCTCCAAATCATAATAATCAATAAAACCAACAAGGGAACAATTCACATTCTTTGAAATCATGTCAAATTTGTGGAAAAGATAGATATGACTTCAAACATTGTTGGTACAACACATTTCAAAAAGGCTCATCAAGCAAGAAGACCTCTTTCAAAAAGTCATTACAAATAGAAAAGAAGCAACCACAACAACAAAATAGGTAGAAACAAAAAAATTACAATCCTAAACAACATGGAAATGTTACTGAAGACAATGATTCTTCAAATGAGAATTATGTTTTAGCTACTCAAGCACATGAGTCTACCAATCATCCAAGTGTCATTTGGTATGTTGATTTAGGGGTAACCAGACACATGACAGGAAGAAAAGACTAGTTTTCTACTTTGACAAAATTAGAATCAAATGGAAATGTATCACTTGGAGATGGTACCTCATATATAGTACAAGGTAGTGGTGACATCAAATAAACTTCAACTTGGAAACAAAAATTGAAATAATTAAAATGTTCTATATGTTCAAGGACATATAAAAAATCTATTATTTGTTAATCAATTACTTGACCACAACCTCATGGTTGAATTTGATCACCAAAATGGTCAAATTTTTTACCACATTAAAGACAAGTCTAGGCATTTCAAAGTGATTTCCAAGGCTTCCAACATTTTAAAAATGTTTCAAGTTGATTTTGTTCAAAATGATCATCAAGAACTTATGGTCAAAGATATAAGACTAGGCAATTTATGACATAAAAGATATGGTCACTTGAATTATGGTTATTTGGTTCAATTGTGAAAACAAGATATGGTTCATAGTCTTCCCAAACTTAAGTAGTATTATGATATATGTACCAATTAATTATCATGAATATAAATAATATCTCCCTTTATAAATCCAGAGTATTGGCCACTTAGTAGGTTGGACTTGGTATACATCGATATTTGTGGACATTTTGCTCCTAGTCTCAAAGGGCATAACTAATTTAAGTTTTTTGTTGATGATTGCTCACAAAAAATGTGGGTATATTTATTGAATAATAAGGATCAAGATTTTAAAGTCTTCAATTAATTTAAGGCCATGGTTGAAAATGAAAATTGTAGGAAAATCAAGGGCTTTCAATCAAATCATGGGGGGGGATACACTAGTAAAGAATTATAAGCCTATCTCAATGTGAATGGAATCAGTCAACAATTGATAGATCCATATTCACCTCAACAAAATGGAGTTACAAACTAGAATAATAGAGTAATAGTGGAAATGTTTCATAGGATGGTTGAGGATGAAAAATTTCCTAATACATATTGGCTGAAGTTTATCACATTGTAGTCTAATTGTTGAATTGGTCACCCACCAAAGATCTTGATGGAATCACACCTCATAAAGCTTGGATAGGGAATAAACCAAAGGTAACTCAACTTCAAGTTTTTATTTTCAAGGCATGTATGCATGTTCCTAATAAGAAAAGGAATAAGTTGGATAAGAAAACAAAGGAATGTATTTTTGTGGAATATAATGCACAATCAAAGGCATACATGCTCCTTGATTCATAAATAAAGAAGGTACTAATTAGGAGAGATGTAGTGTTCAATGAAAAGAACAAAATAAATCCACATTATACATAATAATGATACAATTAAAAGTCCTATAAAATTTTTTAGATAGTGATGGTGAAAGTGAAAAGGAAGATAGTTAAATAAGACCTCCAGCACCATCACTTAGCATATGCCCAAGTAGTATACAAGTAGTGTACGAGATGCTAACTTGAATGGAGTATAAGATACATCCAATTCAAGATGTAGGACTCGAATCATGGATTGAGAAGAGGTTAATATGTACCTTATGATTATTTTTCAAGAAACATATGAGCCCTCTAAAGTAACAAAAGCCTTACAATCTAGACCTTGGAAAGATGCAAGGATGTAGAATATCAATCACTAATAAAAAATAACACTTGACAGCTTGTTGATCTTCCACCAGAGATGAATCCTATTGGATGCAAATGGGTCTTTAAGAATAATTAAAAATCAAATGATAGTATTGATAAGTAAAAGGTAAGACTTTTTTCAAAAGGGTATGCTCAGAAAGAAGGCATTGACTATGAGGAGACTTTTGCTCTCACAGCTAAGATAAAGACTATTAGGATAGTTTTTACTATGGATACATAGTTTGGATGGAAAGTTCATCAAATGGATGTAAAAAGTGCCTTTCTCAATGGATATTTGAAAGAGTAAGTCTACATGACTCAACCTAAAGGATTTATGGCACCTAATTAGGGATAGAAAGTGTGTAGGCTTATCAAGTCTCTCTATGGGATAAAATAGGTTCCATGTTCCTAGTACATCAATATTGATCAGCATAACATACAACATGGATTTAATAGGAGTTTATATGATCCTAACCTCTACCTCAAACAATATGGGGAGAGCTTTTTATAGTGATTATTTATATTAATGTTCTAGTCATCACTGGTAACACAATGAAGATGATCGATGCAACTAAGAATGATATCAATCGATCATTAGATATGATAGATCTTATGATACTACACTATTGTCTTAGTTTGGAGGTATGTCACAAGGAACATTACATGTTTGTTTCACATATGAAGTATACCAAGACATTGCTCAAGAAATTTAGGATGATAGACTACAAGCCTATTGATACACCTATGGATATAAGACTTTAGTTGTCTCGTAAATATCCATCACTAGAATTAAATGCAACTCTATAACATCAGTTGATTTGGAGTCTCATTTACTTGACATACACTAGGCCATATATTAGTTATGTTATCAACTATCTTTTTGTGTTCATGCAGGAACCAAAGGTGGAACATTAGAGTTAACAAAGAGGCTACTTAGATACATCAAAGGCACACTTGATTATGTCCTAGAGTAAAATAAGAGGGATAATTTATTCTTTATAGGATACATATCATGTAGTTTCTATTGATGACAAGAAATCCACTTCTAGATTTGTGTTTTTTTAGGATCTGATCATATTTCATGGGGAAGTAAGAAGAATAATTATGTTTTTAGACATTATATAGAGGTATAATATCACATCAAATTATGAGTTATCTATGAAGGGATATGGATACATCACATTATTTTATGGCTTGGAGTTCCACAGACTTAGCCTACAGTTTTGAATTGTGAAAATCAGGGTGTTCTACATCTTGTTTGCAATACAATGTTTCATGAGAGAACCAAACACATATTGGTTCAAATTCATTTCATATGAGAACATGTTCATTATCACAACATATAGCTCCAGTATTTCCCCACTCAGGATCAATGTGTAGATGTCTTCATGAAGTCACTTTCACGTGATAAGTTTGAGGCATTCAAGAATGATCTCTCTTCTTCTCTTCAGGCTACGATCAATTAAGGGGGAGAAAGTTAAAATATTTAATCCTATATATTTTTTAATAAATGTCTCTATGTGTTATTAACCTTTGATTGACATAGGTTAGTAACTTAGGGCATTTCCTAGGTGTGATTAGTTGTGTTGTGAGTCATAATCCCCTATAGATTAGGATATTTAATCTCACTTCTTATTATTTAAATAAGCACCCCAGTAGCGATTTTATTAATTTAGTTAATGTAATTCCAATCAAAATTTTAGTGGTCACCTTATTCTACAAGTTAGATATGTGTTCTAACTATCATCATGTTTGATTATGGGAATAATATATCAATAAGAAAACATTTACAACAAACAAAGAGTATTTTAAATTCTTGGTGATCCCATTTGGTCTCATGAGTGCTCAATCAACAATATAAAGTTTGATGAACTATATTTTTTAGCCCTAGATGAGAAAATTCATCTTAGTTTTCCTAGATGATATTTTAACATACAATAAGACATTTAAAAACCATCAATGGAACTTGCACTAGACTTTAAAAGTCCTAGCCACCAATAATTTATATGTAAAATGTTCTAAATGCTTCTTTGGTACACCAGAGGTTAAAGACCATAGGAATATTATCTTATTGGATGGGATTATGTTGGATCCCAAGAAAAGTGTGGAGATGAAAAAGTGGTAAAAAACTAAAATTCATAGGGTATTTTTAGGTCTCACTGGCTATTACCGTAAATTATAAATATCAAAGTTGCACAAAAATGCTTTCCCTTAGTAAAAACTATCAAAGAATGCATTTGTACTTTTAAAAGAGGTAATTTATACCACACATGTGCTAGACATGCCATATTTTTATAAACCACTAGTCAATGGAAGTGAGGCTTTAGGGATTGAAATTGGCACAATATTGATGCAAGAGGGATAAACCTTGGCATTTACTAGAAAAGAATTGGTAGTTAAGAATTGGGCCAAATCCACATATGAGAAGGAAAAAATTTCCATTCTCCATGTCATAGCTCATTGGCGACCATATCTATTAGGAAACATTTTTTTTATTAAGATAGATCACCATAGACTAAATTTATTTGTGAAACATCAGGTTTCATCGCTAAAAAAATAAACATGGATTAATATACTCTTGGTATGTGATTATAAAATAATGGAAATGAGAGTGTGGTGATTTATGCCCTTGGGATGTGATTATAAAATCATATAAAATAATGGAAATGAGAATGTGATGATTGATGACCTATCTCAAAAAATTGAAGACTAATGGAACTTATGTATGGTGGACTTACCAACTCCATATTGGTTACAAGAAATTGAGAAAGAATGGTAGCATGATGCATAGGTTCAACAATTCATCCATTAGCTAACCACTAATCCCATAGCTAAATAAAGTACTCTTAGGATGAATATTTATTACATTATGAAAGGATGATTGTGTTGTTTTCAAATTGAGCTCTTTAGGAAAAATTATTTCAAAAACTATATGCTTTACCCTTGGTGAAACATTCTACATTTTTAAAAACATATACAAGACCCAAAAGAACCTTCTTATGGGATGGAATGAATCAGAATATAAAAACATTTTTTGTATAATGTGATACATTTCATTATCACTAGAGAGATATCTCTCATACCCCAAGAACTTATCATCCATCACAAATCCCTACCATAGTATGAATTGATATATCCATGGATATGATTGATTGGCTACCTAAGTCAAGATGCAAATCGATGATCCTTATGATGACATCTCTCGAACTATTTCCAATTTTGCTAAATGGTCTATCCTTATAAAGAATCCACCATGAAAAAAAATCTTAAGGGACCAAATTTTCTAACCCCAATAATTTTTTTGATTCACTATATGTGGTGGATAGATCAAATTTGATAAATTAAGAAACATTTCTAATAACCATGTTAAAATATGACAAAAGTAAGTCCTTTAGAAAAATTTTACAATATAGATCCAAGATTAATATGTCTAGTATCCATATTAAAATATGATGAAGGTAAGTCATTTATACAAATTTTACATGATTTCTAAGATTTATTTTCTTAGGCTTACTCATATATTCCTAAAATTGACTTCATGGTTGCATTACATATATAGTACTTTACCCAAATGCAAATCAAGTTAAGCAAAAAAATCAAAGAAATGCATCCAAAAGTATACTTGCTAATTAAATATGAGATTCCAATACTGTTAGATGTAATTTTTATTTGATCTATTGTCTATCCTGAGTGAGTTAATAATATAGTGCTAATTTCAAATCCTAATGGACATATTTAACGTTGTACAAACTAACATGATTTAAATAAGGCTTGCCCCAAAGAAGACTTCCCACTACCTAATATTGATATGATTTTAGAATCTACAACTAGTTGTGGGATGTTTTCATTTATGAATGGATTTTATAGATACATTAAAATAAATATAAAACCTAAAGACCAATAAAACCATCATTTACAACACCATGGAGAACATTTTGTTGTGTGTTTATTCCATTTTGATTGAAGAATGCAAGGCCCACTTACCAAATAACTATGGCATTTATATTTCATGATTATATACATAATAAAATATAATAAAATTTAGATTATTTACTTTCAACATGATCATGTTACAAATTTATAACAAATATTTAAATGACTACAAAAATACAATGTGTGCTTAAACCCTAAAAATGTGTATTTGGGGTAACATCAAAATAATTATTAGGTTATATAATATCTTAGTGAAGCATTAAATTATAAAAAAAAAGGTTAAATATATTATATACATGACTTCACTAAAAGGGTTGAAATGGTTACAATATTTAAAAGGAAAGATTTATAAAATAAGGCATTTTGTGGCTCTACTAGTTGATAAAATACAACCTTTTAGATGTTTATTAAAGTTTGATATGAATTTTGATTGGTATGTAAAATTTCAACATATTTTTGATGCAATCAAAGAATATCTACTTAATCCAATCACACTCATTCCTCATATATCATCTTTCCTTTAATTGTTATACATTTATGCTACAAATCATGCCTTAGAGGTTTTGTTAGCATAATATGATGATGATCATAGAGAGCGCACAATTTATTATGTCAATATTACATTAGTTGATTATGAAAAAAATTTCAATACAATGGATAAGCTATGTTTATATTTTATTTTTGTAGCACATAAACTTCAACATTATATACTCAATAATGAAACACATGTCATTACAAAGGTGATTTTCTTAAATTTTCTCATGTCAAAACCATATCTTTTAGGATGTATAGATAAATGGGTGGTTACCCTTATAGAGTTTGATTTAAAATTCATATATAAACCCACAACACCATTACTTGACACAACACTAGTTAATGATACTTTTAGAGACGATCTTATAACAATATTACATTGATGATGATATCTAGACCATGTATTTTGATGGATCTAAATGTGATTAAAGAATTGTCACATGGATATTTATAATTAATTCTAAGGGATATCGTATTCTATTTACATATCAACTAGGATTTTCATGCACAAATAACATAACATGATATGAGGCACTAATCCTAGGTTTGTATGCCACATACAAAATATAGATAAAACTTTATTCAGGTATATGGGGAATCAGAAATCATTGTCAATCAAGTTTCATATGCTTATCAAATAAAATAATAAAACTTTATCCCATAAAAAGATATGGTACAATGTTTATGGACACATGTTCATACATTTTGAATTGAAAGTATACCTTGAAAAGAAAATCATTATGAAAATGCAACGACTAATGCTACTTATTTAATACCTATTAATATTAATGATGATTAATTTTTTATATATACATCAAATAGAATATCCATAAATTATGATAACATATTTAGTGTATTTATTAGCTCTTGCAACCACACACAGTGCAATAAACCTATAATAGTATCATGATATCTATAATTTCTTGAATAAATAAATCACTCAGACCATTTCATTAGGAATGATAAATGAAATTAAAAAAGAGATTTACTTATTTATGTTATTATTATAGGATATATATTTAAATGATAATTTGATGGACATTTACTATGGCATATTAGTTGAGAAGAAGCTATGCTAGGTTTTCAAGAAGTATTGACAATGAATGTTGGGGGAATTTTAGAGGAAAATAAATGTCTTACAAGTTATTAAAGATATAAAGATGATGTAAAAAATCACCATTTATACTCAATAAAGAAGTATAAGAGAGTTTACATGAAAAAAATTCATTCCCCAAATTTGATCTTATTGTAACTCAAGTGATAAAAATGCCATAATTTGTTTATCAATATACTCAATCTAACCTATGTAATTTGTCTCATAATTTCATAAAATATGTCAAAATGTTCTCATATTCATGTATAATTACCCACATATTCATCAATTTGTCCCACTCTAAATCATATTATCTGATCCAAAAGCTTAACTATCTATTTATAATGGTATGAATTTCTAAGACAAGATCATTATATGCCTCCCTTTTGAGGTGAGGGATGAAGCCTACTAATCACTCGTATAAAAATAAAGAGTTGTTCATGTCATGTGCTATATATAAAAATGTAATTATGTAAATCATGTATACTAGCATGATAATATATGTATATATAAATAATCAACCATTCAAGAGTGTATGAAGCATGTAATCCAAGACATAAAATTAGC
This sequence comes from Torreya grandis, assembly GCA_037957365.1. NCBI lineage: Eukaryota > Viridiplantae > Streptophyta > Pinopsida > Cupressales > Taxaceae > Torreya > Torreya grandis. Next base: position 745,472 of record JARHVA010006212.1, read on the forward strand.
ATATCAACTAGATATAATAATTGGGCATGCAGTAATAAACATCACATTAGATACATGATAAAATAATAAAATTTCATAAAAACTAAGAATCCATGATATAAATTATTATATAAATCTTATAAACAATCATATATGTATCCACACACAATATCATGATCATAAAGCACACAAGTAATATCATGATCATAAAACACACAAGCACTCAAGACATGATTTGCCTCTAACTTGACTGTGACCAAACACAGACAACATGGCCATTAAACGGACTAGTAGATACTTAAAACAATTGATTCATGATGTGATAAAACAAAATCAATGCACACATAGATTATGTAATTTAACATACATCCATAGTCACACAATTTTATAATCATCAACATAAGGCATGCACAGAGCAAGAAATGTTAATTTACATAATCAATCAATGTCATCATCGAATATATAAAAGTAAAATATCCATTTGGAATATAACCTTACAAGATTAAATATTATATAAATATCTCAATATGATCAATGTAATAGTTATATAAAAATATAACCTAAAAATTATACTAAGATGCCCCCAATGCAAGCATACCCACAGTGTAGAAAGGTAACACCTATGCATAAGATTATCCCACATCTACATTTTTATGTGTTTTTTATAACATAAATTTGGTCATGAATACTTGATCATTGGTTTATTTTATTCCTTTTTAACATTAATTGACAAATGCACTTAATTGACACTTATTTCACTATTGTGGCTTATATTAAGCACAATATAAATCCTTATTTCACCACAAGGACATCTACTATAACCTAAAAAAATGATTGATAAAAATAAATTTATGCATCTATATGATCTTACTCAGACCCAAAATGTAACACATTTTTTAAGGGATAAGAATTCCCAACATTATCATCCATGTTTGTTGATCCCATCCTTTCACCCAAACAATCAAAATTTCAAAAAGGAAAGTATTCTTAGGGTTAGCCTTAAGATTTATAAACTCTCAAATATGTGTTTTTCCATTTTAAACCAATATAAAATCATAATCAATTAATTCATTAAGGACATATTGGAAAGCTTATAATTCATATTACAAGAGCTTACTTACATAAGTGCACATTAAACAAAAGTTCCCTATTCTTCCCAAATAAGTTTCCAAGCACTTCAAGAAGGCATGAGCCAAGTATAAATTCAGTATTATGCATCCCTAACCAATAATTTTCAAGTATTCACACAAATTATAGATGCTTAATATTTTATAAGGATCATAATTTCATAAATCACTTAGGTGGGATAAGACATGGATGTTTTATCCATCTTCAGAATATTAGTATATAGGTAGTGCTCAACATGGCGGGATGTTTAGGTCTAGCATAACTCCAACCACTAACCACTCTTTAATCCTTCACATATTTTCATCTCTTTTTAAGATAAAACTAGGGTTTACAATTTAAATAAGCCATATATAGGTATCCACATAGTTTTTGATGATCAAATCAATGTAAGAATACCTAATTTTCACCGTCACACCTGACTGTGCCAAAAATTCCAATTTTATGTAAAAAGATGAAACCGATAGATAGGGATAAAAATTATTTGTTGTTCCTTTCCTAATTTTCATTATTGTCCTTGAGGGTACTCAGGCTCAACTTCTGGAAAGTTTTTAGGTTTTTTGCATTCTTTATGCTCTTGCATTATATTCTCTTGTGCAGTTGCCAGACAACTCAAAAAGCTAAGTACAAATCTCTTTTCATAGTTTACCCTTGTTTGTTTGAAATTTGATTTGTCCATTTAGTTATTTATTTTTTGTTTTGATATTTATGACCATATTTAAAGTTTACTAATTTTATATATTCAATTTATCTAATTTATGATTAATTATAATATTAATTCAAATTTAGATAAATGTTTTGGTGAACCTATGTATTGATTCAAACATTATCTAACTTTAAGTTTTACTTAGGGTTAAAAACTTATAGGGTTTCATATTTTACTAATTATATTTCATTCTTATTTCTCACAATCATATGGTTATAAAGGATACAATGCAAACATCCATAATGAAAAAAATTGTTAAATAAAGCATAATATATGAACAAGAAGAGTTTTATGTTTACAACACTAAAGATCTTAAAAAAGAGAAATTCCAAAACTTAACCAATTATCATTGATTAAATATTCAATCAAAAGCCTTACTTATACAAATTGAATAACAAAAGACATGTTTAACACCTTTCATTGCTCTATGTACACTTCAAGGTTCTAATAGTCATCATCCCACTTCCATTATACACCCATAGCTTATACAAGATACTATTATCCATGATATTAATAACCAAAAATTTAGGTCATGACATCATGGATATAGTCAGCATGTTCTTCCTTAACCCCTCTACCCCCCATAATATGTAATTAGATACACATGTGTCAAATATTCCTCTATCTAGTTGTTTAAATTTCTATAAGTTTCCAAATGATATAATGGATTCCTTACAAATATCAAATGATATGAATCTTATTTCATGCAAAGACTTACAATTAAGCAAAGTTCCTATATTTTCAAATGATTTGAATCTCAAATCCAATAATAATATTAACAATCCATTATTCCTATGTTTTAAATAAACAAAAAATTACAACCCATGAGTGCATCTACTCAAAATTCAAACATTCTTATGAGTCATATTGTATCTATAATGAATTTTATAGGAGATCTTCAAAAACATGTCTCAATTCTCAAGTTACAATTATTTTTGTGCAATGATAAAATTAATGATAACATGATATAAAATTAATGATAACCTGCCATAAGATCAACCACTTGCACACAACGTATTTGACCATCCTTATCCAATCAATTTTTTCATGCATATGTAGCCTCTACTTGATGCGCTAAGAGACCATTTTAAACATTTGATCCAATATGTACATTCCTTTGGTAATTTAGGCTAAATATGGGTGTTTATTGTTAAAGGCCTTTCATTTAAACTTATCAAGAAAAGCTTGGGATTGGTTATATAGTCTTCTTAATGGTTCCCTGCCCATTTTTAGAAACCTAGAAGACATATTTTTATCATATTTTCATAAGCATTATGTACCTAAATTCACATTGAAACATTGTTAATGCTTAAATAAACATTATGATAATTATATTTGAGGTTATACTATAATATTTAAGGATGCATTCAATTATTTGACATATAGACCCTCAAATTTGAAAGTACTATTCATATTCAAATTTGTAAGTAAATTGTCAAAAGAAGATCATGTAAGCAATAATTGAAATACAAACCCTTATGTGGCACATTTGAATATTTTAGTCAATAATGTGGGGATATTAGATGAAAATATTGCATAATAAAACCAATTCCACCACATAAATATACACCTATAATACTTCTATCAATGTTAATGTTTTAATTGGAAAAGAAACTCATTAAATTACCTACTACTAGACATCTATCCACAACATGCCTTCTTCATAAAGAAGGTAAATCATTTTGAGCTTATCATAGGATCACAAGACATGATACAAAAAAGTTTACTAAATTTAAAGAAAAAATTCAAAAGTACAAACATGACGGTATTATTGTCATAATACAAGATCAACCAATTCTTGATATTACATAAATTCAACAAGTATTACCTATAACTATAGAAAATAAAACTATTCCTCACCTAAAAAAATTAACAATCAAAATATTCATGCATGGAGATTATTTTAGGTATAATCATACTGACCCTACATAAAAAATTAAAAAAAATAAAAATAAATAAATAAATAAATAAATAACTCATAGTAATGTGAGATGATTATCACAAATTAGATATAGTATCGAATACTTACATTCTAGTGAGCATTAGAAAACATTCCTGGGGTACACCATATTTCCAATTACTTGTGGTCTCAAAGTTGTCCTTACATAGGTTTGGATCATAACTCATTCATATTAACAATTAATCAAATTGGGAAAATCATGGTTAAAAATAATACAACCCTCAATAGATCTTAATCAATAAGGCATTACATTTTTCTAGGAATAACAATTAGTTGGCATACCACATGATGGTGATAATGATCAACCAATGGATGGAGAATAATAAAATGCTACATACCTAAACAATACTTAAAATTCAATGATGATGAAAATGATTTATTTAATCAAAACTTATCATTACATTCTTACAAACATTTCAAATAATAATTTCAAACATATTTAAAATAATAAAAAATCCTAATGTACATAGTTTCCAATTGTTACGTCTCCTTTTTTCATTTATTTGAATTTGTTATCACTTGATACATGATTCTATGCACTTGTATGTTTTTGACTTTTTGGCCTCTTGGTCCTCTTATTTTCATTTCCATGTTTATATAGTCTCAAAATAATGTTCAATATTTATCAATAGTGATATTAATCAATCTTCACGCACAATGTTTTTTTAGAATTTTATTAATTTCCCATAAGACATAGTCAAATAGAATAGGATAAGAATGTTGTCTACTATTGTAGTATTGTTTGATCATGTATATTTTCATATATCTTCTCATAAACTACATTTATAAAACTAATTATATCAATTCATAAATTATTCACTTAGTATCAATATGTAATTTATAGTCTTTCCTATAAAATCCCTTATTTTCAAGCTTTATTGTTCATAAATGTGACATATTTTGACAAGTGTACATTTGATGAACTAATAATATACAATAAACTAATTGCACACTTTTTTCAGTCTCCTATAGGTTCATAACAACTCCAATTCATATTCCATAGAGGAAAATTCATTCTATTTACCCATTCATCTCTTTGATAGTGCACATCTTTCATTGACACTTGTTGTGACTATCTAGATTAGTTTCCTTTATTCTATTTAAAAACATTGATTCATTTCAATTTAAACCTTTTTATTTAAAAAAAAATTAAAAATACAAAAAAAATCATATATTCTCATAAAACTTGAAAAAATATTCAAATATTGTCAAAAATCCAAAATTAGGACCTGAACATGGTTATCAATCTATTTTCCATATTTTTGATATGTTATTTATTTATTATATAATATATTCTTTATATATCACACATGAATTTCATTGGTATACATGAGTGTTTTTAATGACATACAAACATTTTACATAAATTAAGATGTTGGACTCTTTACTACCCATTGGCCTTGCTAAGATGGGGGCATCTTACTAACAATTGCCAGTATGTGGGTATTATCATTATATAACCCCTCTACTATTAAGATTTAAATTTTGTACAAATGTTTTGCTAACATTTCTATCTTAGATAATGTATATGAACATGTTAGTTTATAGGATATGATCACACGACACATGCATATATTAGATTACCTTTACTAATTTTATGTTCCATTGATGTTACTTACTTATACATAGTAAATTAAAACTTTTATTTTATATTATGTTGGCCCTTGGCATTTATGTGAGACTATTTGCTTGATGCAACTCTATGGGATATTTTATGTTATGTGCAACATTTGAATATGTCCTGGCTTTGACCATTGTCCTTATTTTTGGTGTGCAACATTTAAACACACCCTTGTTTGACCCTTGGCCCTACGTGTGGTGTGTAACATTTGAACATGTCATTTCTTTGTCCCTTTGCCCTATGTGTGGGGTGTGACGTTTGAACATGTCATTTCTTTGTCCCTTTTCCCTATGTGTGGTGTGTGACATTTGAACATGTCATTTATTTGTCCCTTTACCCTATGTGTGGTGTGTGACATTTGAAAATGTCCTTGATTTTGGCCCTCAGTCATTAAACATCAATTTTCAATCATTCATGCTTATTTATGTGCATATTGAGCTTGATGATTTTAATACCATGATCCATATCATACACTCCTAACATCCTAACATAGTAACATATTAACATACTAATTACATGAGCTTCAATGATACATTCTATTGGAATTATCTCTTAAGTTTTATGCACAAATTCAAATCTTACTATGCTAATACTTTTCCATATGCTGTAATTGTATATGATAACATCTTACTATGCATGTTTCAAGTTAAATTTTATTTTTAGATGAGTGAATTCACATGAGTAAAATCCCTCTCCTCAAAATGGAGGAACTTTAGTGGGATTCTCATGCATGAGATAAGCTATTTTTAGAGAGAAATCATAGTTTTCAAGTTGTAAATTCAGTTATTGGCACATATTATGGAGGCATATTCCATTGCATATGCACTCCTATTTATATTTTCAAGGATCAAATTCACATATTTTCAAATTTTAAATGGGAAATCATATATAATTTCAAATTATACAATTACAAGGATGGCATGATAATAGTTCTATGCCAAAATTTATATTTTTGAACATGATAGGAGCATGGGTCTAATCTATTATATTGTGATCATGTTTCCTTATACCAAGATTTAACAATTGAATATACAAGCCATCTACAGTAGTTGATTTATTTTATTTGCATAGTGCATGACTTAGGTTCATTGGGCACTCTAAAAGTATGTGCACAAATATATTAGGACTCAAACACGTTTACATCTTGGGATTACAAAGTAGACAATAATAGTCAAGTTTTCAATATTCTTTAATGAGAAACATTTTCAATTAAAAATAGAAAATACAATTTGGTGTTTGATCACCCCCATTTTTCTCCAATGGTTTGGCTAAGGAACCATCTTATCCAAGTGATTCATGGGAGGCGACAATTCTCCAATACTTCAAGGAGGCATCATCACCAAGAAAAGTCATAAAGAACATATTTAATGTCACACATATATGGGTGTTCATTCCATACTCTATTTTAAATTATCAAATTACTCAAATACATGTAATTTTCATTTAAAAAAATAATTTCAAATTACAATTGTCAAGTTCAAGTAAAATTTCAAATGTTCAAATTTCGGTTTTCAAATTTCAATTTTCAAAAGAATGAAATAACTATTTCATGTGTTGTTCAAGGTTTCCAAACTACGTGTTTCCTTTTAAAATTAAATTATGCAGTTCAAAGATAAATTGTGTCTTACACACTAAGGTAAGGATTTCTTTTAATTTAGTAATTTTATTTTTAGCCTAAAAGTGGGGAAAATATAGTAACCTAAATTTGGTCACAAATACTTGATCATATCTATTCTATACCATTTTACCATTAATTGATATATGCATGTTGGGCCCCAAATCCATTTAAGTATAAGATTTGTGCCAACACAATAGACACTTGGGCATGATTCGATCACTTATCATGTTTATTATTTTTTCATCTTTTGGTGTCAGATGGTAGGCACATAACTAACTCCCTTTTTTATCAACCATCATCAGGATATGGGCACATAGGATAATCGTAGCTCATTGAAAGTAGGGTTGTGGAGCCATTAGAATGATTACATCTTGTGCCAGCTCAGCAACCAGTGTGATCTATTCCCTATGTCACTAAGATGCCCTGAGTCACTATAAATGGGAGTTGAGTCTAGTTAGAAAGAAAGGATAAGATTGGATTAGTGAAGCCCTATAGGGTTGGTTCTAGATTATATGATTGTCATTAGAGCTGAGAGTCTAATTAGGAATGTCTTTAATTCTCCCCATTATAATTCCCAAAGTCGTTTGTGAGCCTGTAGGCCTTTAACAACTTAAGATTAGCATTTTCTTAGTTCTTAGTGATATATATATATATATATATATATATAATAACTGAACTTTGTTAATTATGAATGGTTTCATGCAATGTTTAATAATTGAATGCTTAAGTTTATATTATGTATGTTGATCTCTAATGAGATTTTGATCTCACTCATCTATGATGTTCATGTAGCTCATGAGGACACTAGCACCCTAGTAAGAAATTCTTTAGGTATGGGTAAGACCCTGCACCTCAAAAGGATACACATACCATAGTGTGCGCCCAAGACTAAGCTTCCCACCTAAGTACCCCTATGAATCACTCAAGTGCATGACTAGCATTAAGTAAAGAACCCAAAGTATTGAACCTATGAAACTTGGGAACTAAATCTCATAGGTTTGCACCTAATAGATAATTGGATCCACCCTTGAATGGTTGCACTCATGAACGCACCCCTACCATTGAATTACCTAGAGTCCCTTGAAGATAGAGTTGTGTCATGGAATAACTAACCCAAAATAGGCCCCAGTCCTTTCTCCACTAAGTTTTGAGTGAGTTCATAAGTCTTGTACCTTATATGAAGTGATGCAATCATAGTCAAGAGTCAAGTGTTGAAGCGTTATAAGATCAATCAAGGTTTACACCACATTGTAGCAAGTCTAGATCTGACTTAGATAACTAGATAAGAATATGACTAAGGCCCCTACTCTTATATAATAATGCAATTAACTAACACTTTTTTCACTAATTTGGCCCATCCTAAGCATAAGAGGAGACATTATTTCACCATAAGTCCATCTACTATCACCTATAAAAATGATATTACTATTGAAAAACCCTTTACACATTTTTATGCTTTAACTCAACACCTTTCTTGAAGGGATAGGGATGACCAACATGACAAGAATGGCTAATGTTCATGTCCATGTCTATCATAACTATTATTTTTCCCAAATAGTCAAAATTTAAAAAAATAAAGTATCTTTAGGGTCAAGCTTAAGATTTATAAAATATTTAATAGGTCTTTTCCTACTTGAACCACTATAAAATCAAAATCAATTTAGTCATTAAGGACATATTGACAAGCTTATCAATATTATTACAAGAGGTGACTTACACAATTGAACATTGAACAAAAGTTCCATATTCTTCCCAAATCAATTTCCAATAATTTCAAGTATTCATGAGCCAAGTCTAAATTTAGTTTTATACAACCCTATCCATGCATGATCAAGTACTCAAGATAATTATAAATGCATTCATATAGTCAAATGATCATAATTAAATAAATCACGTAGGTGGGAGAACTACACGGAGGTTTGATCCATATTTAGATTATTGGTATGTAGGCAATGTTCAATAAATTAGGGTGTTGACATCTATCACAACTCCAACCACTAAACCATTTTTACTCCTTCACATCCTTTATCTCCTTGTGGCATAAAGCTAGGGTTTAGAACTTTAAGAAGGCATATACAATATTCCAAATATTTTATGAAGATTAAATCAGTGCAAGATGACCTAATTTTCCTTGTCTCACCTAATTGTGCTGAATGTTCCAATTTTTTCAAAAATACAAAACTAACAAATAGGGACAACAATGATTATCACTCTTGTCCTACTTGACATTCATATCCTTGAGGGCACTCAGGGTCAACTTTTGGCATGTTTCTAAGTTTTATGTGTCCTTTATATTCCTACATTCTATTTTCCTATGTATTTTCTTGAAGACTCAACAAACTAAGTACATATCTCTTTTATATAGTTTACCATTATTCATTTTAATTTTAATTTATTTATTTTAGTTATTTATCTTCAATTTTGTTGTTTCAGATTGCATTTACAACTTCCTACTTTTCTATATTCCATTTACCTAATTTAAGATTAATTATATTATTAATTCAAATTCAGATAAAATAGTATCATATGTTATGCAAGAGCATTCATGGAGGATAGACTATCTTATGTTAACTAAAAATATAGTGATGGTTTTTCCCATTGTTTTCATTTGCCTTTTATTTGGTGTGTGTTTTTGTAGTTTATTCTCTTGGATCTTGATTTGGATAAATCTAATTTGGTCAAACCAAACTTCAATTTTTTCTCTATTTTCATCCTCGGAGATATTTTTTATAAGCTTGTAGTTGTAATTAGGTTTTCTACTCCTGATTTGGTCTTGGGGAAATTCTTGCTTGTTCATATTTATAATCAAAAATTTATGTACCACTTTGGTCTTCGTATAATATGTGCAGATTTCACATGGTAATAGGGATTTTAAATGTTGATTTGGTCTTGGTAAGTTATAATAACACATTTATATTATAATTGGGACTTCAATCACCAATTAGGTCTTCATAGACATTACGTAACATTTGAAAATCTAATCAGGCTTCACATTACCAATTATGTCTTAGATATTATTTTCTTGTTAGTCATTTATTAATAATAATTTTATCTTCTATTATGTCCTTAGTGTGCTCAATTAAACCTTTTAGTATTAATCAAGTTTTTTCAGTCAATTAGGACTTAAACACTTTTCACTTGGAAATGTTTTTTAATTGAGCTTTAATTTACCAATTAGAATTGAGTATGGTTTTTGCTTGGATTATCTATGTTACTTAAGTATTGGACCTTAATTAGGTCACATAAGCATTAGATTGATGTTGATTGTGGTGTGTGGGACTCTAATCTCAATCAGGGCAAGGAAATTGTTCATGTTTTCATGTAGTTCTATCTAGAGCCCAAATCGTGACTACATTTATGGCTTTCTGATTATTTATAAATTATTGTCAGTAGGATCAAAAGCATGATGGGGTCATCCTTGCTTCAAACGAAAAGTGTAGTATTGTGTGTGGGGATCAAATCCTGAATAAAACATTGGTTACCTTTGGCATTGTTCACAATTATTTATGGAGTTTAAAACCTGACTAGGTCAGGAAATCCTTAGACAAAGGACTTGGAATTGCACATAGTGCTAATCAAGTGTTGAGTGCTCGATTAGGCCTATGGATTTTTAAAAAAAAATTAACTCCCTTAAAATCCCACACAAGCTTATAATATTTAAAGCATATTTTTAAAATTTCTTAAAGTCTTGATTGGGTTTATCTTTCATTTTATAGTGTGAACTTCCATTCACAAGCCCACCCAGGTCTACTCTTTGAAAAATGAATGTTAAAATGGTAATATATGCTCCTACATGACTTGATTAGGTTTACCAAATATTATAACACACTTTATTGAGTATTTTTCCTACGTTATGAGCCATGTAAGTGGTGATGGGCAGACAAAACACCATGGGACATTTGGGAAAATTCAAGATCAAACCATTCCACCTATAAGGGGAAAATGGCATTGGTTTTGGTGGGTTCTTCGACTGAATACTGTTATTGGAAAATGGTATTTACATTTTTTATCTCATCTTGGAATTAGTGAAGTAATATGCTATCAAAATTTATATTAAATACTTGATGTTGAAACTTGTGGTGTTTTTCTTGATTTCATTAGAGATGAATAAAAGCAATGATTTTGTGTATTAAATTTTACAATTTTATTTTTGAGTTTGGTTCTCAAGAATCAATGTGTTTGCCAAAACTAATCATTGTATATGAAATAATTGTCCTTAATTATAACCCTAGTCTATGTATGCATCAATTGGTATCAAATATATATTTTTCTTTCTAGGAGAGTGTGCATAGATAAGACTTAGGTGGAGTTTATTTCCAAGTTGTGAAATATAATTTTATGTCATGAGAGAGATGGCATACCATGGAAATTTTATTTGAAGAGGGGCAAGATTGAGTCAACCTCGAGTTGTAGATTTGGCTAAGATGATGAGAGGTATGAAAAAAAGGTTAGATGCAATGGAATTAGTGAAAATGAAAGGGTCTCATTGTGGTGATGTGAGTGAGGGTGATGAAGATGAAGAATCTCAAGGAATTGGGCTAGAATCTATGTAAAATGAATTTGAGATTTCTCAAAGCTATTGTGAGGCTTGATAGTAAGACAAAACTAGATGCACCCTATTATAATGATAGTTTGAATCCTAAATATCTCATGGATTCAATAGGTGAAATGGGAAAATATTTTAATTGTGATTCTATGGAGGAGCATAATAAATTTAATTTATGTGCAAAAAGATGAAGATTCACACTTCTTTATCATGGGATCATGTTCAAGTTGAGGGACAGAGAAATAATAATAAGAAGATAAGATCATGGAGACATATGGTAGAAAAATTGAATTTAAAATTTTTACCCTCACACTATTAGTTGAGGTTTTTTAGAAATATACAAAATTTGAGGCCAAAGGAGATGAGTGTCAACTAAATACATTGAGGAAGATCCCAAAAAAATGACAAGGTTTGTGAATAGACTGTATTTTTCTATACAATATGAAATTATTTTGTTGAAATTGAGAACCATAGAGGAAGATTATCAATGTACACTGAAGATGGAATAAAAGTTGATAAGGAGTCAAAAATCAAACTCTAGAGGTAGATGAAGGTCTTAGAGAGGATGAAGACATAACAATGGTGGATAGGCAAGAAGTTCACAAAATCATAATTTAGATAAGAGAGGAGGATAATCTTATAAATGAAGAGGATTTTGTGAATGAGGTATAGGCAAAGGTTTCCATGGTAATTATTTTGGGTGTAACAAGTATGTTGGTTATAAAGAGAAATATTGTATAGAAAACCCTCAAAATAATGGTAAGAGAACTAAAGAAACAACTCATATAGATTTTGGAGATGAGGAGAGCATTGGGTATCAAAATCATATGGAATATCCATAATAATGAGAGGATATATTGATGAAAATAATGTTGTTGAAACTAGCCAAGGAGGTGAATGAACTGGCACAATCAAGTGTTTATTTTGAATTATTTGTAAGTCTAGAGGTAAGTGATGTAGATTTATCAATAAATGGTAATAAAACTTAGGATAAAATGGTTGCAATATCCTAAACCATACAAGGTTTCTTGGATTCTTAAGGGGAATTAGGGGATAGTGAATGAGTAGTGTGTGGCGAATTTTTTGATTGGTTCATACAAGGATGAAGTTATATGTGATATCATGCCCATGGATGTGTGTCATGTGTTGTTGGAAGGACATGGAAATTTTTTTTGAGAGCCATAAATGATGGATGAGAAAACACCTACACCATTATTAAGGATGAAGGATATGAGGTGGACAATAATTAAAGAGCAATGTTGGTATTTGGTAAAGAGTTGTTGAAGGTGGTTAAGCATGAAGAAATATGTTTTTCATTAATTAGAAAGCTTTTGTTATTTATGATAGCCATTATCATAAGTGATTTATCTATTGAAATTAAGAATATGTTGAAGGATTATGTTGATATTATGATTAGTGAGTTTTCAAATCGAGTACCCCCTGTAAGGAGCATTAGTCATCATATGGATTTAGTGTCAGGATTGATTTTGCTTAACAAATCATCTTATAGGTTGACTCAAATGAAGAATGCGTATATATCTAAGTAGGTGTAGGAATTTATTAATAAGGGTTTAATCCATGAGAATCTAAGCCCATGTGTAGTTCCAACTATGTTGTCACAAGAGAAATGTAGGGAATGGAGATGTGTACAGATTCACATGTAATAAATAAGATCACCATTAAGTGCATGTTTCCATTACCAATAATTGTTGACTAAATAGACTACTTGAGTGGGTAAAAGTACTTCATTAAGATAAATTTAAAGATCAATTATCATCAAATTCACATATAATAAGGATATGAATGGAATATTGCATTCAAAATGAATAACAAGTTGTATGAGTGACTGGGCATGCCATTCATATTGTCAAACATTTTAAGTACATTCATGAGACTCATGAATGAAGTGTTTAAACCTTTCACAAGTAATTTTTTCATAGTTTATTTTGATGAAATTCAAAAACTTTATCATTCCAAGGAGGATCATTTGAAGTTGGTTTTGGATAAGTTGAAGTAAGAATAATGACTAGTGAACTTAAAGAAGTGTAAATTCATGCAAGAGGAAATGGTATATTTGGGATTTTTAATATCAAGAGATGGGTTGAATAGATACCCCAAGAAGGTGAAGGAAATTATAGATTGACCTTTTCCAAAGATTAAATTTGAAGTAAGGTGTTTCCATGGGTTGGAGAGTTTATACATAGATTTTATCAGAAACTTCAATGGCATATGTTAACTTATAAAAGAGACTATGAAGGGAGATAAGAATAAAATTTAGAAGAATGTTGTATTATAGAGTAACTTTCAATTTTGGAAGATAAAAATGATGGAACAACTAGTGTTAGCCTTACTAGATTTTAGGAAAGTGTTTCAGGTTGATTGTGATGCAAACTAAACAATCATACGTGTGGTGTTGAGTCAGGAGGGTAATCCAATTGCCTATTTTAGTGATAATTACAATTATTATAAGAGGAAGTATTTAGTCTATGACCAAGAATTCTATAGAATGGTTCAAGCTCTCAAGAAGTGGAAACATTAATTATTTTTGAAAGAGTTCATTTTATACATTGACAATCATTCATTGTAGTTCATAAACATCCAAGGTAATCTAAATCAACAACATATGAAATGGGTATAATTTATTAAAATATATTCCTTTGTGTTGAAGCATATGAATGGAAAGTCTAATAATGTAGATGATGCATTGAGTAGGTGAGATTTTGTAGTGAATGAGATAAAAGTGGAAGTCATTAGATTTGAATCCATGGAGTTATGTGAAGAATACTTAGATTTTTGATATGCATGGGCAACATGTAGGAATGAAACATATGTGCATAGAACTCTCTTGTTAGATTACATGTTACATGATGAATTTTTTTTAAAGAACATAAGTTTTGTACAATACAAGGTTCCATGAGAGAGAACTTGTTGAAGGAAAAGCATAGTGGACGACTTGTTGGTAATTTTGGATATGAAAAGACTTTAGCCCAACTAAATGAAATATGCTATTATCCATAGATGGATTGTTAGCATAGATTCTTGGATACACCATAACATTATAATTATAGGGATAACTCCTACAATTTGTGAAAGACCTTATGGGAAAGGAAAATTATTACTCAGTATTCAAATTTTATCGTAGGATTGTAGAGGTTTATACAATCTTGAGTAATCTTATGACTATCTATTTTGATAGATATTTAATGGTAAAACTTAGATATGATGACATAGTTGTCAAACTTACAGAGAAAATACCTTTCTACTATTCATTAATATTATAATATTTTAAATAGATTAAAGTAATTTATAGACGTTTACAGTTGAAGATTATCAATTCATGAGGTTATTATGTAATATCACCTGACTTCACAATAAGAAGATAATATCAATTAGAAGAGAAAACCAATTTCATAAGAGATAGTCTTGTAACACATTTCATTATCCCAAAATATATATCTCACATAAAAAGTGTAGAACTATTATATTAACCATCAAATACTAAATCTACTTACAATATTCATATCATGAAATACTCATTACACTTTCATTCCAGAGATCTTAGGATTTACTCAAAAGGCCCAAATACAATATTACCCAATACTATCCAACACTATCCAACACTATCTAACACTATCTAACTTGTTCTACTACAATCTTTAGGAATATATAATTCTAAAAACTATATTTCTATAAACATAATGGCTATACTTGGCATTTAGGTATGTCAACCTATATTCTATTGCTAAATATTCCATATACCTGATCCTAACTGAAAATACAATATCTTCATAACAATGTTGTAGGATAACCCTTAACCAAAAATAAACCATGATCCTTGTCCACATGGCATGTTCATAAATGTGAGAGGTTAGTGTACACATTCCCCAGATAACAATTTCTTGGACTTATATTTTTGTCTCATCCTAAGACAAGACCACAAAGAATTAGTATTTTGCAAACAAAAAGTATGTAGAACTCACAAAAATTGTAGATCTCTCAAGTTGTCATTTACTAATTTTCACCCATTGCACACTACTTATATGTCCTCATGAGTTTTCATCTAAGTAAAAATCCAATCTACCACCCTTCAAGTTTTTTAATAGACTAACCTTGTGGGTTCTTATGGTCCTACAAAAAAAAAGGATGACAAGAAAAAAATCAAAATTCTTCACTATAAAAAACTTAATTGGATGGAGGCATTAGTGAAAGAAACGATGCAATAAATGGTTACAAAGTACATGGAACACTCTGTGAAGAACTAAAATTATTAGTCTTTATCTATAATAATTGTTGTTGGAGTTAACTGTGAGGAATAATGCCATAAACATCAATGAGTGGAGTGATGGTTTATCAAATTCTGCCATGTTTGTCTTATAATTTTGCCAAGAAATTAAATACTCCTAAACATTGTGTAGAAGTGCCCACAAAGGAATATGAGTGTACAAAATTTGAGAAACATCACTTTTCAAATTAGAAGAGAGAATGTCTTTAGCATTATTCATTTTACCATATATGTCCACATGTAGATAAGTGAGCTTCTCAACATGGCATTATGCTTGGACTTCATAAAAGTTGTTACATAGAATTTGAGTCTACCAAGTCTGCTACTAGTGCATAAATGAGTCTCAATCTTGCATAGATGCTTTAAATGTGGATACAAACCCAAAAACATGATGGATTTATAATAACTCATAATGGTGAATTCAAGGAACACATTGTTTCATACTACATCCACTTAGGATTTCTAGTCTATCAATCGATGGGCCATAGTTGTGGCTTAGACAATCATAGTGGTGAGCTTAGCTTGATAGAGAAAAAGGTTTTTGTGTAACTCATTAAAATACTCTTTGATATCCTAACCTTTCAATTCAATATGGTTGACTTATTGGATGATCACCCAATCCTACAAAAGTTAAGCAACCAGATTAAGAAGTTTTGTGCAATCTAGTATAAAACTAGGGCACACAAATTGAGATTAAAAGGTGGGGATGGAGTATTAAATAAAAAAATAGTGTTTCTAAACACACTCTATAGGTTAGAGTTATCCTGATATAACTGGGACACACTATTTTGAAATGAAATACTAGTTTGTATAATAGACTCCTGAAAAGTGGAAGCACGTTCCAACTACTTAGCCAATGAAAGTTTATAAGAATTTATAGATTATTTAGTGGTAGGTAGATGTATAATGGAAATTATATTGGATTTCATAAATCATATGGGTGTAGAATCCCCATATTTTATATCCTCTAGAGTGCATTGAGTTGGAGCTTCTAGCAGTGTCAGTGTCACTTGTGTGGCAAGTTTGTGTGTAGCTTCATTAGTAGACCACTTATTTACCAAATCAACAAGAATGTCTAGCTTGTACATTTCTTTGGACTCAAAAATATTATATTATTGTACCTCCATGGATGGAATTTTTATGGATGGTATGGAGATATCAATCGAGATAGGAATGGTTTGCATTGTTGGTTAGGATATTTCCTCTATAATCATTAGTTTTCATAACTCAACCTTGGGCTATGGATTCCCTAATTTTTGAAGCACATTGATATGATGATTTTGTTGGGCCTCCAAATCCTTTTTTTTAAACTTACATTTGCTTCTTCTTCACTTCCTTTCTTCTTCTACACTTGGTAATTAGTTATGCTTCTTCTTGGCAACCTGCTTTTCCTTTGGCATTTGTGCATCCAACACCACCTCTTCAATATTAGTGATGGGTTCATCAAATTATGATGAATAAGAAATCACAATGGATCTATGCATTATTTCCCTTAACACATGTCCCTTATTACACCTAAACCTAGGGGAGTCCTCAAGAAATGATGGTACAATCCCTCCCAAATACATAAGATCTGGTGTGGAATATTGGGCTATGGGTTCAACCTCCTGATATTCCTCCTCTATAGTTAGTTTATATCTTTACAGTGTGTAATTCATGTGATGTAATGATTGTGGTAGACTCTTAGTAAGAGGATCAATTTTTTGGGTCTAAGAAGACTCATCAAATCTACCTATTATTATAATCTCTACTTGGAGCCATTAGAGTTTGGCTTCCTCACCTATAGTATCCACAATAATGAATTATGAATAAGTGGGAAATTATACCCATGAATGTTGGGGAAAATAATTGAAGACTTGTATTATACACATTGCTTTCCAAAATAAAACTCTTTTTCATATTTTTGCTCATATAAATCACCAACCATGTCTATGATCATAGTCTAGTAGACCTCATGTTTATTAGTTTGAAAGCTCTACCATCCATATTTCATAGTAATTCAAGGCACATGTGGGTCATCCAACTAGGTATTATGTATGTGAGTCTTACTTCATGGAGGATAACATGAGTGATTTCTCATAGGAGTTTTTCACTTTTCTCAATTTGATGGAGTAAACATTGTTGGAAAAGTCTATGTGATGTCTACTAGAATAGGAACATTGAGTGGAATTGTATGTAAAGGGGTCACTCTATATGCATCCATAATTTTCTATTGAGAGACTTCCTTTTGGGCCATACACATATCAATAACGAAGGGGAAAATGAAAATGGATCCTTTGGAAGATCATGAATGCAAATAGAAACTCCTTGTGAAAGCTTCATCACCACCACATGTTGGCCTAGAAACTACATCATAGAGAGTGGGATTCTCAGGTTATTAAACACCAATTCCATGAGTTCATCCCACTATGTGCTAAATAGTTGTTAATGCACAAGGTAGCTACTTTCACTAGGTTTCCAAATGAGATTCTGGAATGTAATTTCCAAATAATAATCTACATGTGGATTGAAAATTCCTTTAGGAGACTTATACTATGTAAAGATAAGTAATAATATTAGAAACTAATATTGAAAATTTTATTTTGTAAATGCGATAACTTTTGTAATATTCATTGTAATCACAACCACTAGAAATTATATCTAATTAAATTATTCCCCCTATAGGATCATGTGATGCACAATATTAATTATCCCTTTGGTGGCCTCCTTCGTGGCTCTAGTGGCTCCATTGAATCATGTAATAATACACTCTACCAAGATATGGATGACTTCATCTAGGATATCATCCAAATGAATACTGTGATTGTCATGGGTATAGGTATCCTTAATATCTAGTAGACTCAGAGGAGCTTTTGATTTGTAAGGCACCAAAGAGCATCCATGTTATATCATGACTATGGCCCATACCATCATAGCCTTATTCACATATATAGTGATGTCTACAGATAAATATAATTTCCCCTTGTTACACCTTCTTAGTAGAAATTCCATGACTTGACTGAGTTGGCCAAATGTAAAAAACCAAATTAGGTACTCCACATTAGTGTTTTGGAACATATGCAGTGGTGTAATAGACAAAGGTTATGCATCCAGGGCTAATTTGAGGACAAACAACCATTCTTCATCATGTTTGAGTGAAGGATAGGCCTCAGGATCTAAATTTTTTTCCTGGCGTATGTTTATACCAACCCTGATGTCTTCTAATTATGCATCAGATAGTGTTTTATGAATTGAGGTAGTGTAGTAATGGCCATCATGAATATCTCTTAATTGAGGTTAAACTAGTTGGAATACATGAGTAAAGAGTGGTGCAAAATACTTGAAGGGAGGCTCACCAAATTACATGAAAATAACTAAGTATGAAACAATCACTAAACTAGAAATATGGGATATATATAGAGCTTTTGCATGCCAGGTGTTATTATTGAGATTTAAAAGTGCCAAAATTGTCTTGGGATCTTCTTTTGAAAAACATTAGTAACCAAATATTTGAATTAATTAGTTGGCACACTCTTTGCAAATGTGGCTTTTTTCCATGGTGCTTAGGTAGAGTGATGTGACCCACTAAATCTATGAATTGATTATTTTTTTTTCTGATGTGGATCATGATAATGATTTAGAGTCTATGATACCTATCTCTCATGTGAGTATTAACACCCCTCTCTTAGCCTTTACATGTAATCAAGATTTATATTGTCCATAGTTTTCTTGGACTTAATTGTCTTTCATTACTACTTATTTTAACCATGGTATAGATTCTTTCCTCCCATTGATTCATAGTGCCTCCCACTCAAGGTTTACTATAGCCAATTTGTTTATAAAAACTTCTTAACTACACACATATCATAACAAAAACCAAACCCAATCCACATAGCCTAAATAATGAGTCTTATGCTAAAATGGTGTCAAGGAACACCTATTCTCTCCTGGGTATATAACATATTGGTAGTAGAGTTTGAGTCTATTGCCATTCACCTTTCTAGGAAAAATGGTACCATTTAAATCTTATAATACCACCATTTTTGGCTATGGTAATGCATGAATAAATTGTGGTCCCTTCTAATGGATATGCAATTTTCCTGGAAAAACTTTAAATCAACTTTCATACAATATGATGGGCTGATCTATTTGAAAGTAGTTAGTGTACAGATTCTTATCATGCCAAGATTTATACCTATGATTATTTACCTCTTGTGTCTAGGCTACTCTATGTTAGTTTTCATCTAGTAAATTTAGGTCTAAAATCCTATTCCCTAAAGATTATTGGTCTCCCATATGCATAATGATTGTGATATATAGGTTGGGTACAACATATTCTAAGGGCAATACTACTTCTAGACCATAGACTAGTTGAAATGGGGTAAACCCTGAGGCATGCTTGTAATGTGTACGATATGCCCATAAGATGGTAGGAAGTCTATCCTCCCATTCATCTCGTTGAACATCATAGACTTTTATAAGCATCTTACCTAAGACTTTTTTTATAACCTTTGCTTGACCATTGACCTGAGGTGATAGGTTATACTTTTATGATGTGATATGATAAATTCATCGGTATGTGTTTCTATGGTTGTATTTAGAAAGTGTGTACCTCTATCACTTACCAACTAGATTGGACACTTGAACCTGGTGATTATGTTATCATATAAGAACTTTACTATGTCCTTTACACCATAACTACTTGTCTCAATAGCTTTGACTCACCTGGTAGAATACTCGGTCGCAGTGATTATTATGATCATAGGAATCCAATAAGGGAGGTTAATAGAGTGTTAGTTAAAGTAAAAAAAATTCAATAAAAACACACTAACACTTACAATCTTAGATCCTATGGGTGAGCTTAGTTAAAAAAACCAAATGAAAAACATAACTAAAATGCAAAAGACACACAATCCTTTACCTTCCTTGGGAACTCCAAATGCATTGTTGAGTGGATTCCTCAATTTGTGCTCAAAGCATCTTGGGTAATGAAGCTTATGTAGCTCACTCTCACCTTGGCACCATTCTGGATTTCAATGGCTTGGTGTGGCTTAGATCAATATTTGGGCATTATAACATTATTGATGTGAATCTCATGCAACAAAACTTGAATCATAAATCTATAATATCCAAGATTAGAATTTAATAGGCAATGGATTTTATTTATAAAAAATGGATTTAACCCCAACCCAAAGTGAGTTAAGGTGGAGTTTAAACATGGAATGAGTTTAAACGTAACAAAAGTGAGTCAATACTAACCTCAATAGAGTTAATCAATGTTAATTAATCATGATTTGTAATGAATAAGCATGGGTCTCCAAAATGAGATATTTTCCAAAGGCTTGAAAACTCAAAAAGGTAATCATGAAAGGCTAAGATATTTCATATTTTTAAATTTCCTTTTGTAGTAATTCATTAATTGCACATGCATAATTCAACTAAGCATTTAATTAAGTTTATCTTATTAATTAATTTTGAATAGCCATTTCGCTCTTTCAAGATTTGATTTTATGTGTGCAAGTGCCCCACTTAAGAGGTCCATAGGCCAAATCAACGATTATGATGGCATATGATGATTAAGGATGAATCTATGAGAGGTTATGATTGTGTAAGGTAAGATACCCCAATTAGGTATGTCTCAATGAGATTCTGAGCTTTGATAAATGATGTAGAAGAAAATTTGGGATGTTTAGTGATTCTTAGGATTAATTTAAAATGGTTGGCAGGCTTCAGTCTAAAGTCTAGTTAGAAGCCATTGGTGGCCAATTTTAGGTGTCTACAATTTGCCCCTATTTAGGAAGGCATTTCAAGATATAGGCATAGTAACTTCTTATCAAATAATGAAAAAATACTACATGCTTACAAATTCAATGACAATGGATGAACTATAGGTACCCCTCGAGGGAGTTGTCGGCAAAAAATGTCTATGATCGATCTATCAAAAAGAGGAAATGATGGGAGCAAAAAGGTAACATAATGGGGTATAAATGACTTATTTGCCTATAGGTGGATATAATCAATGGCATATAGAGCTACCCCAACTGGTTAGATAAACAAGATGATTTTCTCATAGGTAATTATAATGATTGGCATAGGTGGGACAAAAAAAAGGTAATGATTTACCTAAAGGAAGTTATAATCATTAAAAAAGGTTTAAGGTAACAAGAGAATGATTTTCATAAAGGTGGTTATAATCAGTAAGAAGTAAAATAATGATTTGCCCATAAGCAGTTATACATATTCTCAAAATGAAAATGTGTCGCAGTTGGGTAAAAGAAAGAGAATGTTTTTCCCAAAGGTGGTTATAATCATTAACCTTGAAATGGATGAAAACACAATGACTTGTCCAAATATGGTTAGAATAATTATCAATTCAAGTGGGATGGTGTACAATGATTTTCCCAAAGGCAGTTATAATTATTAGTACCTCAATTATGGAAAACATGATATGGAATATGATGGTAAATTAGTACACAGGAGAAAGATGAATTTGGGCAAGCTGCGAGTAGGGAGATAATCATCTGAACTATCAATGATGAAAATTATTTAATGATTTAATTAATTTTTATGGGATATGATTTGGATTATATAAGGAATGTTTCTAGTGTCAAGGAGATATATCATTGCCTCATTGTTGTGTAGACTCTTTGAGATGATATTTTCTATAGTACATGATGGTATGCATCATGATAGAATACTATGATAACTTGGCTGATGTTGGCCTAGATTCTAATGCAAATAATTAATAAATTACATTATAAAAACATATATTTGACAAAATATTTAATTATATTATTTTGGATCAATATTTACAAATCACGTGAAAAGTTTTATAGG
Organism: Torreya grandis; assembly: GCA_037957365.1. Taxonomy (NCBI): domain Eukaryota; kingdom Viridiplantae; phylum Streptophyta; class Pinopsida; order Cupressales; family Taxaceae; genus Torreya; species Torreya grandis. The sequence goes on from JARHVA010006212.1 coordinate 768,125, forward strand.
CTTTTCACAGGTGGTTACGAGTTAAAACTAATTTTCCCGTGAACCAATAATTTATTTAAAACAAAGCATAATAGTACATTAAATACTAACTATAATAATTAAATATTAATCTAAAAATATAAAATAAACTAAATTTGGATCAAAAAATGACCCAACAAACTCCCCCTTGATCCAAAAGGGTATAGAAGGACTAGAGCAAGAAACTGTGAGTCATCTAAGTAGCCTCTACCATAACTACAACTGATATACTATGCATCCTAGACTAATCAGATCCTAATTATCCTTGAACTATAGTATAACATGATCATGCACTATCCAAATACATCGATCCTCATATAGAATCTGTCTAACAAGTGACAACCTCTGTACTATGTATGGCACATCTCAAACTAATGCCCAACAATCACCACTTCTCCCGTAGGCCTTTGCTCAGCACTAACAATGCTAGAAACACAATGTTGACTCATACTACACATCACTGATGACTTATCAAAAAACCAATATGAAATATCTTATCCCCCTATCAAGCGAGAGGTGAGAAGTTGTGCAACAAATAAACCAAGTACAAATCATTAAAATGATGTACATCAAAGATCATAGAAACACTACATCTATGAAAGCAAAGTACACAAGTCAAAAATTTCTATCCTAGTACTGAACCCATACTCTGAGTGAATAGAAAACTAGAGAAGGGAAAATATCCTCCAATCTCTGTGGATCCTCCAACCTCTAGTTGGCTCTGTTTAACCTATTAGATCTATAGGGATTTGTAAACATTTAAATGTAATACCATCATCACTAAAAACACAAGCAGTGAGACACATAATTACAATATTTTTTTGATGTATAAAACACATTTTTACTATTTGATAAAATCTTGGGGTGTCAGATTCCACTAAAAATCCACCCGATTTCATTACAATGTGTAGTTTATTCAAAATATGTGAAAAACATATTTACACATGTTAGAATAAAAACATACTTGCATTGATTCTCTTGAAAATAATTTTACATGAAAAATGAGTGGTCATATGAATAATTTGGCCACCGTATGTAGAAGATATGATAATTTCAAATTTTGCTCCTTTGTCAAGCTAGACAGACGCCCCCTCAATGCTAATTCATAAAATTTGATTAGTTTACGGGGATTAAAATTTCATAGAAAGACATGATGGGCCCATCCTTGTGTATCCTCATTGGAAATATATCTGAGTCTAGTTTCCAAAAAAGTAATTTTTACAAAATAATATAATAGTGAGTTCAAAAATATGGTAGAGACGGTCACAGTAGGTGCAGATTTTCCTGGTTTTCATAATTAATTCAAATGTCTTCTTTGCAAATAATTTTTTTTTTTTTTTAAACTTTTGAGAAAAAATTAAATTTTCCCATGAAAGTAAATTTTTAAATAAAACCTAAATCTTTCCAAGGCTTTTGTAGGGCCCACCAAACCCTAATATTTGACAAATTATAATAAAAAGACTTTGCCAAATGAAAAAAAAAATTGCTCATACTTCTAATGCCATAGAGAAGTTTATCAATGCCATGGCTGATCTAGAAAATTCATGGACTCCTTATGCAACCCTTAGGCCATACAAAATCCATACAAGATGGAATCTTTCATTATTTGGTAGTGTTTGAGACTGACAAGAGAGATTTTAGTTGTGTAAATCTAAGTTTTGATGATATAGGATGTTATGGAGGCTGTACTACAGCATTTTACAGCTTGAAAAAACTCTCAGAGTCCTTTTGGTGTTGGTATTTGATCTTCATTTACTCAAAATTAAAACAATTACTGAGCAGATCAATTGTTAGAGAAATGGAAGCCATGTTATTCAAACACAAATATATCTAGCATGAAAAAGCTGTAAAAATTCATATGTGGGATGTACAACAACAATTTTCATCTTAAAAATCTCTTAGATGCCTTATTTAATTGACAAACGCTCTTCAATTGCTCAGAAACTTAGCAAATGAATTAAATGAAGGTTGAATGTACTATCAGGGAGTAGGCCATACACAGACTATTTTATCAAATTTTCTCAGACTTTCTAATGTAAAATTATTTGAAAAATTAAAATATTTTAATAATTTTCCAAAAATTTCAATATTATACTAACCAAAGCTGATTTTCCAGGGCATACCTTCTACCAATGCAATCTTCCAATCTTGCCTTTCCCATACTCACCATGCTTCAATAAACCATTCTCTGATACCATTGTTGGCCCAGATTCCAATGCAAATAATAAATAAATTACATTTTAAAAACATATATTTGACAAAATATTTAATTGTATTATTCCAGATCAATATTTACAAAGCACATGAAAAGCTTTATAGACTTTTCACAGGTGGTTACGGGTTAAAACCAACTTTCTCATGAACGAATAATTTATTTAAAATAAAGCATAATAGTAAATTAAATACTAACTAAATATTAATCTAACAATATAAAATAAACTAAATTTGGATCAATAAATGACCCAACAGCATAAATATACATAAGGACTGACATGCAATCCAATAATCAATTGAATATAATGTACCCATGATAAAAACCATGATGATAAATTTGGTGTATGAATATGAATGGATTCAATAATAATTCACAAGGAATCACCCAATGAATGCACATAGATTGAATCAAGACACAACAATAAAGCAAAAAAATAAGAAAATGAATAAATAAATAAATAAAACACCAAGAAAACAAAGAAAAAACATGAAATAAACACAGACAATGGTTAATCATAATGTTAGCACAAACATAAAAAAACATGACGATGAACATTACCCTTAGAATATAGGAGATAATGTAAAATAAAATAAAATGGGGGAATAAAATAAAAATAAGTGGGTGGCCGAGCTAACTCCAGATGCACTAGGAATGTGGATGCTGCCTACATAGTTCCATGGATGTAGGATCCAATAAAAAATTTAGGGCAAATTTAGTTCTCCTAGGAAATGGGATAGAAGAAAATGATGATAAGAAGAAAAATTAATTGTGTTATAGAATAATGTGGGAATGGACTCACAAAATCGAGATAGTGTGAGACACTAGGCTAAGAAGGATGGGGAAAGTAAATGAAAAGTGGTTTACTATGAAATAGTTAGGGATCTCAGAATCCTTAAGGCAAAGAAGTGGTCACTATTTAATATTTTCTAAATTGGTGTGATAAATGTTTTTGTAATTTTATATGTATCTCAACTCATTAGAGAATGACAAGATACCAAATGGTCCAATCTCGTAAAATGGTGAGAGCATTCAAACTAAAGATTGATCACAAAATGGAGAGAGTGTGCAAAAGGGGTGACTAAGCTAACCTCAACATAAATCAAGCGTTGCCTACATAGTTTATTTATATAAACTCAAGTTACTATAGTTTTGCCTTACAACTGAGGAATGTCATTAGGTAGCTGCTAATTCAAATAAAATAAGCAAAGGTGGCAAATGGAATAGTATGGCATAGGCATGGCAAGGTGGTATGTCAAAGCATGATAAATAGTTGATGTCCCTATTTTTTCTATAGGTGATTGTAATTAATAAATAATGGCATAGGTCATTGAGACTAATTTACCCATAGACAATTATAATTAGTAGCATGATGGTGAAACACTAATTTTCCCAAAGGTGATTATAATCAAGAACATTAGGTATAGAAAGGAACAAGAAATGAAGGATGTAACTACAAAACCACTATCATACTACTCCAAAAATATGGCATTTGTCTAGAATTTTGAATCAATTTCTAAAATTTGATCTAAATCTTTGTGTTAAAATTTCCCATAGAACCAATAGAATGAAACCAAGGTTAAAAGGTTAGGTAGGGAGGGGTAAAAATAACTTGGTTGATATAAAATGTATGATATAATGGTATGGTACAAAGAAAAATGTTTATATTATGATACAATAGAAATAGGCCTCATAGACAATACACTAGGCCTATGAAGCAAATTAATGCTTGAGGCGTATAATATTTATCAGCTCATCAAGTTCATCCCCATCTAGTGTAGGGAGCCTCTATTCTATAGTGTCATAGTTTATAATCATGATGAAAGGGCCTATCCAGTTGGGTTTGAACTTATCTTTGTGTTTCTTCTTGATCATGGTATTCTATTGGTTTTATTTAAGAATAAGATCACTAAACTCCAATTCTATATGTTTAACGTGCCGATTATAGTGTCTATGGAGTCAATTATAGTATGCTTGAATATTATTGACTATGGATATGTGTTTATCATCAAGTAACTCCAGATCTTACAAGTGAGTTACTCAATAGTATTCATCATTTAGGACATGCTTTAAAGTGATTCATGAAGAAGGTAACTCTACCTCAATGGGAATAATGGCCTTAGTGTCATAAACAAGTGAATATAAAGTGACTCCTATTGGAGTATGGTAATTGGTGTGGTATGCCTAGAGGGTGTGGAATATTTAAAGGTGATAATCATGGCCAACATCATTGATAATATTTTTAAGGATGTTAATAGTGTTTTTTTTAGATTCTTTGGCTTGGACATTACCTTGAGGGTAATATGTTATGGGAAAATGTCTATTAATTTTGTATCCAGAACATAATGATTTGACATCATTGTTTTTAAATGATCTTCCATTATCAGATATAATGTCTAAGGGGATACCATAGTGTCAAATGAGATTGTTAAAGATAATTTTGGAAATTTGCTTTCTAGTTATGTAAGTGAGGGGTATAGATTTAACTCACTTAGTGAAATATTGGTGGCATTAAGGATAATTTTATGGCCATCAGATGAGGTGGGTTTTATCTTCCTAATGAGATTGAGGCCCCATATAACAAATGACCATGGTGTAAGCAATGGTTTCAAAGACTTCACTGGGGCATGAATCGTATTGGCATTCCTTTGACATTTATCACACTTTTTTAGATACGTATCTATATTTGCATCCTTGGTCAATAGTAATAAGTATGCAAGATCGTTATGGATAGGATAACCTCACTAGTGTGGGATCCACATACTCATTCCTAAAATTCTTGTAATGCTAATGTAGATTCTATTAGAGTTAAATAACAAAGAAGAGTGTAGACACCATAAATCCTCATGCCTATATTTTTGAGTGTCAAAAATATCCTTAGACCTACCTAGGACCCTCTTAGGACCAATCTACACCAATATGGCCTATCCAAGATCATCTACAGTTAGTTTCAAAAATTGGCTTAACGTAGCCTTTAGGACACTTACCCTAACCATCAACATTTAAGGTAACCATCAACGGTCACCATTGGGAAATCTTGATTGTTGATGGTCAAGTTTCCACTACTTGAACATTGAACATGCAACCATCCATCAAGATTTTATAAATATAGCTTGTCTAATTTGTGTTACAAGCCTTTGTATGAACAAATTATATTTATATGGCCCAATTACACCTCTACTTCCACCTCTTGCTTATGCTTATAAGAGGAAGAGGCTTGGGAGGTCAAGTCCATCTAAAATAATTATCAGGAGCTCAAGCATTCAGGAGTTTTCTTTTGTAGGTTAATCAACAACATCAACATTATCAATCACTATTAGCCATCTTATTAAGGGCTGACTCACTATCACCTCTCAACAAAGATATCAAGTAATGTTACTCTATTGAAATCAAGCTAGATTCCCTCGATCAGTTAACTACCTTGACCACTCATATAACCACCTTATGATAAGATACATACTTATTTATTACTATTCACATATTGATATTTCATTTCATAATCATTCTATCCCTTTCCTAACTCTTAAAATTCAATTGTGAAATCCTATCATCCTCTATTTATCAAACCTAGAAATCCATAGTCAACCACTGATGGTTGGACCCCAACCGTCAATGATCAAGCCTAACCACTGATGGTTACCCCAACTACCAATGGTCACCTATGGAAAAAAAAACTAAGAAGCTGGTTTCACCTACCCACACCAAAAAGAAACTACTTTTCTATGTTTTTGACCACTCATAAACCTCCTAATTTTTTGAACCATACCCTGACCCATTAGCACTAGTATTAATTAGTCTATCTCTAGTTTTATCATTTCTAGTCTATTTTTTTAGCAAGCTTTCTTGTATTCAATTGTAGTACCTTTTGATTATTGATGCAAGTACCTTATTTCAAGTTTATCAACTTGATTATTTAAAATGTGTGGATTGATAACCCCTAAGGGAGCTCTCACTTTCAAAATCTAGCTATCACTAGACAATCCACCCAATTATCTAACTAACAAACAAGTTTTCTTTAGTGTTTTCTTATCTGTAGGTCATCCTTCCAAACCAAAGAGGATCTCTCATAATCAACTGGATTCAATGTGTGCACAAACAAATAGGTTTTTCAACCATACCCATATTTAGTTTTTTCTTTTCCTCTTTTCCATAATAAGTAATAAATTCATTGAAATATTATGGCATATCTGGTGGGACCCTTGTGTCTTTACTAGAGCTCTTTTTTGTATTCTATCTCTATTGTGTGTTCATTAATGAAATCAAATGTTTCTTTTGGGATTAAAATCAAGTGCATACATTGATTGCTTGAAATTTTAATTCACATATCTTAACATAAAATAAAATTAATCTATTGTAGAATCACTTTTTGTTGCAAACTAAACCAAACCACTTTCACCAATTAAACATCAAACATAATTGAGACAAGGCCTTACTAGGATTTCATCACCTAGTGGTAGCCTTACCCTTTCCTGACAATACTACTTGGAGGTTATTACCAAGGGGAGAACCAACTCAGCTCTCTGGTTGAGTATAAACTTTGGATATCAGTATGTATTGGCTAAACACTTGACACTCCTATCATTATGAGACTATCAAATGAGAGGCTAGGCCCCAATATCAAGCCATGTATTGATTCTAATATAGATTCTTTCTAATCACCTAAACAACTCAAAACCAACCATAGACTACTTTTTTTAGTATCTGATCTACAAGCTAGTTTTTATTACACATTCTTATAAACTAAGGCATAAGCCAAAGTGAGACTAAAAACTAACTTCTAGGCTTAACATACTTTATAGTGTGTGTCTTATCTTCCTTAATCATTTTCTTATTTTCTTCTTATTTGAGTGGTGAGTTTTTGTATTCTCTCCTCCTTTTTTGCATGGTTCTCACTTGCCAGTAGTGAAATAATATAACAGAGTAAAACCCATCACTAGACCAACACCTCTTCCACTTCCCTATCTATGGACTATATATCTAAAGTGGAAGGCTCACCCCATCCTTTGGGATGCTCTACTTTCCCTTGAGTATTTCCCTAGGGGGACATAAACTTTATCACTTTTTTGAAAAATAACCTAGTCACCTTCGAATACTACCTCAACACTTCCCCCCACCATACCTCAATTTTAACTCCATCTCTAGATCCTCCTGAAGGTATGCCATCCTACCTTATGGGGGATGATTTTGTGGCCATGGTCACTACCAACCTTTGACTACCTAGGCATCTTCATCTACTAACCCATTTGATGCCATAATTGAGAACCAACTGACCCAACCAACCAATGCCCTCACACTCCTCTCCCCTACCCATGAGTCTTCCACCTCAAGAACAACCCAACCACTAATCCATCACACCCCACTCATTAATACAACACCTACCAATAATAATACCAACCTCCACTTATCAAATCCAACTCATTAACCAACACTTCCCTACCAAGCTTGATGGTATCCATGCCTTCTAACTCACCACCCATTAGCTCAAAGGTCACTACCTCACTCTTTGTCACTAACCCAACCACTATCTACACCCAATCTACTGGGATTCCTCAATAGGCATTTGATGGCCCTAACCTAGGGTACATCCCTAAGCTACAAGGTTATGTACTCATAACCTAATAACTATTATCTACCTACCTCTATGTACCACCTACCCAACCTTTAGCATCTAAATTACAATATGTGTCAACCTCTAAACCACTAACCGATTACCAATATGTCACCCAACCACCATCCCAGTATGCACCTTATAACCCTTTGGGTGTATCACCTCAAACTAACTTAATGAAGATTCTCATGGACCAAATGACAAGCCTTGAGTCATCTATTTTAGGGGCTCATAACAACCTATCCTATGATCATATTTTTAATGAACCCATTCATCCCTCTATCTCCATCATACCTTACCCTTCCCAATGGAAGCTCTCAAAATTTTCCAAATTCCCAAGCAAGGAGGACCCCCAATAACACCTTAGATATTTTAGACATACATGCTACATGATCACTTTTGATGATGCCCTACTCCTCTGAACCTTTCCCATGTCTTTATCTAGCCTGGCACTTGATTGGTATAGTGCCATTACCAAGCATTCACTCTTTTATTTCACCCAACTAGCTCAGATCTTCTTGGATCACTTTTTCATTAACATTTCCAAGAAAATATCCATTACCGACCTCTATTCTATTAGTTAATTTTATGATGAATCTATTGCTAATTTCATTTCTCATTGGAGAAGATTGATTAATCAACTCTCATTTTACTTGCCTCAACCCGAACTTATAGAGCTTTTTCCTCGTGCCTTCACTAAACACATATCTTCCACACTGTGCATCCAAAGCTTCAGAACTTTTGATGAATATTTTACCATGGCACATAAGCTAGAAAAATGAGACATAGATGAAGGAAAATTAAAGTTTTGGAACAAAAACTCTACCTTCAAGACCAATAAAGCCCCTTCCTCTAGAATAGGCCATCAAGCCAACACTGGGACCAAGAGCAAGGGAACTACAAATGTGATTGTCCTTAAAACTACCCCTATACCTAATGTCAATCAATAAAATCCCCCTCTTACCTATAACCTAAACACAAAAAACCACATTTGAAGCAACCAAAGATAGTTCACTCTACTTGGAGAATCATATGCCTTGATTTTGGAGAAACTCCTAAAGTCTAAACTCATACAACTTCCACCCATCAAACTTCCTCAACAATTTGATTCTTCTCACCTAGCACCTACTTGGTATAATGAGAATGACTTCTATGACTTCTATCGTGTAGGTGGACATGATATCAATTGATGTAATAACTTCAAAAATGTTGTTCATATTCTTATTGACAAGGGGAAACTCATGTTGGATAACCCTAGAGGTCCCCAAAATCAAGCTCTTGACATCTTTAAGAATCCCTTTCTACCCCTACCAAAACTGAGGATGCATAGGCATAATGTTCTCATAATGCCCACATATTCAATATGTTCTTTGGTATGACTATTAATGAGGACATTCAAAAGTTAGACATGGTCACAAAGCTAGGCATGGACTGAGCCACTTTTTGACACTAGTTAGGGCTCTCTTATACCAATAAAGCCAAACCTTCTAGCACACCTTTAACCAACTAATCCATCATTCTTCCACCACCCCTTAAACTAATCAAAACCTCTATGAACCCCTCACCTTCTCAAAAAAACAAAATAAATGACCCTCAAATAACTACATCCCCAACCAAACCTCCCAAAAATCTTGGTACCTTCCCCACATGAATCTTGGCCCACCCATCTTTGAAAGTGGAATTAACCCCACCTAAGCCTCTACCCAAATCTCAACATAAATCAACAAAGGGGGAAAAACCATCAAAGGCCCATATGTTTAGGACCCTACTCCCTCTACCATACCTTCTATCTTAGGGCCCCATTTGTTAACTTTATGGGAAAATCAGGGTCCTTTTAACATATGTCATCCACTATTATTGGTTACACCAACCAACCTATTATCTGACACCCCTATCCTTCTTAGATTACCAAAATCTAGATCATCACCTTCAAACACTCTAACAACTAGCATACCCAAACCAAAACCATTGACCAAGAACACCACCTTGCCTAAACCTTCTCATACCAAACCAATTACCACCAACACTCCTATCCTCTTGGCCAAAACCATAGCCTCTAGATCTTCCCCACCTATAGCAGGATCTTATACATCCATTCTTCAAACATTATTACAAAATTTTAGCTTCACATTAGCTCCTATCAAACCTTTCAACCCCCTTGGTTCTAAGCCAACTTAATATGATGACTATCAAATATACTCATACCATAAGACACCTGGGAATGACACCAAGAGTGGAAGATCCCTCCAATCTATTATCCATCAACTCTATGATGAATATGACCTTATACTAGATGACCTTATACCAAATCCTCCAAAAAATTACCCAACTGTCATTCATCGACATACTCTAAACCTTCCAATATTACCTTAGAATAATGGAAAACCTACCCAACTTCATACCCTACCCTATCCCTCTATCCATACCATTAATGTGGTCACTTGATAACATCAAAAAGATAAGGGGAAGGACAAAGTGTCCATACCCTAGACATACCCACCAACTCATGCTTCACCAAACTAGATCCAAACTTCTATAAAACCTACAGTTACCATCTTAGGCACCTTTGAGAATACTCCCTTTAAATCCATTAGGAGGGTCATTCTAAAGCAACTTCACCAAACCCTAGCTAAGATGAGCCTCTATGAGCTCATTTCCACCTTGGCTCACCACCTTCAAGCCATGATCAAGGCTATACAAGCCATCGAGGTCAAACTAGGTGACACCCTGCCTATCAAAGCCTTTGTTGGTAATCTTCAACTCTCCACCCTTATCACATTCAAGTATTTAGAGATTCCCTCTATCCACCCTGAAGACCTAGATCTTCCCCTTTTAATTACTACCTATGTCAACAAAACCTACATTAAATGGTTTATGATTGATGGGGGAGTTAGCATCAACATAATCTCTTCCTATGCCTATGACCAACTCAAATTACTAGATAATGTCATGTCCTAAACTTCAGTTGTAATTCATTCTTTTAATGATACCATGACCACTACTTTGGTAACCATCATCATTCACATTTTTCTAGGACCATGCATGCTCCCCAAGCTTTTCTATGTGGTTGAGGGTGAATTCTAGTATAATATTTGTTAGGGAGACCTTGGATCCATGTTAAGGGTTGTGTATATTATACCTTTCACCATTGTGTCAAATTAGATCATGAAGGCCAAGTTATTACCATACAAGCTGACCCTAGCCCTTTTACAGCTTGTATTATAACCTACTAACCTAATGATGTTCTTATACCTATATCCATAGCACTAAAAATGTCTAACACTAAATCTTCACCCATAAAACCTGTAGCCTCTACTTCCCCTTCCACTTATACCTTTCACCATTGTGTCAAATTAGATCATGAAGGCCAAGTTGTTACCATACAAGCTGACCCTAGCCCTTTTACAGCTTGTAATATAACCTACTAACCTAATGATGTTCTTATACCTCTATCCATAGCACTAAAAATGTCTACCACTAAATCTTCACCCATAGAACCTGAAGCCTCTACTTACCATACAAGCTGACCCTAACCCTTTTACAGCTTGTAATATAACCTACTAACCTAATGATGTTCTTATACCTCTATCCACATCACTAAAAATGTCTACCACTAAATCTTCACCCATAAAACCTGAAGCCTCTACTAATTCCTCTATTCCCACAGACCATTTACCCACCATTGATCCCTTGGAATCAACCTTCCAACACCTTACCCTTGGATAATACCATCTCCTTACCCTTGACACTTTCCCTACTCCCCAAGAGTACAGGAAACCCCAACATTGGAGCCATTACCCCATTAAGACCTCTAGGTTATCAAACCCATTTATTTTATGGGTGAATTGATAAACCCTTTAGTGATACCAATCCGCCCTCTTCACTTCAACCTTCTCTTACTTGGATAACCCAAACTTCACCAAGATATACCTCCATAGGTGTGCTTGGAAAGGATTTGGCTTAGGATGATATAAGCATGGACCACACACATTTATCTCTATTGAGACCCAAAATCCTCATGAGAATCATGACCTAGGC